>BSQZ01000028.1:3772500-4302500 GCA_033239005.1 Lamellibrachia satsuma
TGGCCATCTCAGCCGTTTTGACTATACAAGAAAAAACTATGTCAAAACTATGTCAACTTTTCACCTTCCCTGGCGGCAAGCAGGAGAGACTTCACATGAGTCACCATCTGGAATCCTTGGACAATGTCCAGTGTTGAGCCCTGGAGTTTGAGACAGTCCTTTGGTGTAGCCAAATAAATGACGCGCTATTTGAAAAGATGCTATGAAGGTGGAATCTGTATTATTCTGAATTTCTTCAATACTCCGAATGCTTCATTGCCATCCCAGTTGGTTTCCAGGCAGCCTATTGTTTCAAGACAAATAAGTAGAGTTTCATAAATGTCCTGAAAGTCCTGTAGTGTAGTGTGCTTCTCAACCCATGCTGTTGCACAGAAAACTTAGAATTTAGTTTTGTTGATACATGTATCACGATCTGACTGGGCCCTGTCTCTGTTTACTTGTTCAGTGGCCTCCTCCAACCGT
The DNA here is from genome assembly GCA_033239005.1 of Lamellibrachia satsuma. Classification (NCBI taxonomy): domain Eukaryota; kingdom Metazoa; phylum Annelida; class Polychaeta; order Sabellida; family Siboglinidae; genus Lamellibrachia; species Lamellibrachia satsuma. The sequence continues at coordinate 3,772,963 of BSQZ01000028.1, forward strand.
CTACTTCTCTTGGGGGAATATTTCAAGAATATCCACAGTTCTTTCAAAGTTTCTAACATCACATGGACCTCTTTCAACTTACAGCTTTTACCTAACGCCTGGTTGAGGCCATGGCTAGAACAGTAATATTGGACTGCTCATGGCGCATGCTTAGCAAAACGTGCTGCACAACCTTCGTGCCTCCCTGCCATGTTACCAGCACCATCCATGGTTTGGGACCGGCAAAGACGTACACCAAGGCCAGCCCCAGTTAATGACTCAACTATGTGTTGACACAATGCTTCATCAGTGATACTTTCACAAGGAACAAATTCTAGTAAATGTTCCACTTGTTTATTATTTACTGTGTAGCGTAACACCAGTCCCAGTTGCTAGTGCAGCTTACCTCGTCACATTGAAACCCATAATAAGCACATATTCGCTGACTCTTCGCCTCCTGGAAGTTCTGGATCATTTCCTTAATCTTTGATGTGTAGCTTGCATTTTTCTTGCAGTTTTCCATGTTGTATATGTCGCGTCTATAATGGTGATACAAATTCTGTAGGATCCATCAATGTACGTTTTCTTGAATGCATTCAGTCTTGCCATGGATATATTGTGATAATCACATGCGGTGTGAACCTTCCAATCCTTAATAGCATCTTTTCAATTCCTGTCAGGTTCTAGGATTAGGTTCCATGGGCGACACACACACACACACACACACACACACACACACACACACACACACACACACACACACACACACACACACACACACACACACACACACACACACACACACACACACACACACACACACACACACACACACACACACACACACACACACACACACACACACACACACACACACACACACACACACACACACACACACACACACACTCTCTCTCTCTCTCTCTCTCTCTCTCTCACACACACACACACACACACACACACACACACACACACACACACACACACACACACACAAGGCAACATAACCCATCACATTTATCTGAATAACTAATGAAGTCAAAGGTATAATCACATGTAACCACATATAACCTCATACAACCTCATACAACCTCATACAACCTCACATGTACCTCTTATTCTTATACTGTCTAGCAGAGAACTTGAATGTGTCAGGTGCCTCTCTGTTCGTGATGAGATATAAATTATTATCATCGCTGATATGATTTTGGGTCAAGTATCGTTCTATATCAGCATGGTCAGAGTGTAAGACTGGTTGTTTTAGATCTGTGCCAGTGGAAGCGTCACCACCCTCACTGCTGCAAGGATCGACAATGATCTTAGATTGAACCAGGTTTGGACTGCTGCTAAGAGTGGTGCTAGGATCCATCAAGTCCTTAAACTTAACTAGGATGTCCTCCCTGGCACAGCCCCGTAATTGTCTTGCTATGATATCAGCAACGGTTGATGTCATAGGGAATAGTCTTGTTTGTGAAGACCTATTGATCAACAAATTGAAATGTCCAGCTTGCTTGATTGTGTCGTCTGTATAAAGCAAGTGTTTTTTTATGGAATCATTGTGCCGACGTAATAAAATAATGGTTAGAGACATATCAGATGCCTGCCAATTAGGGACATTAACCGGGAACATATTGTATATTATAATGATGGATGTAGGAAAATACGTTTTATTCCGTAAATATGTGCTGATGTTTTGAGTGAAACCAAGGAATTTAGAGCTTGCCCGGGTGATTACACTAGTTACATGCCGTAATGCATGCCTTTTTGGAAGAAACACTCGATCTTTTGCTGTCCATTTTTTGGAAGAAACACTCGATCTTTCGCTGCCCCTTTTTTGGAAGAAACACTCGATCTTTCGCTTTCCCTTTTTTGGACGAAACACTCAATCTTTCGCTGTCCCTTTCGCTTCACTGTCGTGACTAGTGTCTGTGGGGCTTATTGTATTCAGCGCGCTGGCCCGCTGGCCCGCGGCGCGTTGGCGCGGCTGAATTAAATCAGACTAATAGGGCCATAGACGCGGTTTTAGCAATGATCGTTCACGCTAAGATGTCTCGATGGGGAAATTCAATAGGCAACTCCCGTTATTGTGCGATTGCGGCCTAACGTTTTGCGGATAATAAAAGTAAATAAAAAATGTGTATTTACTCAAACAGAATAAAAGATGATGCCAAGATAAATATAATCCTTTGAGAGCAAAACAGTATCGCTAAAGTTGTAGATAAATGCATTAAAGGGAAACAAATTAACGGGGGCGAGATAGCGGGGGTTCAATGTCAGACTGTGTATTATCGGTGACTGTTGATGTAAATATACGACGTTTCACTTTATCGGACGAAAATGTACGCAACTATTCGTAGTAATCACTCCAGAAAAGTTACCGAATGGCCCCGTTAAATAGATGTAAGTCGTTGCGAGGTGCCGTACAGAGAGGTTGTCGAACGCGCTGTAGCAATTCTGTGCGTTGGCGTCTTTTCGATAAACGTATTTTTATCGTTTAATAATCGTAAGTATTTCACTCAAACACAACTTTTCTAATTTCTAGGTGATTGGATGTTACCGGAGATGTGTGGAGTACATCGAAATTCCATGCTGGAATATAAGTGTTAGACCTAGTAGTTTCAAAGTTAATTACTTTTACTCAAGTACAAAATAAAAGTAATTCAGTCAACTGTGAGTATAGACCACTGACTAAAAAAAATGTGGGTTGGACGTTGATTAAAATTTCTCCTGATAATTCCAAGTACTTGTTGTGTTTTATCTGCGGTTGTTTCTGTTTGCGTTGTCCAATATAGCATATTTGTTAGTTGAATGCCAATATAGCAGTATGATTCAACATATTTTAGTTGCTGGCCACAAAGGTGTAAAGATTAGGTGCGGGTTTTCTGTTAACTAGTAACATTGTAAAACATTTAGCCATGTGTCCTGCCATTTCCCAAGTTTCAACAGGTCATTTTATAGGAGAGAAGTGTCCCGTCTACTTTGACAGGTGTATATAAAAGGCAATCATCTACAGAGGCATACACATGTAGAGAGGTTGTCTGATAGGTCACTAATGTAAAGAAGGAAAAGGGGTAGCGTCTGGATGCTTACCTTTTTTCTCCTTCCTTAATCAAATATTTTTTGCCGTTGGGGTGTAATCTGAAATGTTGCATGATACTGGAAACGTCTGTGGAAGTTGTGAGATAAAACAACCAGAATAACAAATGTCATTGTAAAAAAACTCTATTATTTACTATGGCCTATTAATTAAAAATGAATTTAAGATGTTATGTTATCACTGAGATTGTTTATGTTATTGAAATAATATGTCTCTTCGACACATAAGAACAAACAATCAAAGAACATATCAACGCTAGCTCAGCGGAGTTATACCTTCATATACCGTACGCGACCAGAATCGGTCTACATTTTACTCGGTATATTATATATTTAATAATAAGCAGTATTACAAGTTATCACGGAAAAATTTTCAAATATTATGTTAAGTGTGTGTCCTTCTGTATTTTCAGGCGGATGCTTATCTGCAGACAAGACGACATCAGCAGCCAGTGGTAGTGGTGAACATTGGAGTGAGATCCAACTTGCTTTTAGAGGTGGGTGACTATACTTACAACCGACATGTGCCTGAACTAATTTGAAAGATTTGTTCACTTCCTGGATGAAACTAGCCATGTTGAGTCCGAAAGAGGGATACTATGAGTACCTGCCGAAAAGAAAACTGCTGTTTTCATGGTACATGGCTAACTCAAACAGTTTCCACGACATGTCTGACAAATTGAACATAAATGCACAAAACTGAGTATGCAATATCTCCAAGGAGTTTTCATTTATCGCATGATGCGAGAATGTTTCACATCTCTCTGATATACACTGTCAGAGACCATAGCCTTGGTAATAAATAGAAAATCCTTGGGGATAGTGCATGCATATGTCTATATTTTCCTTTCATTGATACCGCATTGAAAGGCAATGGAAACCTCACCCATGACCATAAAAAATTATGCTCAGAATCACAGCCGTGAGTCGGTTACTTGTTATTATTGAAAATGGATTTTGTCGACTGAAATATAGATTTAGATGGATCAAGGATATTTAGAATGTCAAGTTAGATATCATAATACAACTTGTAATCCCGGCTTGTGCTCTGCTTCACATGTTAATGTGGGATAGGCTTGACTGTGCTGAACATCCAGTTGGATCCCCAAGGTTTGATGATAAACAAGATTATTTGTACCTTGATCCTTGCCAAAAATACAGCAATGGGATCATCTTTTGCCAAATAATGATGATATGTTAGCTATGGTAAACTGGACACGCTACAGAACTAATGCTTATGTTAGTTTCTGAGTGTTTAACATATTAGCAACAAAAAAAAACAGTTGTCCTGACATATGTACTTACATTATTTCTTAAAATCATTTTACAACATACCATTTTTTTATTCATCAATAACGAACAAGTTTGTCAAATTTCAATGTGGGACAAGTCCTACGACCATCATTTTTAAACTGTGCGTAGTCTTTTATTAGGTAAGCAACATAGTAAAATTTCAGGATAGCGTTCTGTCTCATTTAATTTATGTTGCAGCTGAAAGTTACTGTTCTGCCCAATGGCATTTTTTCCTTAAATTTCTTCCAAACTGGCCAAAAATATATAAAACAAAAGTGACAGAACACCATGTTCTTAATGCGTTTTTTTAAGCTCTGAACAAATTATACAAATATCTTCATAAAGATGGAAGTTATCGTCTGTTGTCAAAAGGTGTTGTTGAGTTTCTGCATTAACTAGCCAATGTTGACTTATTAATTGCATCAAATGAGTTAAATAATAATGACGTCAGTCGCTGTTTGTATAACAGAAGGTCAAAGACGACGTTATTATTATGAAACGCCGTCTTGTCAATGCTTTTATACTTTCGGTATATGATCGTTTTCCGCGGACCGACCAGTTTCTCTATGTCGACGACACATTCCACCCACATGTGATTAGACAGCAGCAACGACGTTTTTGTTGAAGTAATACCGTGGTTTTCGGGTGATGTCAGGATCAGATTAATGGTGCTACCGTCGGTATTTAACAAGATTTAACAAGATTTGCCATCCAAGCCAAAGGCCCAGATGGCAAGTGGACCAGGAAGCCATTGGTTTATTGAGAGTCCAACAGTGTTCATCTACGCAATCCGCCTTGCTGAGATATGTGTCAACCTTGTTTTTAAACATATTTACGCTGCTAGCAGTTATACAATCCGTAGACTTCCGTTCATTTATTGTCCTCTGTGAGAACGAGTACTTCCTGATATCCAATCTACACTGATCCTTTACCAATTTTACCTCATGTCCTCTAGTTCTGCTATCCTTTTTGAGAAAAACATATTTCTATCAATATTTTCATACCCATTCAATATCTTAACAATTTCAATCTGATCTCCTCTTAACCTCTTTGTCTCTAGAGTTGTCATTTTAGTTGGTCTCCTTTGTATGCGTTCAAGCGTATCTATATCCTTCTTACGATATGGTCTCCATGCTTGTATACAGTATTCTAAATGGGGTCTAACTATTGCTTTATACAGAGGTATAATTAACTGTTTTCCCTTGTATGTTATGTTTCTTCTAATCAATCCAAGAATTTGATTACCATTTGAAGCGCTTATTGTAACTCTTAAGTCCTTTTCTTTTACAGTAGTACCCAGAACAGTATCTCCCATCTTATAGTTTACTTCCAAGTTCCTATGTCCTGTATGTAGGCATTTACATTTCCCAAAATTTAACAACATCTGCCATTTCTCAGACCATTTCACTAATCTGTCTAGATCGTTTTGTAAATGTTGTTTATCACCATCAGTATTAACCTTTCTAAACAGTTTTGTGTCATCCGCAAATTTCAGTACATTACTTGTTATACTGTCGTCCAAGTCATTGATATATATTAAGAATAATATAGGTCCTAATACTGATCCTTGAGGTACCCCACTCAAAACCGATTTCCAATTTGAAACTTCTCCATCTACTACAACTCGTTGTCTTCTGTCAGTCAGTCATTGTTCTATCCAGTCAGTTATGCTATCCCCGATACCATGGGCTTTTAATTTAAGTAGTAATCTTTGATGTGGCACTTTGTCAAAAGCTTTCTGAAAATCTAAGTAGATAATATCTACTGGCGATCCCACGTCTATCCACTTAGTGATTTCTTCCAAAAAAACATAACATATTTGTTAAGCATGACCTCGCTTTAAGGAATTCATGTTGAGATGAATTTAATAATTTATGCTTAACGAGGAAGTCCACCATTTGGTCTTTAAATAACCTTTCTAATAATTTACAAATCACTGACGTTAAACTCACTGGTTTGTAATTCTCTGACTTATTTCTCAAACCCTTTTTAAATAATGGTATGATGTTTGCTTCTTTCCATTCAAACAGAACAACTCCCTCTTTTAATGAGAAGTTGAACACTCTTGCAAGTGATATGTGTTGGAACTTGAACGTATTGAATGATGTTAACTGACTCAAGTAGGTCGGCAAAACGTTTCACGCTATTGTCGTATTGCACGTCCCAGTGAGTGTTGAAATCGCCGACAATCGCGAAACGGCTGGTCATCAAGGCGTAGTTTTCAACGAAACAGGCAATCTCAGCGAGAAAGTCAGCAAATGATTTATCTTTTTCGACGGAGGTGGGCGGTAAATGATGATAAGTTTTTTGCTGATAATGCAACATCAATACCCACATTAGCATGCCGAAGGCTAAGAGGAGACATGATAGAAGTTTATAAAATAAAGCATGAAATGTACGATAATGAATCCGCACCAAACCTCCTGAAATGTGAGGATGTGTCACTAAGATCAGGAAATAGAGGGCACTGCCTTAAATTATTTATCCAAAGAGCGAAAATAAATCTAAGAAAAAATGCTTTCTCTCTTAAAGTGGCTGAACCATGGAATAGTCTCCCAAACTCTGTAATACAAACTAGATCAATAAACACATTTAAAAACCATCTCGACAAATTCTGAAGAAGAAGATCTGATTCTACCCAGGCAATAATATTCGACAATAAATCTCCTTTAACACGGGTGACCGCACCCACGTTGTTGAAAGGCGACTTGGCGGCAACAGCATTTCAGGCAACATGATGAATTGGGACGATCAGTTGTACAATATTCGCCCTGTCAACACCTGTTTATTTGCAGACAGAACGAACCTCAACTCTGTTGCTGGCCACGGTGGTAACTGGAAATGCCTCGTTCCGGCTTTTGTCCCTCGTCTGGTCGGTGGTCGACACAAGTTCAGCGTCTCTGTAGTTGCCGTCCACGGTTGGCTAGGCGGCTGTCGGCAATGCCGTAAGCTGAGAAGGAATGTTCTGGGTAATGCCATGCTTCGCCGGTCGCTATGCGTGAAACAGACCACGGTCCAACAGGCTGAGCGTAGACGTCTTGGTAACATGCGATTCTGACATGTAGGTTGGAAACCGGTTCCAACCAGGCTTGGTTAAACACAGCTGCCACGCCTCTGGATAAAAGTCGATATAAAATTCAATAAAAACAAAACCGAAGATCCACAACACAAACGACTCGCAAATGTTCCGCATGCATTCCTTGCGCATTCACAGTTCAGAATATAAAAACCGAAAGCAATATATGATTCAAATCACCAAACAAATGGTATACTTTACAAATACAGTCCCGGAGCAGCCACACACCGCAGCGCAACAACCTAAGCATATTCATCATTAATTAATTAATTCATTCATTCATTCATTCATTCTCAGAGACTTTGGGTTAAAGGCATGTCCTTGCGAACAAGCCACTTGCATGTTTGCCATCCCTGCTAATTCCATGAATTCACTGGTGACTATTCACTGGTGACTATTCACTGGTGACTATTCACTGGTGACTATTCCCTCCTCCTCGTCGTCATCGCCAAACATTGCCACAACACATTTGCCTACCACACATGCTCTAACCTTGCGGAGTGCACCCCTCGGGAGAGGGTCCTGCTTCAGCTACCTCTGTTTGGGCAGCTGTGTCGTCTTGTATGGCAGGACCTGGGGTGGATTAATATTGCCATAGTCTCTATATTCTTGGTCGAACAAGATCAGGTTGCGACGTGCATATTTATAGCTGAGACAAATGCCCGGTGAGCAGACTTTCCACTCTAATTCAGGTTCCTGTTTTTCTTGTCATTTGCCCTGTCGCCCAGGTCGTAGATTCCCACTCACACGTGGAGGGGTACTCCCCACAACACCCGTCTCCCTCCACATACTGGTGTTAGGGTTTCTTCCAAGTCGGAAAGTGTTTAGTTAACGAGTCCCTTTGACATGCGTGAGTTGACATGGATGTGAATGTGTTATGTATGTGAACACGATCACGTGTTGGTCTACGTCCAATACATGTCAACCTGTGATGCTACACTGGCTACTACACTGGCTGCTACACTGACTACTACACTGGCTGCTGCACTGGCTGCTACACTGGCTACTACACTGGCTGCTACACTGGCTACTACACTGGCTGCTACACTGGCTACTACACTGGCAGCTACACTGGCAGCTACACTGGCTACTACACTGGCTACTACACTGGCTACTACACTGGCTGCTACACTGGCTACTACACTGGCTACTACACTGGCTACTACACTGGCTACTACACTGGCTGCTACACTGGCTACTACACTGGCTACTACACTGGCTACTACACTGGCTGCTACACTGGCTGCTACACTGGCTACTACACTGGCTGCTACACTGGCTGCTACACTGGCTGCTACACTGGCTGCTACACTGGCTGCTACACTGGCTACTACACTGGCTGCTACACTGGCTACTACACTGGCTGCTACACTGGCTACTACACTGGCTGCTACACTGGCTGCTACACTGGCTACTACACTGGCCGCTACACTGGCCGCTACACTGGCTGCTACACTGGCTGCTACACTGGCTACTACACTGGCTGCTACACTGTCTGCTACACTGGCTGCTACACTGGCTGCTACACTGTCTGCTACACTGGCCGCTACACTGGCTGCTACACTGTCTGCTACACTGGCTGCTACACTGGCTGATATACTGGCTGCTACACTGGCTGCTACACATGCTGCTACTTGCCGCTACACTGGCCGCTACACTGGCTGCTACACTGGCTACTACACTGGCTGCTACACTGGCTACTACAGTGGCTACTACACTGGCTAGTACACTGGCTGCTACACTGGCTGCTACACTGGCTACTACATTGGCTACTACACTGGCTGCTACACTGTCTACTACACTGGCTGCTACACTGGCTACTACACTGGCTACTACACTGGCTACTACACTGGCTGCTACACTGGCTGCTACACTGGCTGCTACACAGGCTGCTATACTGGCCGCTACACTGGCCGCTACACTGGCTGCTACACTGGCTACTACATTGGCTGCTACACTGGCTACTACAGTGGCTACTACACTGGCTAATACACTGGCTGATACACTGGCTGCTACACTGGCTACTACATTGGCTGCTACACTGGTTACTACACTGGCTACTACACTGGCTACTACACTGGCTACTACACTGGCTGCTACACTGGCTGCTACACTGGCTGCTATACTGGCTACTACACTGGCTGCTACACTGGCTGCTACACAGGCTACTACACTGGCTACTACACTGGCAACTACACTGGCTGCTACACTGGTTACTACACTGGCTACTACACTGGTTACTACACTGGCTACGACACTGGCTACTACACTGGCTGCTACACTGGCTACTAAACTGGCTACTACACTGGCTGCTACACTGGCTACTACACTGGCTGCTACACTGGCTACTACACTGGCTGCTACAGTGGCTACTACACTGGCTGCTACACTGGCTATTACACTGCTACACTGGCTCTACACTGGCTGCTACAGTGGCTACTACACTGGCTGCTACACTGGCTGCTACACTGGCTGCTACACTGGCTACTACACTGGCTACTACACTGGCTGCTACACTGGCTACTACACTGGCTGCTACACTGGCTGCTACACTGGCTGCTACACTGGCTACTACACTGGCTACTACACTGGCTGCTACACTGGCTACTACACTGGCTGCTAGACTGGCTGCTACACTGGCTGCTACACTGGCTACTACACTGGCTGCTACACTGGCTGCTACACTGGCTACTACACTGGCTGCTACACTGGCTGCTACACTGGCTACTACACTGGCTACTACACTGGCTGCTACACTGGCTGCTACACTGGCAGCTACACTGGCTGCTACACTGGCTGCTACACTGGCTACTACACTGGCTGCTACACTGGCTACTACACTGGCTGCTACACTGGCTGCTACACTGGCTGCTACACTGGCTACTACACTGGCTGCTACACTGGCTACTACACTGGCTGCTAGACTGGCTGCTACACTGGCTACTACACTGGCTACTACACTGGCTGCTACACTGGCTACTACACTGGCTGCTACAGTGGCTACTACACTGGCTGCTACACTGGCTGCTACACTGGCTACTACACTGGCCGCTACACTGGCTGCTACACTGGCTACTACACTGGCTGCTACAGTGGCTACTACACTGGCTGCTATACTGGCTGCTACACTGGTTACTACACTGGATGATACAGTGGCAACTACACTGGCTGCTACACTGGCTGCTACACTAGTTACTACACTGGCTGCTACACTGGCTGCTACACTGGCTGCTACACTGGCTGCTACACTGGCTGCTACACACAAATACCAAATACTAGGTTGAGCGTTTTTCGCCGCTGTGCCCGGGAATTTTTTTTATTATTTATGATTAGTATTAATATATTCAGTTGTTCTGTTCTTAGTTTAATTTTAATATTATATTATTATTATAAAATTTATTATTCGTAATAATCTCATTCGAGATGGTCTTAAAACATGTATGTATGTATGTATGTATGTATGTATGTATGTATGTATGTATGTATGTATGTATGTATGTACGTACGTACGTACATGCATACATACATACACTATATTGAACAAACGCTCAAAGAAGACACTAGAATGGGGAGAGAAATAGCATTATATTGCTATGTAATTTTATAATGTTCATACAGCAACACCTAATACACAAATATGATTGCATATCATACGATACATTTTACAACATTTGATACATGGTATATTGTGCAAAGTCTCGTGTGTTTAATGTGTAGTCAGATCAAGTCGTAAATGTTTATTTTTTATATCGGTTTTTTGCCGGCGTCACCTTCTACCGGCAATCAAGACAATTGCACTCTAGTCATGTCATGTCATGGACCACGACCACGTTCAAAAAGAAGACATTTATTTTCAATACAAAAAACACGAAGTTGCATGAAATGTACTTGATGCTCTCTCAATTTGTTTGACGTTACATTGTTTATACGACACATTCAGATAAACATGTGTAGATCCTCCCGTGGTGTGCTGTAAGCGACGGCACCGTCAATAGTATGGCCTTAGGTCGAGCGGCTGGTTTACTGTGTTGTGAGGAACACCATGTGCATAATTCCGAAGATCCCACCCAGAAGTACACATGCTCCAGAGAGGACGGTCAACAAGATGGCGTAAGGACTTCCGGTCGTGTGCACTCCGTAGATGATGACACCAATAACCATAGCGACACCTGTTGTGTGGAAGCGTGCAGTCAGAATAAATGATCTGAAAAAGCAGTCATTGGTCAACTATGTAAGTTGCACATTTATGCCGCTTATGGAGTTATAAATATAAGACATCAACACTGGTTCATATTTACTACTCATGATGCAAATCATGATGATGTGAACGTCTACATTTCCGTCACCAATGGGCCAAGCCAACCAAACATTTAACTACATCGAGGTATCCCATTTGTGAGTTGGTGTCAAATGTGGGGAAATCACACAAACGTGCATCTTACATCAGTGAATCACACTGTTGTTTTACGTATTATCTCGTATTTGTGATTTGTATTTGCCCCGTGGCTGAGACTGTGATGAGAGCATGCAGTTATATAGTTGACCCCCTGACTAGCTGAAGAGACAGTTTAACAAGACTGATACCCATACCTAAAACCCCAAATAGCAAGTGGACAAGGAAGCCATTGGCTTATCGCGAGTCTGACAATTGTCATCTATGTGTAACCCGCCCCTATGAGATGTGTCTCAATTTTGTCTTTAAACATATTCAGGCTGCTAGCATTTACACAATCAGTAGATAATTTGTTTCATTCATTTATTGTCATCTCTGAGATTTAATATTTTCTTATATATAATCTACACTGTTCCTTCAGTGACGATACTTCGTGTCCTCTAGTTCTTTTACCTTCCTTAAGGGATACCAACATATTTGTATCACGTGTTACGGGGTATCAATCAATAAATCAATTAGTAATTCATTTCCAACAAACAGTACGAATTCCATTATTATAAAATACAACGCCATGTCAATTGCAACATGTAATATGTTGGTATAAATAAATAATGATGTATAGGAAACAGAAGTGTAATACTTATTATATGGTTAACCCCGCACCGGTACACTTGTTATACAGATACAATAATATTATCTTTCAAAAAAGTTACAAATCCGTAGCTAATACATGATATACTGCCTACAACGTAAAGTATAATGTTTGATTGTAGTTGCAATAGTTTTGTAAGACCTACATCAAATAGCCAGTAAAAATGCGCACCTCCCACAAAAGAAAATCCAATGAAGCAGACGTGAATGAGTCTTCTGTGACGAAGGTCTTCGATCCAGACGCAGCAGACGACGAGGACAAGAGACGTGAGCGAACAGAGCATTCCAATTATCTGCGAAAGACCAAACATGTAGGATAGTGGCCCGTTGTTGCTACCCATACACATGACTTCGCCAGTCACGAATGATAAGGTCAAATTGATCTTGGAAAGCTTTGGAGAATATGTAATGTGATACTACTAATCTCTCGAACTGTAATCAATACCTGTTAAATCTTACGTTATAGGCCTGACTATTTTATTAAACGTTGATGGGCATCGCACATTTAATAGAGCTGCAAGTTTGTGATTTTGACTAAAGTTACTCAGTGTGTCATGTACATGATGGCAGTGATTGGAAGGAAATGTAAGAATGTTTGATGGTTCCGTTTCCTTGTAATCGAACAAAAGGTTAACGTGCTTTAGTGGCCCCTTGTGAAAATATACCATGGAATTACATATTATACCATATCATGACATATCATGATATTTGACCATGGTTTGCCTGTTTCAAAACATCACGGAATATGTGCTCTTCCTCCTTGTTCCCTGCTGTACTGGGGTGAGGGTCAGGTAAAGTATTGTGGAGCCACTCTTTCTGTTCTTTTTTTCCATAGTTTCCTCTCGGCTGCCCCATCTCCATCTTTCATCCTCCCCGATCTTCTCACATTCCTCCTCACGCAGTCCTCCCATCTCAGCTGTGGCCTTCCCCTTTTCCTGCATCCTTGATGTTGTTCTACCTTAGCTCCCTTTGTTAGTTTGCCTGTATCCATACTTACCCAGTGACCAGCCCATCTCATCATGCTTCTCACCAATCTTCCTGTTAGGCTGCATTGCATTCCAAACTCTTTCCTCAGGTCGTTCATCCTTCTTCTGTCCACCCTCTTTGTTCTTGTTATTCGACGAACAAAGTTGTTCTCACAAACTTGCAGCTTCTGTTGTTGTTGTTCTGCCAACGCCACTGTCTCCAGACCATACAGGCATGCCGGTGTAGTACACGCTCTCAGGACTTTCCCTTTCAGCCTTTTCGATTAATTTTCTGTCTAACGTGACTCCTTCTACCTTTCTTCAAGCGTTCGCTCCCGCTTGTATCCGACGTCGCACTTCTATCTATGAATGCCCATCTTCCGTATCCATTCCTCCAAGGTACACAAAGCCATCCACTTGCTTGATCTCCATACTATCCAACCTGATGTTGGATGGTAAGCTGCCAGCCCATGCTTCTTGAACACCCCCTTCCATTCCTCCAACACGTCCTGTAGTTCTGGTTTGCTCTCTGCTGTTATGGCCAGATCGTCTGCCTACATCATCTTCCTGAAAACATCCTTTGTGCTGATCTTCCTGCTGATTAGTTCCACCACCATGGTAAACAGTAAAGGGCTAAGGGCTCTTCCTTTCTTCCAACCAATGTTAACTGGAAACTCGTCGGAAAACCCAGATACAACCACTCTTCCTTTTGTTCATGCATTGCTTCCACCATTCCGTGTTGCCTTCACCATCTCTCTAGGGACTGCGTCATAGGCCTTCTCCAGGTCCACAAATCCCACTGCCATTCTCCCTTGCATCTCCAACCTCTTCTCTACCAATTGTCTTAATGCAAACATCCCATCAGTCGTCCCTCTGCCCTTTCTGAATCCCTGTTGTTCTTCACCCAATTCCTGCTCTACTCTCTTTCGGATCTTCCCATCCAGGATCCTCTCTAGCATTTTCATGATGTGATTTAGAAGTATGATGCCTCGGTAGTTCCCTGGGTCTTGCACATCTCCCTTCCTCTTCGATATTGGGACAGTTAGTCCTGTACGCCATTCCTCTGGTACTCTACTTTGCCTTATACATGTATTTAGTAGCTTCTTTGTCCAGCTGATTCCATTCTCCCCCGCTGCCATTATCATCTCCACACGCATCTCATCGATGCCAGGGGCTCTTCCCTTCTTCATCCCGGTTTGCATCTCTGCATCCGTAATATCAGTTAACTCCACTTTCCATCTATATACGATGGTAATTCCAGATTGTTGTTATTACCTTCCTGGTTCAGTAGCTCCTTGAAGTAGCTTTCACAGACCTTCAGCACTGCCTCTTGTTCTGTCACTAACTTCCCATTTCGATCCTTAATCACCGTCCCACCCTTCACATCCTTACTATTCCCATCCTGTCTCGGCTCATTGTGTATATAATCTTATTTCCACCATCTTCATCTAGCTTGCTATATACATCTACTTACATATATCTCCTCGCCTTATCAACAGCTATCTTTGCCGCTTTCTTCTTCTGCCCGTATGTGTGCATTATCCTTGCATCGGGTTGATTTCCTCTCGCCTTGGTCTTCTCTATTTCTTTCCAGGCTTCCTTCTTTTCGCATACGCCCTATGCAACTTCGCTTGTCCACCATCCTTTGTTACTACTCCATGACACTCCACCCTTTCCCGATGTTCTTTCAAAAAGCTCCTCTGCAGCTCCCACAAATGCGTCTTAGTACTTTTCCATTCTTCCTCCAAACCAACTTCTTCACTGAGCTCTTCATACTTAACCGTCACCTGCTCCTTGTATTCAACAGCGATGTCGTTTTTACACATCCACCACACCACAGTCTTAGTTTGTTTCTTCTTTTGCATACACACAACGAACACCACTGGCTTGTGCTATGTCATGACTTGCTCTCTCCATCTTCCATTGCTGCTGCTTCCGGACTATCGGCAGATCTAATTATGTCTTGTGCTGTCCACTCCTGTATGTGATCTTGTGGCTCTCTCGCTTCTGGAAGAAAGAGCTAGCCATTGCTAACCTTTCTCGCCACCAGCTCCACCAGAGCTTGACCCTCTCTATTCCTCGCTCCCCATCCATATCTGCCAACACTCTCCTCTTCACCTGGTTACACTACTCCAACATGTGCATTGAAGTCTCCCGCAATACATAACATCACCTTCAGCTCTACCAATCCCATAATACTCTCCAAAGCATCCCTGAACTCCTCTTTCACTGCCTCCGTCCTTCCCGTCTGTGCCCCATACACAGACATAACACACATCATCTGTTTCCTAATCGTCAGCCATGCCATCACTATGCGTCTCTTCCATCTCTCCACTCTCACCACTGTCTTACTGATCTCTTCGTATACAATGATGCCTACTCTCTTCTTCCATCTCCTCCTGCGTGCAGTAGCTTGTACCCTCCCGTCATCGTCCTTGCTCTGTCTCCCTTCCACTTAGTTTCCTGGATGCATAATACTTCCAGTCGCCTTCTTTCCATAATTTCCACCACCTCGAATCCTTTCCCGCTCATCGTCCCCACGTCCAGACTACCTAGTCGGACTTCACATCTAGATCGCTGCCGGCCTGACGATCCCCTTGGTTTTCGCTGTCTTCTCGCCGCAGCCAAGGTAGATGGCGCGTCGGTTACCCCGGACGCGGTAGCCCTCTCGCTCAACAATATTTGTACCATCATTATATTTCGGACATCTTAGCCACTCATCAGCGCTGCCCTGGCTGACCTGCTGTTGCAGTTTTATGTCACAGTTTTCCTTCTCCTAGATCATCAGCCTATCAACGGAAATGAGGTGCAAGGTGCCCAGTATCCGCAGTGTACCACGAGGAGGTTGTGCTAGAGTCTTTTCTATGGAGAGGCTATGTACCAGCAGGGGAGACTTATGCACTCGGCTCCCTTTTCACTACAAGGAGCCACCTGGCGGCTGTAGCTGAGAGCGAGAGTATGAAGCACACACTACATACTACACACTACACTACAGCACTAGGCACATCACATGGAGCTGTGTAATCAAACCACACCTCTAATATGATGGTATATTTTCGTAAGGATACTGGCCGGAAAATTCCCGCATTTGATTCCCATTCCCACGTGTTTCGGAAAAAAAAAATATTTTCCACATTTTGTTTTGAATTTGTCAGGCTGAATGGTACATTTCTTTTGTTTGAGAACGCAATCGTCGTTTTATTTATGCTGTTTTGTGCTTTATAGCTAGTGATAAAAAATTATGCCGCCAATGGTACGATTTTGTATTTCGTAAAAAATAACAGCCTAGCAATTTCAGAAAATTACCAGGTTTGCTATAATAATTCGAATGTAGCCACTATTGTATGTGCCTTAGCATTGCCAATCACTGACCTCGCAACTTTCCGTGCCGCCGTACCAGTCTCTACCGCACGACAATCGGCCCCCGCACGCGACGCCGGGGTCGTCCGCCCAGCCTGGAGTGTCGACGGCTGCCATAAGGAGCAGTAGGCATAGCGCCGAGAAGATTAGTGCAAGTTTTAGCCACTGTGGCGCGTCGCTGAAGTCGGCCATCTTTAAAGTTCAACCGCCGAATTTATTTGAGCTTTGTTGAGACGTCGAATGTATTCGTCAAACCGTTCACATTAGTCTGCTTTGTATGTATATACTTTGTATACTTCAGCGCTTAGCGAGGACAACCAAGCAACTTGCTGTCTTCGCAAACGTAAGGTCTTTGTTTTGTAATACAACCAATATACACCAAACATTGACGATAATTCCTTTGTAGAAGGTAACTGAATACTCGCATGTAAATACTCGCCTGTAGTTTAGTCCGACAATCACTCACCGCCGTTGTTGAACTCGTGACAAATAACGGCTTCAGTCTTTTCATATACGTTAACAATCCTTTGATGTCGTTGTGCGACTCGCCACCCCGGGCAGATTCTGCCTGCTTTCCCGTCAACCATTCTAGCGCTGCTTATAACAGCTAGATGAGGTTTACCTCGATTTAATATTACAGCAATGAGACAATCTCGATGTTGTAAATACCGCGTCCAATATCCGCTGAGAGAAATTTTAACCACGCTGTGTCAAATCAAACAAATCGTTGTCCTTGGCCACAGCTCGTCGACGCTCAGTGGGTAAAGTCTTTTACTTCTCAGTACGTCTCTCGTCAACTAAACGTATAACATTTCCTCTCGGGTAAGACTACATGGTGTAATCTGTTTAATAACCAGCACTTGACTAAAACTGGGCATCAAAGACCTAAACTGCTTGCAAACCTACGGTAAGTGAAACCGACGTAACTGACTATAGTATTTTCCTGTAATGCCGACACCGTGTCATTAATGTCATACATGTCATATATGTAATGCCGACACCATGTCATACATGTAATGCCGACACCGTGTCATACATGTCGAGCTTCTCGCTATCAGCAGCAATGTTCCTGCTTGGTACCAGGCTGTTGCAATATCACAAATATTCAACTATTAAGAATTGCAGAATATTTGACGCATATGTATGTATGTGTGTATATATCCCTCTCTCCCCCCCCCCTCTCTCTCTCTCTCTGTGTACGTGCGCGTACACGCGATTCTTAATTTAAGAGAATGTGTAATTGTAATTTACCATTACAGTTGAACCCGACCCAGGCTGAAAGAATGCACGAATTCACAAAAACCGTATTAAAAAAGGCAATAATTGTACATATAATCTTTTTTAATGCAGTGGTACGCAAAATATGAACCACAGCAAGTGATCCTTTATGAAACATTATAATTGATCTTTTAAGCGCCGTAATCGCAATTGATTTTAAAGAACATGTAATTGTAATCTATTTTTAATTCGAAGTGTCGTCATTTAGTTGAGCTTTTATGATGTTGTATAATTGTAAGTGACAATTGTAAATGAACCCAGCTTTGCACATTGAATGAACGTCATATTGGCAGAGAAACCCAGTGCGAATATTCAGGAAAAGCCTATACCAGGTACACCTTGATAATATTAGTAGCTGTGGAATAACAGGACGGGGCAACCCCGTGATACCCATGGCAAAGACGCGGCTTTGATCGGCCGTCCTTCAGACAATGTTTGTGTTTACTGTGTATCGGCGTATCAACATCCATATGAGCTTCCTTTGTCAGTGTAGCCACGAGTACGAGTTGCGCTGGTCAATGGTAGACACGTGTTAGCACTGGCACGTTAGTTACGTCCACGAAATCTCGGTGGTTGTAGTAATTTAGTCCTGCTCTGATGCTAGGCATCGAGAGCGAAATTCAACACCAACCTTTGTAGAGTAAATAACGGAGACTTTAACACAAACGAAGAGGATTGTAATCCGGACTAAGCCATGATGCACGGGCGCTCAACTGTTAGCGCCAGTGTGTGTGTGTGTGTGTGTGTGTGTGTGTGTGTGTGTGTGTGTGTTTGTGTGTGTGTGTGTGTGTGTGTGTGTGTGTGTGTGTGTGTGTGTGTGCGTGCGTGCGTGCGAGTGCGCGTGCGTGCGTGTGTGTATTAACATATTTATATAATAAGTCTAAAATACTGGAATATTCCCAGATGAATTAAAAATAGCTACGGTAATACCTATCTACAAAGCTAAAAAAAATATTTTCTAACTAACGGCCAATTTCGATATAACCTACTTTCTCTAAAATATTGGAAAGACTAACGTATAACAGGCTGTTAAATTTTATTGATAAGAATAACATTCTGTACAAATATCAGTTTGGTTTTCGAAAAAATCACTTCCGACAAAACTTGAAAATTAATGATAATGCTATTAAGCAAGTATCTTCTACAACATCTTGGTATCACTATTGATTACAGACTCAACTGGGCTGAACACATTAACCAAATTAAATGTAAAATATCTAAAGGTGTTGGCATTCTCAACAAAGCCAAAAGATTATTTTACTCGTTTTTATTCCCTCACTTGAACTATTGCATTGAAGTGTTTGACTCGTATTGTTCGAGTATTATAAAAGTTCAAAAGAAAGCAGTGAGAATGCTTGTCTCAGCTAATAGATTACCTTATACTAAACCTATATTTAAACATCGTAACGTTTATACCAACTATATCTATACTCAATACAAATGTTTATCTATCAACACAACAATGGACTTTTACCTCAAATGTTTGATAATATGTTTAAGCTTAATCATGATTTGCCTTCATTTGATTTATATATATTGTAAAGAGTTACAATAAATTTTATTTGATTTGTACTATTCACCTACCTTCTGTGTCGTATTGTTGTGAAGTGTGGGGGAAATGTCCACAAAGGATTGTAGCGAGGATTGTCGGCAACGTATACTGTTGCCATCATATAAATATTTAGATTTGTTCATATATATATATATATATATATATATATATATATATATATATATATATATATATATATATATATATATATATATATATATATATATATATATATATATATATATATATATATATATATATATATATATATATATATATATATATATATATATATATATATATATGTATATATATATGTATATGTATATATATATATATATATATATATATATATATATATATATATATATATATATATATATATATATATATATATATATATTCAATGTGATCAGTTGGTAATCAACCACAGACAATTTTTAACACGGAAAGTAGCACTGTTTGGTTATTCAACAACCTAAGCTCTGCACAAGCCACAATTTTTTTGTAGAGAAATTAAAAAAACAATTTGTTACAACTCAACAGAAATGCCTTAAATTGCTTAAATTAAAGCTAATTAAGACATTGCCTGATCCGCAGAGATCACGGACACTGCAGTGATGACCAAATAAGAACTATGCAAACAAACCGTAGGCGGGCCCTATATTCAAGGTTGTGCATGGCACAGTAATTCTATTGCAAATTTCGATATATAATATAATACTCCACATTCCTAGAGTTTTGATTCAGCATTTAAATATACCTACCGAAAACTAGTGTGATATTAGCCCATTTTTGAGAGACTGCTCTGGAAAACGTGTACCTCCGTGATAAAGCAATGAACCAAGAGGCTACCACTAGCCAACCGACTGTCCCTGGACGATCACTACTATCACTAGCCAACCGACTGTCCCTGGATGATCACTACTGTCACTAGCCAACCGACTGTCCCTTATGATCACTACTATCACTAGCCAACCGACTGTGCCTGGATGATCACTGCTACCACTAGCCAACCGACTGTCCCTGGACGATCACTACTGTCACTAGCCAACCGACTGTCCCTGGACGATCACTACTATCACTAGCCAACCGACTGTCCCTTATGATCACTACTATCACTAGCCAACCGACTGTGCCTGTATGATCACTACTACAACTAGCCAACCGACTGTCCCTGGACGATCACTACTATCACTAGCCAACCGACTGTCCCTGGATGATCACTACTATCACTAGCCAACCGACTGTCCCTGGACGATCACTACTGTCACTAGCCAACCGACTGTCCCTGGATGATCACTGCTACCACTAACCAACCGACTGTCCCTGGATGATCACTACTACCACTAGCCAACCGACTGTCCCTGAATGATCACTACTACCACTAGCCAACCGACTGTCCCTGGATGATCACTGCTACCACTAGCCAACCGACTGTCCGTGGATGATCACTGCTACCACTAACCAACCGACTGTCCCTGGATGATCACTGCTACCACTAGCCAACCGACTGTCCCTGGATGATCACTACTACCACTAGCCAACCGACTGTCCCTGGATGATCACTGCTACCACTAGCCAACCGACTGTCCGTGGATGATCACTGCTACCACTAACCAACCGACTGTCCCTGGATGATCACTGCTACCACTAGCCAACCGACTGTCCCTGGATGATCACTACTACCACTAGCCAACCGACTGTCCGTGGATGATCACTGCTACCACTAACCAACCGACTGTCCCTGGATGATCACTGCTACCACTAGCCAACCGACTGTCCCTGAATGATCACTGCTACCACTAGCCAACCGACTGTCCCTGGATGATCACTGCTACCACTAGCCAACCGACTGTCCGTGGATGATCACTGCTACCACTAACCAACCGACTGTCCCTGGATGATCACTGCTACCACTAGCCAACCGACTGTCCCTGGATGATCACTACTACCACTAGCCAACCGACTGTCCGTGGATGATCACTGCTACAACTAGCCAACCGACTGTCCGTGGATGATCACTACTACCACTAGCCAACCGACTGTCCGTGGATGATCACTGCTACAACTAGCCAACCGACTGTCCGTGGATGATCACTGCTACCACTAGCCAACCGACTGTCCGTGGATGATCACTGCTACAACTAGCCAACCGACTGTCCGTGGATGATCACTGCTACAACTAGCCAACCGACTGTCCGTGGATGATCACTACTACAACTAGCCAACCGACTGTCCGTGGATGATCACTGCTACAACTAGCCAACCGACTGTCCGTGGATGATCACTACTACAACTAGCCAACCGACTGTCCGTGGATGATCATTGCTACAACTAGCCAACCGACTGTCCGTGGATGATCACTACTACCACTAGCCAACCGACTGTCCGTGGATGATCACTGCTACAACTAGCCAACCGACTGTCCGTGGATGATCACTACTACCACTAGCCAACCGACTGTCCCTGGATGATCACTACTACCACTAACCAACCGACTGTCCGTGGATGATCACTACTACCACTAGCCAACCGACTGTCCCTGGATGATCACTACTACAACTAGCCAACCGACTGTCCGTGGATGATCACTACTACAACTAGCCAACCGACTGTCCGTGGATGATCACTACTACAACTAGCCAACCGACTGTCCATGGATGATCACTGCTACAACTAGCCAACCGACTGTCCGTGGATGATCACTACTACCACTAGCCAACCGACTGTCCCTGGATGATCACTACTACAACTAGCCAACCGACTGTCCCTGGATGATCACTACTACAACTAGCCAACCGACTGTCCGTGGATGATCACTACTACCACTAGCCAACCGACTGTCCGTGGATGATCACTACTACAACTAGCCAACCGACTGTCCGTGGATGATCACTACTACAACTAGCCAACCGACTGTCCGTGGATGATCACTACTACAACTAGCCAACCGACTGTCCGTGGATGATCACTACTACAACTAGCCAACCGACTGTCCGTGGATGATCACTACTACAACTAGCCAACCGACGTCCGTGGATGATCACTACTACAACTAGCCAACCGACTGTCCGTGGATGATCACTACTACAACTAGCCAACCGACTGTCCGTGGATGATCACTACTACAACTAGCCAACCGACTGTCCGTGGATGATCACTACTACCACTAGCCAACCGACTGTCCGTGGATGATCACTGCTACAACTAGCCAACCGACTGTCCGTGGATGATCACTACTACAACTAGCCAACCGACTGTCCGTGGATGATCACTACTACAACTAACCAACCGACTGTCCGTGGATGATCACTACTACCACTAGCCAACCGACTGTCCGTGGATGATCACTACTACAACTAGCCAACCGACTGTCCCTGTATAATCACTACTACCACTAGTCAACCGACTGTCCGTGGATGATCACTACTACCACTAGCCAACCGACTGTCCCTGGATGATCACTACTACCACTAGTCAACCGACTGTCCGTGGATGATCACTACTACCACTAGCCAACCGACTGTCCCTGGATGATCACTACTACCACTAGCCAACCGACTGTCCCTGGATGATCACTACTACCACTAGCCAACCGACTGTCCCTGGATGATCACTACTACAACTAGCCAACCGACTGTCCGTGGATGATCACTACTACAACTAGCCAACCGACTGTCCCTGGATGATCACTACTACAACTAGCCAACCGACTGTCCCTGGATGATCACTACTACAACTAGCCAACCGACTGTCCCTGGATGATCACTACTACAACTAGCCAACCGACTGTCCCTGGATGATCACTACTACCACTAGTCAACCGACTGTCCGTGGATGATCACTACTACCACTAGCCAACCGACTGTCCCTGGATGATCACTACTACCACTAGCCAACCGACTGTCCCTGGATGATCACTACTACAACTAGCCAACCGACTGTCCCTGGATGATCACTACTACAACTAGCCAACCGACTGTCCGTGGATGATCACTACTACAACTAGCCAACCGACTGTCCCTGGATGATCACTACTACAACTAGCCAACCGACTGTCCCTGGATGATCACTACTACAACTAGCCAACCGACTGTCCCTGGATGATCACTACTACAACTAGCCAACCGACTGTCCGTGGATGATCACTACTACAACTAGCCAACCGACTGTCCGTGGATGATCACTACTACAACTAGCCAACCGACTGTCCCTGGATGATCACTCCTACCACTAGCCAACCGACTGTCCCTGGATGATCACTACTACCACTAGCCAACCGACTGTCCCTGGATGATCACTACTACCACTAGCCAACCGACTGTCCGTGGATGATCACTGCTACCACTAACCAACCGACTGTCCCTGGATGATCACTGCTACCACTAGCCAACCGACTGTCCCTGAATGATCACTGCTACCACTAGCCAACCGACTGTCCCTGGATGATCACTGCTACCACTAGCCAACCGACTGTCCGTGGATGATCACTACTACCACTAGCCAACCGACTGTCCCTGGATGATCACTACTACCACTAGCCAACCGACTGTCCCTGGATGATCACTACTACAACTAGCCAACCGACTGTCCCTGGATGATCACTAATACAACTAGCCAACCGACTGTCCGTGGATGATCACTACTACCACTAGCCAACCGACTGTCCGTGGATGATCACTGCTACAACTAGCCAACCGACTGTCCGTGGATGATCACTGCTACCACTAGCCAACCGACTGTCCGTGGATGATCACTGCTACAACTAGCCAACCGACTGTCCGTGGATGATCACTACTACAACTAGCCAACCGACTGTCCGTGGATGATCACTACTACAACTAGCCAACCGACTGTCCCTGGATGATCACTACTACAACTAGCCAACCGACTGTCCCTGGATGATCACTACTACAACTAGCCAACCGACTGTCCGTGGATGATCACTACTACAACTAGCCAACCGACTGTCCGTGGATGATCACTACTACAACTAGCCAACCGACTGTCCGTGGATGATCACTGCTACAACTAGCCAACCGACTGTCCGTGGATGATCACTACTACCACTAGCCAACCGACTGTCCCTGGATGATCACTACTACCACTAGCCAACCGACTGTCCGTGGATGATCACTACTACCACTAGCCAACCGACTGTCCCTGGATGATCACTACTACAACTAGCCAACCGACTGTCCCTGGATGATCACTACTACAACTAGCCAACCGACTGTCCGTGGATGATCACTACTACAACTAGCCAACCGACTGTCCATGGATGATCACTGCTACAACTAGCCAACCGACTGTCCGTGGATGATCACTACTACCACTAGCCAACCGACTGTCCCTGGATGATCACTACTACAACTAGCCAACCGACTGTCCCTGGATGATCACTACTACAACTAGCCAACCGACTGTCCGTGGATGATCACTACTACCACTAGCCAACCGACTGTCCGTGGATGATCACTACTACAACTAGCCAACCGACTGTCCGTGGATGATCACTACTATCACTAGCCAACCGACTGTCCGTGGATGATCACTACTACAACTAGCCAACCGACTGTCCGTGGATGATCACTACTACAACTAGCCAACCGACTGTCCGTGGATGATCACTACTACAACTAGCCAACCGACGTCCGTGGATGATCACTACTACAACTAGCCAACCGACTGTCCGTGGATGATCACTACTACAACTAGCCAACCGACTGTCCGTGGATGATCACTACTACAACTAGCCAACCGACTGTCCGTGGATGATCACTACTACCACTAGCCAACCGACTGTCCGTGGATGATCACTACTACAACTAGCCAACCGACTGTCCGTGGATGATCACTACTACCACTAGCCAACCGACTGTCCGTGGATGATCACTACTACCACTAGCCAACCGACTGTCCCTGGATGATCACTACTACCACTAGCCAACCGACTGTCCCTGGATGATCACTACTACAACTAACCAACCGACTGTCCGTGGATGATCACTACTACAACTAGCCAACCGACTGTCCGTGGATGATCACTACTACCACTAGCCAACCGACTGTCCCTGGATGATCACTACTACCACTAGCCAACCGACTGTCCGTGGATGATCACTGCTACCACTAGCCAACCGACTGTCCCTGGATGATCACTACTACCACTAGCCAACCGACTGTCCGTGGATGATCACTACTACAACTAGCCAACCGACTGTCCCTGGATGATCACTACTACAACTAGCCAACCGACTGTCCGTGGATGATCACTACTACAACTAGCCAACCGACTGTCCGTGGATGATCACTACTACAACTAGCCAACCGACTGTCCCTGGATGATCACTACTACAACTAGCCAACCGACTGTCCCTGGATGATCACTACTACCACTAGCCAACCGACTGTCCCTGGATGATCACTACTACCACTAGTCAACCGACTGTCCGTGGATGATCACTACTACCACTAGCCAACCGACTGTCCCTGGATGATCACTACTACCACTAGCCAACCGACTGTCCCTGGATGATCACTACTACAACTAGCCAACCGACTGTCCCTGGATGATCACTACTACAACTAGCCAACCGACTGTCCGTGGATGATCACTACTACAACTAGCCAACCGACTGTCCGTGGATGATCACTACTACAACTAGCCAACCGACTGTCCGTGGATGATCACTACTACAACTAGCCAACCGACTGTCCCTGGATGATCACTACTACAACTAGCCAACCGACTGTCCGTGGATGATCACTACTACCACTAGCCAACCGACTGTCCGTGGATGATCACTACTACAACTAGCCAACCGACTGTCCCTGTATAATCACTACTACCACTAGTCAACCGACTGTCCGTGGATGATCACTACTACCACTAGCCAACCGACTGTCCCTGGATGATCACTACTACCACTAGCCAACCGACTGTCCCTGGATGATCACTACTACAACTAACCAACCGACTGTCCGTGGATGATCACTACTACCACTAGTCAACCGACTGTCCGTGGATGATCACTACTACCACTAGCCAACCGACTGTCCCTGGATGATCACTACTACCACTAGCCAACCGACTGTCCCTGGATGATCACTACTACAACTAACCAACCGACTGTCCGTGGATGATCACTACTACAACTAGCCAACCGACTGTCCGTGGATGATCACTACTACCACTAGCCAACCGACTGTCCCTGGATGATCACTACTACCACTAGTCAACCGACTGTCCGTGGATGATCACTACTACCACTAGCCAACCGACTGTCCCTGGATGATCACTACTACCACTAGCCAACCGACTGTCCCTGGATGATCACTACTACAACTAGCCAACCGACTGTCCCTGGATGATCACTACTACAACTAGCCAACCGACTGTCCGTGGATGATCACTACTACAACTAGCCAACCGACTGTCCGTGGATGATCACTACTACAACTAGCCAACCGACTGTCCCTGGATGATCACTACTACAACTAGCCAACCGACTGTCCCTGGATGATCACTACTACCACTAGCCAACCGACTGTCCCTGGATGATCACTACTACCACTAGTCAACCGACTGTCCGTGGATGATCACTACTACCACTAGCCAACCGACTGTCCCTGGATGATCACTACTACCACTAGCCAACCGACTGTCCCTGGATGATCACTACTACAACTAGCCAACCGACTGTCCCTGGATGATCACTACTACAACTAGCCAACCGACTGTCCGTGGATGATCACTACTACAACTAGCCAACCGACTGTCCCTGGATGATCACTACTACAACTAGCCAACCGACTGTCCCTGGATGATCACTACTACAACTAGCCAACCGACTGTCCCTGGATGATCACTACTACAACTAGCCAACCGACTGTCCGTGGATGATCACTACTACAACTAGCCAACCGACTGTCCGTGGATGATCACTACTACAACTAGCCAACCGACTGTCCGTGGATGATCACTACTACCACTAGTCAACCGACTGTCCCTGGATGATCACTACTACCACTAGCCAACCGACTGTCCCTGGATGATCACTACTACCACTAGTCAACCGACTGTCCGTGGATGATCACTACTACCACTAGCCAACCGACTGTCCCTGGATGATCACTACTACCACTAGCCAACCGACTGTCCCTGGATGATCACTACTACAACTAGCCAACCGACTGTCCCTGGATGATCACTACTACAACTAGCCAACCGACTGTCCGTGGATGATCACTACTATCACTAGCCAACCGACTGTCCGTGGATGATCACTACTATCACTAGCCAACCGACTGTCCGTGGATGATCACTACTACAACTAGCCAACCGACTGTCCCTGTATGATCACTACTACCACTAGCCAACCGACTGTCCGTGGATGATCACTACTACCACTAGCCAACCGACTGTCCCTGGATGATCACTACTACCACTAGCCAACCGACTGTCCCTGGATGATCACTGCTACCACTAACCAACCGACTGTCCCTGGATGATCACTACTTTTACAGCAACATTGTTCCATGGGAAGGTATTCGAATTCTACAATTTGTGCTGGGCCAAATATGTGCATGTTGAATAACATATTAAATGTGGGACCGTACAAGCTATACATATTTGGGTGACTTTGGTCCAGATATATGAATGTCGAATACGAATAATTTCTACTGCATAGTGACTACATATTAAATCTGGGTTAATACACAATGTATACATATTTATAATATTTGATTATTTTACAATGATAATATGAAAAAGTAGGGAGCAAACCGAGGAGACCATAGCCCTATTGGGTAAATTTGGTCCAGTGCACAAAAACGAGCTGCCACGACACATGGGACCTCTGCATGCATTCCATTCACCAAAATGGTAGTAGTAGTATAATGTTACAGTTGTTTCTACTTGTATTTACCTCAGTTTCTTTTTAAACGTGTTAAGGTAACGAAACCGTGCGTATACTGTCTCGAGTCGACAATCGATGTGAATTCACCTATGCTTGAAGCCCCTAAGTATCAAACGAACAAACAAAATATCCACAATTTACAAGTTAGTGTCAGTGTGCGCTGTTCTTAGTTCACACGACACCAAAGTTGGCTGTCGTGATCCACAGTGGGGACCACGAGAAGGTGACAAGCACTTCTCCCACCACCTACTGGAGGCATCATTACTGGCGCAAATTCGCGAATCGTCTCGTCGGTTGTCACCGGTGTGAAAATTACGGCGATAATATTCCGATATAGAATATGAACAGAATACAACACTAATACTGCGGTTTCCCTCACTCACTAGTCGCTACATTAACGACATGCCAAATGTGGTAGACTCACCTATTCACATGTTCGCTGATGATACAAAGATATTCCAACAATTGACTGCTCAATCTGACCAAGTAACATTACAGACATACCTAAGACAACTAGAAGCATGGACTAGAAAGTGGCAGCTTCGCTTCAATGAGGAGAAATGCAAATGCAATACCACCTTGTCCTTGGGAGATACCACAAATGAGACAAACTTGGAGTGCAAATAGATCGTGAACTAAAGTTTGAGTCAGCACAAGTGGAGATGGTAGCAAACAAAGCCAAAAAATGCTAGACCTTATAAGAAGATCATTTACATACTTGGATGGACCAACTATGAAAAAGCTATACACGGGCCTGGTCAGACCTATTCTAGAATATGGCAATGTAGTCTGGGCCCCAAAACTCAAGAGAGACCAACAGATGATTGAGAACATTCAACGATGAACAACGAAGCTAGTCCCGGAACTAAAGAACCTCGAATATGGTGATAGGCTTAAGCTGCCAAACCTCTACTATAGAAGAACAAGAGGACACATGATTGAAACCTACAAATACAGTTGTCAAGACCAGCTAAAAGGCTACTATCCTAGAAGAGCTGAAGAGGATTATGTATGTAAGTATGTATGGAGGCATGTATGGATGTATGTATGTATGTATGTATGCATTATGTATGTATGTATGTATGTATATATGTATGTATGTATGTATGTATAACGTAGGAATTTCGCAGTAGGCTAACACTGAAAAAAATTAATTTGCGCGTCTCCAGCTTACCGCGCCGCGCGCGCCCCCTATCGGGTACGTTGTGGTCCTTCTGAACTGTCCGCTAGGAGGGCCATGAGTGCTGTACATCGCATAATTTACCGCCTGTTAAACCCTGTTAGAACCCTCTTAAAAACCGGCCTAGGTTGGCATCACAACATAACAGTCATACTGCGCATAGTCAAACAACTAAGTAATTCAAATAAAACTATTTGACACTTAATTTGCAGTAGAGTCAGGCATGCCAGCAATTTTTTCAACTAATAAATTATAGTAACAGAACCACTGCAGATTATCCCATTGCCTTGCCTTGCCTTTCCTTGCCTTGCCCTTGGTGGCCATGTTAGCGTTTTTCCTGATTAGTAGGAAACGTATGTGACCATCAGCAATTCTAAAACTTCATGATATCCACTGTCACTAAGTTGCCAATGTGCTGAACAGTTTTCGTCAAAATCACAAACTTCCAGCTCTTTTAACCACGCTAGTAATTAAATATAAAAAATAGCAAAGTTACTACCAACTATGTACCGTCCGGGTCATTGTTGACCCGTTGTGTCCGGGTGTGGGTTGAACCACTACAAAGTACTGCGCCTCCTATGTAGTAAAATGTTGCGTAAATGTTTAGAAGGCCACATCAACTGTAGCTTCTTAGACCGCTTTGCCATCAGGCGCGTAGTTGGCAGCTTGCACATACGCACGTGCTTCAAAATCAATGTGGGGAAAACTATTTTGAGATATAGCCCGTGCCCAGAAATGTATTGGTCCATCCCTAATCTGCCTGACATCCACGAACACTATCCATGCAAGCAAGTATCAGACAGCTGATAGGGCCTACCCGGCGCCTCTACCCGGCGCCGCTACCCGGCGGCGTTACCCGGCGGCGCTACCCGGCGCCGCTACCCGGCGGCGTTACCCGGCGGCGCTACCCGGCGCCATCTACACTCAATACAAGGGGCACAATGGTAACTTGGTTATTCTGCATGCCAGCAAGTCCATCAGTTAGAAGTGTGTATGGGTGTACAGGGGAGGTCGTAGCACCATGCACTTATTTTTTATAAAGTCCTGCGCCACAGTGTCACCAAACGGCACATCGACGATTTCTTCCTCGTCAGAAAACGGTAATGTTATGTCTTTGTAATCCGCCCAATTCTGAACACACACATTCATTCATATCCCCTACACCGCGCACAACACATATCATTCTCGTTTCCACTCGCTGTACTCGAACACTACATTCCCTTCCTCCTTTAAACTTATACTTCCAACACGCAATTAACAACTTAGACTACTAGTATGTACTACACAGCTAGTTTAACAAATTCAATCGCAATTGTTGAGACTTCAGCTTCCAAACTAGTTACTAAAGTCCACACAGTGTCCATTTAAAGTCCAACACATATTTGCTAATTAAAGTCCAAACATATTTGTCAATTTAAATCCAAACATATTTGTCACTAGGTTTTCACAGCCTTTATCTGAGGGCGCTAGGCTTACCTCAGTATCTGACGTGCATAGTTTTTTTCACTACATAGTCTTGGTATTTTTCGCTACATAGTCTTGGTACTTCACAGGTACCTTCACCAAACGTTTCGACCTTGTTCGATGCGATAACCCCAAGTTTGGTGTCTTCATCGGAGTACTCATGCTTGGTGACTTCCTTGGAGTATTGGCCTTCAATCCTCCTATTTCTGCACAATCAGGCACAGAAGAACTTTGGTTCACCGTTGATGAAGTTGTTCCTTCAGTGGCTGTATATGGTTTCACGAACGAGCTGTTTCTCCTGTAGTCAACACCGTCCGGTGATCTCACTGTCAGTTCTTGACCTTCTTTCTTTTCGACTGTGAACGGAGTGTGCTCTAAGTTGGTTGACAGTTTTCCGGATGTCTTTGTGTTCTTTAGTAGAATTTGTTCTCCAGGTAACACTGGGCTTAACATGGCTCCACGTCTGCTATCTGCATAGGCTTTGGCAGTTAGTTTGTGGTTCCAATCACGGTCTCGAACATTCTCGTCCAGAATGTTTTGTCACTTCGAAGTTCTGACAACGTTGTTTTCAGCTCTCTGCCGAACATGAGATATGCTGAAGTCACACCTGTACTTACTTGTGGTGTAGTTCTGTATGGCAACAGAAACTTCATGAGTTCTCCTTTCCATCCCTTTCCTTCCACATGAGCCACTTTGAGTGCTTTCATAAGTGTTCGGTTCTGTATCTCCACCTCCCCATTTGCTTGTGGCCACAAAGGTGGATATGTATGGTGTTCGATTCCATGTTCCAGTAAGAAACTCATGAATTCCTCAGATTGGAATTGACTGCCGTTGTCTGATTTCACCGAGAACGGGTATCCATATCTGGCAACGATAGGAATTAAAGCCCCGATGATTTTCTCGGTTGTAGTCGACTGCATGATGACAACTTCGAAGAATCGACTATAATAGTCAACTATCACCAGCAGATTTTCGCCCGTAGGCAGAGGTCCCATTATGTCTATGGCAACGTCTTGCCACGGTCTTGTCGGTGGTTCAGTTCTCTGCATCGGCTCTGGCGGACTCAGTTGACTCACAACTCGACATCCATGGCATGATCTGCATATTTTCTCAGCACCATTGTCCATTCTCGGCCACCAGACTTTGGTTCTGAGCCGCTGTTTCATCTTTATGATCCCTTGGTGTCCTTCATGAGCAAGGTGTATGACATCATCTCGAAGTCTTCGTGGTATTACAATCCTTGTCCCACGTAACACCAGCTTCCCAAGAACACAGAGTTCATTCTTCACACACGTGTAGTATGGCATCTTGCACTCATGCCAGTTCACGTGTTGTATGTAGTGTCTCACACTGGTCAGCTCTGGGTCTTCTTCTGATGCAATTTCTACGTCACGTGCTGTAAGAGCAACTGGTGTGCTTTCCTCAGCAATCATCCGCACCACCTAAATTTCTTCTCCACTCTTGTCCTTTGGTGTCGTCTGATTTAGTCGTGAGAGCGCATCAGCAATGTTTGTTTTCTCTGGCCGGTAGATCACCTTGTACTGGTACCCTTGAAGACGAAGCACCCATCTTTCTATCCTCGCCGATGGCTTCGATGTTCTGCTGTAGATGCATTCCAACGGTTTGTGGTCCGTCTCCAGTTCGAATTCACGTCCATACACATATAGGTGAAATCTTTCACACGCCCACACGAGTGCCAACGCCTCTTTCTCTGTTTGGGAGTATCTCCGCTCTACTGCTGTGAGGTTCCTGGACGCGTATACCACAACTCTCTATTGTCCCTCCTGAAGCTGTGTCAAAACTGCTCCGAGTCCTGTTGGTCCTGCATCTGCTACAACGCGTGTTTTGCAGTCATTCTTGAAGTAAGCCAGCGTCTCCGCGCTTGTCATGAGCTTCTTCAGCTCTCTGAATGCTTCTTCTTGGTCCTCTCCCCATGTGAACTTCTGATCCTTTCTGGTGAGGATTCTTAGTGGTTCGGCCACCTCTGCGAAGTTCGGAAGGAACTTGGCAGAATATTGTACAAGTCCGAGAAATGATCTCACTTCTGATGCATTCTTTGGGCTTTGTGCGTTTGGGCTTTAATCCGGTTTCCCCAGATCATGGCCGTAAAATGTCAGTCTAGGTAATCTGAACTTGCATTTACCGCCGTTCAATGTTAAGCCACACTCCTTGAGACAATTCAGCACGGCAAACAAGTTCTCGTCGTGTTCCTTGACGCCTCGTCCATGTACGATCACGTCGTCTGCTATGTTTGCTGCTCCCTTGCAGTCTCGCAGTACATCCTTCACGATCTTCTGATAGTTCTCAGGTGCTGAGGCAATGCCAAACATTAGCCTGCGACACCTGTACAATCCTCGGTGTGTCACGAATGTAGTTATTTCCCGTGACTCCTCTGCCAGCTCCACTTGGTGGAATCCCCATTTGAGATCTAGCTTGCTGAACACCGTCGACCCACTTAAGTCTTGGAGAACTTCCTCAATGGTTGGAATAGGCTGTCTCTCTCTCTCTCTCTCTCTCTCTCTCTCTCTCTCTCTCTCACAATTGCCTCGTTGGCTCTTCGCATGTCTACACAGATACGTATGTCGCCATCTGGTTTGGGTACTACTACAAGAGGTGATAACCACGTCGTTGGTGTTCGAAACTTCTTCGATGATCTCTTTCTCCAGTAGATCATCCAGTTTCTTCTCTACTTTCTCTCGTAGGTAAAGGTAAAGTCATCCCCCAGGCATTACGCCTTAGGAAGCCACGAAGGCTTAAATGGCCAGTGCTTAAACCTGGTTTCTGTAGTGCGAAGCAACTTAGAGTGCAGTTATACTGACTCTCCTGGACGGGACACTAGTCCATCGCAGGTACCTTCCAAACAGTGTTTGTACTCATTTGCAGCTGAGTAGACTGAGGCAAAGTAGGGTAAACGAAATTGCCTAAGCTTCGAAAACGAACCGTGCCCAGTGAGGGTCTTGAACCCACAACCATCGAATTTAGAATCCAACACCTTAACCATTAGGCCAATGCTGCCCCCTTTCTCTCGTAGACCGAATGGCAAACGACGTACTGGTTGCGCGATTGGTTGTACGGTTTTGTCGATGTGTTACTTCAGTTGGTAATTCTTGAGTTTTCCCACGCCTGCAAATA
Source organism: Lamellibrachia satsuma (assembly GCA_033239005.1). Lineage (NCBI taxonomy): Eukaryota > Metazoa > Annelida > Polychaeta > Sabellida > Siboglinidae > Lamellibrachia > Lamellibrachia satsuma. Next base: position 3,807,306 of record BSQZ01000028.1, read on the forward strand.
CGTCTGCGAACTTCCGGCGTATGTCAGCATCAGTCCCCTCTTCTGTGACGGAGTATGTGTGTGGGTGTTCGAGGGGTCCAACCCTCAACACATCTAGCTTTTCAGCTGTACTTCTTCCGAGTAGTGTTTTACCGGTCCCTTTTATGACAGTGAATTCTCCTTCACACTTCCTGTCATTATTTTCACACTCAATCTCTGCCACAAATGTTCCAAGGACATCAATGGGTTTCTTTTGTCCATACGCGAACAGTTTCTTGTTTGTTCTGCTTGACACGTATTTTACACCATCCTTCTTGAGCATCTCCCATGTGGCTTTGTCCATAATGTTACAGGTTGCCCCTGAGTCGATGTGTATTGAGGTTATGGCCACCCCTCCGACCTTGAGGTCCACAACTCCCGACTCGTTTCCAGTGTTGTCAACTGTGAAAGCATAGTCGTCTCTGTTTTCACCCTGTCTGTTTCCAGTCACCTTGTAACAGGTTTTCACTTTTGGGTTGGTGGTATCACTAGTCTTCCATTTTGGCCTTCCAGAACCCTGTGTTTTACAACACACTGCATAGTGACCACGCTTCCCACACCGTTTACACACCTGGTCGCGTGCAGGGCACTGTGCGTCATGCGCAAAATGTCCCTGTCTATTTCAATGGTAGCATCTCTGTTCCGTTTGCCTGTGAGATGTTGTTCTTCCAGTAACACTGTCATTTCCCTTTCCTTTCCATTTTGGCTTGTTTTTGTTGACAGCATTCACTTGTGCGTCATTTGATGCTCCTGGATTTTCCATTGCCTTCATTTGAAGGTCTATTGCTTCAAATGCTCTGGCGACATCTTGTAGATCTTTCAACAGTATGTTCCCCGACTTCTCAAGGAACTTTCTCCATAGATGCATGCTTCTGCATTTCTCTATTACCTGGTCTCTGATAGCTTCATCAACATTGCCAAACCTGCATGATATTGCTTTCTGTCGTAGACGAGACACAAATTGGTCTACCGTTTCGTTTTGTGCCTGCTCCATCTTTCGAAAAAGAGGTCTCTCGAATGGTAGGTTCATTTTAGGTTGGAAATATACATCTAACGTCTGAACTGTTTGGTCGAATGTTAATTGGGCATTTTCGGGTACGATTTGGTAGAAGATTTCCTGGAGCTCCATTCCTCCCATGTATAGCAACAACGCAACCTTCTGGTCATCAATATCCATGCATTTTGCCGTAAGATACAAATTAAATGACCTTATCCATTTTTTTCCATTTCAACCACAGGGTATTTGGTTCGTCCGTTGTGTCGAATGGAGGAAGTTCTGGAACTGGAATCTCCATCCTCGTCGCTTTTTGTTATGTCTTTTGTAATTAGCCCAATTCTGAACACGCACATTTATTTATATCCCCTACACCGCGCACAACACATATCGTTCTCGTTTCCACTCGCAGTACTCGAACACTACAGGTAAGCAGTAGCACTCGTCATACTACATTTCGTAAGAGTGACTTCAAATTCGTCAGCAAATTTATCTGTGTTTTTAACAATCATGCCCACACAATGGCGTATGGCTTCCTTAGACGCAAACATCACCATGATGTAATCATTGGGAGCAGGAGTACTTGCGTCATGTTCTTCATCGCCCCTGTTTACTATCGCTAGGTCTGCCACTACTTCGTCTTTATCAGAATCTGACTGGAGCCGAACTTCTATGTGTTTACAGGCTGCTTTCTTTGTACACTTCGGTGGTTTAAGGCTATTCTGTTTAAGCGTGTATTGAGTGAGTTGTTGCTTCTCAGACGTGTCTGTTGAGATGCGCGATCGACCACATTTTCGTATGTGTTTGTGGCTTTATTACCGGGATAAGGTCTGATGTCACTCGGCGAGTACTGCAAAGAATATGTCGATGTTGGTGGTCTGTCATGCTGCTGAGGGACATGACACGATGCTGTCTGTTGCTGTGGTCCAGGAGGCGGTGTTGTCTGCTGCTGTGGTCCAGGAGGCAGTGTTGTCTGCTGCTGTGGTCCATGAGGCGGTGTTGTCTGCTGCTGTGGTCCAGGAGGCGGTGTTGTCTGCTGCTGTGGTCCAGAAGGCGGTGTTGTCTGCTGCTGTGGTCCAGGAGGCGGTGTTATCTGCTGCTCTGGTCCTTGAGACGGTGTTTTCTGCTGTTGTGGTCCAGCAGGCGGTGTTGTCTGCTGCTGTGGTCCAGGAGGCGGTGTTGTCCGTTGCTGTGGTCCATGAGGTGGTGTTATCTGCTGTTGTTGTCCAGCAGGCGGTGTTGTCTGCTGCTGTGGTCCAGGAGGCGGTGTTGTCCGTTGATGTTTGACGAAGTGCCGCAGGTAAGATGCAAAAATCTTACTGTTCATCCACCCCGATTTATGTAAAGCTCCTATTGATCCAGGAGGAGCACCACTGAGCACGTATTCTTGAAAGTGGACACGTGGGAAAATGAAGATAGGCGGAATGGTGTTTCCAAATGTATTGATGCATGCGCACATTGTAACAAGGACGCCTCGTTCTGCAGGTGTAATCTGCCCGACCTGTTTGGAGTGTGAACGGTGCTGATACCCAAATTTGTGTTTGACCAAGAGAGCCTTCAAATTAGTGAAGAACCTATCGATATATACTCCGTTGAAGCATATTGCGCGTAAAATGCGCGTAGCCTCAGGCTTTCGGAGATTATCCGTTTCATTCCTCTTCGTGAAGCCGGCGAGGCTATCGCTTCCTGTCTACCCTGTCTCACGCCAGGCGGCGGCATGTTGGTTTCGTTCTGCAACGCAAGTTCGTGGCTAGTTTCTTGGTTGGTTTTGTAGACGGGCCATCGAACATTCCTGAATATGTCTTTAAAGGTTCGGCAAGTTAATTGTCTTCGTTTTTGTTGGACACCAGCCGATGCGAAAAATTGGTCACCATTCAAATATAGCTTGACCCTCTCACCGGATCTTGACGTATCTTGCTAACGTGTGGCAGACCTAGGTTCAGAGCAACTCGACAAACGGATCTCCCATCAATCACGACCTGGTTAAATGCGTCCTGCATGACCTCATCTGGTGTCTCACCGCTGTTAGTTTTACGTGTGTACGTTCGCCCTGTGTCTCAATGCCCGTGCACGCTCTGTTTGAAACGAAACATAATAAAACGTTCAGTCAAATCACCAAGGCATACTATTGAAGGCCAAATAACCAAGGCCTGCTATTAAAGGTCAAATAACCAAGACCTACTTTTAAAGGTCAAATAACTAAGGCCTACTATTAAATCATTAAGATAAAAGCCTTGAACGTATTTCGGGCTGCGTAAGTATGGTAATGCAATATGTACATTGCACACATATCTAATATAGGGCCTACTTGTAACGACAACATTTATAAGTTAAGTTAAACGTTTAGTGCAATAGTAGAATCAAGCTTGATTTATCGTGGCCGTAGCGCTAGGGGCACGATGCACACTGAGCCTGGTGCACCAAGCATGATAGGAGGGTAGTGCCTCATCCACCACCTGTCCCTATCATTATGTATTCTGGTTGATATACAGCTTTCGCCACTTATTATCACCCACAGAACGCAGACAAATAAGCTGATTATTAACAATTAATAAAATAAGCTTCATATTTACCAATGCAGTTCTGAAATGTGAACTACACTATCAGAATCGGAATTACATTTGCTGCTCCAAAACTACAAAATTCGATAAGCAAAATAACGTCAACTCGCTCAAACTTACTGGCAATGTGCGCGGTATGATGTAGACTACAATGTCGCGTCATCAGCCTCCGCTACCGTAAATTGAACAAATGACACCCGATGAGTATGGTGCCCCACTGAGCATAGTGCCCCGGTCTCCCCTATATGAGTATGGTGCCCCACTGAGCATGGTGCCCCGGTCTCCCCTATATGAGTATGGTGCCCTACTGAGTATGGTGCCTCACTGAGCATGATGCCCCACTGAGTATGGTGCCTCACTGAGCATGGTGCCCCGGTCTCCCCATTAAGCTCCGTCTAATCCAGCTTGTATGCGGCGATGTAAGGATTAATTAGTTAAACAGGAATCAAACTATTATAATCTTTATGAATTTTCAGGATCAAAAGTCGGAAAGATCGGGAAAAAGAAGCCGAAGATATCGGCTTTGTCATTTGACAATGGCAGCGATGTTGTTGTCGTCGGCTTTCATTCCATAAATTCAAAGTAATAATTTGTGTAATGTGGAAAAAATCATCCATGCATTATAGTATAAAAACGTGTTACACATTGTTGGTACTCTCCGCTTTTTGTCAGTTGATTAAAATGCAATGAACGTGCATTTCCCTTTCAGAAAGTTGTATGTCCCAACATCGTGTATCGCCAAATTCCGTGGCAACTCAGTATTGTATCATGTTCCACTAAATCTAGTGAAACTAGTTAATAATTATGAACTATTTAACATAGATGGAGTATTCATTTGTAATCGTCGACAACTTTCGAGTAATCATACTCGAACAGAATTATATTGGTCAAAAAAGCCAAGTAATCGTGTGCTCGATTACATTGCCAAAGTAATTGTAATTGATTACACTGCTAATGCAATCGTAATCATGATTACAATCGCAATTACAAATGTTCTTGTGCACGCCTGTTAACTCTGTTTCCCAGGGATCACACTGATTAGAATGACAACATGACGGTTTTTATTTATTTCATTATGTCAATTATATTCTTGAATGTAATCATGATTGTAATCATAATGACATGCAAAAGTAATCGTAATCAAAAACACAATGACAGTTTCTAAGTAATCATTCTTGTAATCATACTCAATCTCTCCTATTCAATACAATCACATTAGATAATGAACTGCATCAATCACTGAGTAACTGAACTGCAGAGAAACTAATTGTAAAAAACATCATGAGAGTCTTCTTTATAGGTAAACAAATCTAGTACAGGTCCACGAACAAAGTAATAATATGTTCTTTGTCTGCATATGCTGGATTCAAGACACTAGTGCATTCTACTATATGGGCACGGACCACAGTAACTTTTCCCATAGACGACCATTATAACGTTCTTGCGCCTACATTGAAAACTTATCCTACAATTTTTTTTTATTTCACAGCACATGACAGACACACTAAGACACCTGGTGTGTGAAATTTGTGAAAATGTGTTTATCCACAACACCACCATGCCCCACTAGTGTTCTATCCACAACACCACCATGCCCCACTAGTGTTTATCCACACCACCATGCCCCACTAGTGTTCTATCCACAACACCATCATGCCCCACTAGTGTTCTATCCACAACACCACCATGCCCCACTAGTGTTCTATCCACAACACCACCATGCCCCACTAGTGTTCTATCCACAACACCACCATGCCCCACTAGTGTTCTATCCACAACACCACCATGCCCCACTAGTGTTCTATCCACAACACCACCATGCCCCACTAGTGTTCTATCCACAACACCATCATGCCCCACTAGTGTTTATCCACAACACCACCATGCCCCACTAGTGTTTATCCACAACACCATCATGCCCCACTAGTGTTCTATCCACAACACCATCATGCCCCACTAGTGTTCTATCCACAACACCACCATGCCCCACTAGTGTTTATCCACAACACCACCATGCCCCACTAGTGTTCTATCCACAACACCATCATGCCCCACTAGTGTTCTATCCACAACACCACCATGCCCCACTAGTGTTCTATCCACAACACCACCATGCCCCACTAGTGTTCTATCCACAACACCATCATGCCCCACTAGTGTTTATCCACAACACCACCATGCCCCACTAGTGTTTATCCACAACACCATCATGCCCCACTAGTGTTCTATCCACAACACCATCATGCCCCACTAGTGTTCTATCCACAACACCACCATGCCCCACTAGTGTTTATCCACAACACCACCATGCCCCACTAGTGTTCTATTCCAGTGGATGTTGTCTATTTAGATTTTCAGAAAGCTTTCGATGAAGCGCCACATCAAAGATTGTTACTTAAACTATAAGCCATGGTATAGGCAATGATGTAATCACCTGGATAGAAAAGTGGCTTACACACAGAAGACAGAGAGTAATAGTAGATGGCGAGATTTCAAACTGGAAATCTGTTTTGAGTGGGGTACCACAGGGATCAGTATTAGGCCCTAAACTGTTTTTAATATATATAAATAATTTGGAAGATGACATATCTAGCAAAGTACTCAAATTTGCAGATGACACAAAAGTATTCGGAAATGTTACTAAACAAAGTTTACAGGATGATCTAGATAAATTAGTTAAGTGGTCTGAAAAATGGCAAATGTTATTCAATTTTGGGAAGTGTAAATGCATACACATAGGACATGGAAACATAGATGAAGAATATAACATGGGGGATGCTGTACTAGGTAGAACCACACAAGAAAAGGATTTAGGTGTAACATTTTGTGCTGACATGAAAGTTTCAGAGCAATGTGGGATTGCTGCTTTGAAAGGAAATCAAATTCTAGGGCTAATTAGGAGAACTATCACATATCAGGAGAAACAGCTAATTGTACCCCTGTACTAAGCAATAGTTAGACCACATTTGGAATATTGTATTCAAGCATGGAGGCCGTATTGTAAGAAGGACATAGACAAGCTAGAAAGAATACAATGAAGAGCAACTAAAATGATTCAAGAATTGAGAGACCTTAGTTATGAAAATCGCTTATTACAATGTGGTTTGACAACACTAGAGACCAGGAGACTAAGAGGAGACCAAATAGAAGCTTTTAAAATAGTGAACGGTTATGAGGATTTGATAGGAATGTGTTCTTCAAACTTAAAGAAGGCAGTAGAACCAGAGGACACAAAGCAGCATTAGTTAAGGAACAGTGTAGGTTGGACATGAGAAAGTACTCTTTCTCACAGAGGGTGATACATGAATGGTACAAACTGTCAAATGATTGTGTTAATGCTGGTAGTGTGAATATGTTTAAAAATAGAATTGACAGATATATGATAAGGGCGGGCTACACATAGATGAGAAAATTGTCATTGCCATCTGGAACTTGTTGTTTGGGATGGCAATCTTGTTAAATCTTGTTAAATCTATTCACAACACCATCACGCCCCGCTAGTGTTCTATCCACAACACCACCATGCCCTACTAGTGTTTATCTACAACAACACCATGCCCCATTAGTGTTCAAGTGGATAATTAGAATCATTGTATTTATTCTAATTTAGAACATGTTGAAACAACGTCATTACTATGTGGTTGGATTTTAGATATATGTTTGCAAACAAGAACGTTATTACTAATATTAAAGCTTGGAAGTAAATTTTTTTAATGTAACTATTGAAGTGTAAATTAATTATTATATGGGCCAGAACGTCACTTCTAGCAAGTAGTGTGATGATTTCAGCCAGTGACTTCACTCAAATTATTATCTTATGGTTTCTCAAATTGTATCCATCTCCAAAGGACTCTTGAGAAAAGACTATTTCAAAACATTATTATAATTGTGTACTCAAGTTTCCACCCTTAAAACTTGACCTGGACCTACAGCTCCAAAGGCCTGACATATAAGATTTGATTTCTACTAGCTGACATCCTGCCAATCTATGCAAGCTATGTTACAAATGGTTTAGAAATATTTTCAAAATAACATGAATTGAAGCAAGCCACCATAAGCAATGACGACCCAACTAGATTAGCATTATATGCCTGATATGATAAAACTCTGAACACTATTTACAGTTGATGGCTCTACAACACAAAATACAAAAAAAAATTATAAATTGCCTCAAGCCAGTCTCCAAAAATCCTACACCTAATATTGTCAATCCGCATTTTAAAGGCATTAATCATGGCTAAGCTCTCCTAGTTGATCATGTTGTGTATGTACTGTTCAGTTTACCTATATTCTTCTGATATGGTAGGTCTATCCATGACTGAATGCAATATTCAAGTTTTACTAAATTGAATAACATTTTTCATTTTTCCAACCATTTCATTCAAGTCCCTCAGTCCCAACCTTAGTAATATGATTTCAATACTACACTGTTTTCATGAATGCTTGTCAGATAACTGATTTCTTACAATAATATACAAGAGCATTTTAATGACAATAAACTGTTCAAACTACAGAAAACGTGATCAAACATGACAGTAGTTACACTAGTCAGCTCAACTTTGGCTGTGTCCACGTCTTTCGAGACACTTTCTGAAGCTTGTGATTAAAATATAAAATTTTATGTATTGTGTAGTTTTGCTACATAGCCTACATTTTACAATAATACCAAATAAAAAACCTTTTGTGAAGGGCTTTGCTGAAATTATGTGCTTTTAGCAACAACAACAACTTTTAGCAACAACACTGCCTGCAAGTTACGTTGGTTGATGAATGTAATGGTAATTCAACACAATCACAACTAATTGACAATTATTAATAATGAAGTAAGTCTTTCCTGAATACAGTGGCTCAGGCTACAGTAGCTGATAAGCAAATAGTCCAATAGTCACTGTTCTGAATGAAATGAATGGGTTCGTTTAATAATGTAACTACACTGTGTAAGACATAATAGCTTTTTATATGGATCAGTGCCAGACACATTATAAAAACGTGAACATTACTTGTGATTATAATTATAATCTTAAGACAAAAGTAAACAAAAGCTAAACTAGTAAAATAGTGTCAACACAACCAACACAGTTGTCATTATACTTCAACTAATATATATATTATCTTCTTGGTCAGGAACACTGCAGTACTATTGCTCAAAATTGGAAGTGTCACCGTGACCACCATCACCAGCTACAGAACGAGTTCCTGGCATTGTTAGGAACTATTAGGAGATTGCTACAAATTCAAGTACACGGTGGAGTAGTTTGGATACTTTACTAAAATGTAGATACTACAGTTCATAAAAAAGATATTGGTACTCGAATGGTGGTTAGATATCTCATAATTTAGTATTTGGACATTTAAATGTTTGTTTATAAAAAACAACTTGTTTTACACCAAATTCAACTTATGAAAACTAACGATACACATCCTGAAAATCATACAACAGTTTGATGCCTGTGTGACTAATTAATTAATTAATATTTAACTACACCCCATCCATACTTAAAGTCAGTATCTAAGGCCAAGATGGCTTCCTGGGTTAGTGCCACTTTAATGTTGCCGTTGGTTTCATTGTTTATAACATAATTAAACATATTATTTTAATGATTAACTGGTCAAAGTGTGATGAACAGTTTTTTTTATTTTCTATACAACCGAGATAGAACAGGAAATATCTATACAATAATTATACATAACTTTTTTTGTGACAAACATTAGTTTGTTTTAATACACACCCCTGGTGATGTGATATTAGTTGACTGGCTAGCCTGTCCTTTGTTCTTAGTTCAGACATTGATTACTTCAGTCGTACCAACACCAATCCACAGCAACACAATAGATTTGTGGACCCATATAACCACACCAGGGAGCGCTCCACAACCACATTGATGTGCGATATCTAGGGACCGCTTTAACTACAGATATAATATATATATATATATATATATATATATATATATATCGATTCATCTTCATAAATCCTGACCATGCAGCCATCTGTTGCCATCTTGATGCACTTTCAGTGTGGACTCAAGTAAAAATTTATTTCTGGTAATTAACATATCTAACAAAGACAATATTCCCACAGTCTTATCATAAATCCAGTTTATTCTGTCAAACATTTTAAACAATATACCATGAACAGTGACGTACGTAATGAACCGTTTCTTTTGTCAAGTAAATTCTGAGACGGTATAGCAATTTATTTTATGGGGATATCTTGAATAGTTTGACAACAATGAAACATGTCAACACTATTGATTCATGCAAAAGAATGTTGTATTACTAACCAAAGTACACAGTTAAACGTCTAATGTAATTTAGACACAGGTTTTAAATGGTACCAGATTAAATGAAACATTCAACTGTATAGCTCGAGACAGCAAGCAAGACATTGCAGTGGCTATTATTAATGTTAACAATACTCTAACAATGACCCATTGTAAAGCACATTGAAATGGATGCCTTTACTTATAAAGATATGCAAACCAAACACCTAGACAGACAACATCAGCAATGTATGAGAATAGACCTGCCACATCGTACAGATTGCCAATTATATGCAATACGGATTTTTTTAGGTATATGGCCGTATCCCATTTCAATATGGATTTGTTTCAAATGGAAAAATCATGATATCATTACAATTTTCACACAAGTATAAAGTTTTAGCAGTTGAAGCACAAATATTTTTGATGCAAGCAGATTTCCGACAAAACCTGTCGGATTTCATTTGACGTAGATTTATTTTGTAGCCTCATAAATTATGACAATTGATCAAAATCCAGATTTTAGCCAATTAATTTTTTAGATGGATTTACGGAATTTCAAGTCAACAATATGGACTTTTACCAAAAAGTGTGGCAGGTATGTGCGAATGAAATGATGCGGACGTCCCAGCGGTCTACAGAAGGCCAAGCTGTCGTTCTACAAACATGTGGGGCTGGGCCTGCATCTCTTCCTGCTGCTCCGGGTCTGAAAGCAGAAATGAAAATGCCAGGTGAACACAGGCATCATACTGTACATCATACTGTACATCATACTGTACATCATACTGTACATCATACTGTACATCATACTGTACATCATACTGTACATCATACTGTACATCATACTGTACATCATACTGTACATCATACTGTACAACATACTGTACATCAATATTAGTTAGAGAATTGTAGAGAATCAGCAGCTGAATTTTCAGCAAAAATAACATGGTCTTTATTATTAATTAATCTGTAAGATTGCAAACAAACCCATAATCTGTCCACTGGTTTGCTGCACGTTTACACAAGAGGAGCTTGCTGTGCAAACTGGGATATATTGCTTGGATTCTGTGAGATTTTGGCACAGCCAACTCGGCACACGTAAAATATTCGTGAGAGTTGCTCTTCAGACGTGCTTTGAACAGATGATCTGCCATTTGCTGCCATTTGACAAACACGTACTGTATCTTGTAATACAAAAAACATCAGTGCTCAAAACGCACCAAACTGTCTCATACATCTCTAAGACCATAAATTTTCAGAAAATGTGCAAGACTAAATGGTAAAGAATAACAGTGGCTCCTCTGCATTTGTAGAAGAATTTCCACAACCTAATTTAATTACAGAGAAAACATTCAAGTGATTAGATCTTTTTCTTACCAACACCTGCCACCACTGTAACAACATTTACAATATTCTCTGATGTTGTTCAAAACTAAACAAATATATGCTTCACTAAATTGACCTACGTGATAACATCCAATCATGACTTTTTCAAACAAAACAATTTGGTTCGACATTGTTCTTTATACTGATTATGAAGTATATCAGTTTGCAGTATGCAGGACAATTTAATAAGTTCAATGTAAAATATATAGAAAACAACATTAAGGAAAAACATGATATACAACAGATGTGTGAATTGCAGAAAAACTGTAAATTTGAGAGCTTACATCTACCAGTATGAGCATGGGAAAACAATGGAATAATCTCATGATCTAGTTGTCCTACTTGTTCAGCATGCTTACATCCCTAATAAGAGTTATTATTCATACTTACTGCCAAGAATGTCTTCAAACTCAATTGTGTCCAGCTTGCCACTGAGTGTGTCTAACATAAGGTTGGATGAGTGAAGGCATGGCAGTCTCTGTATCTGCAAATGACAACTAACTCATCTAACTGTGACAAAATGGTATGACAACTAGCTGTGACAGCATGGTACAGCTAGCTGGTAAGAACACTGTGCAGACATCGCTGCACCAGCAAACCTTGTTTCTCTGTCATACTGTATGTTTCTTGATTAGTAAAACTAAATATGTTTTAACGACTCTAATGTTATGGATGCTAGAACTGCCTCACAAGGTTCCCAGGGTTTAGACAATGATCTACAGTCTCAGGCTGTGGATTCTTTACAGAGGCAGCAAACCAACAGTACATGTGCTTTATGGTATTTATCATAGTATGCTGATCATTTCCCACTGAAGTATAATGGTGCCTCTCCAATGGGTACCACTGACATTAGATATTGGTTTTGTCAATATATGCTGATGATAGGAAATACTGTTAAAACTTACATTTGAAAAAGTACCAGTCATAAATGAATTAAAATATCAAGGTTCTTAACAATGTATCAAACCCTGACATCATATATGAAGGGCATCCACTTTAACCAGCCAGTTTCCTTCAACATTTTATAAGTAGACAGTTGTGTCGTTTATCTGAGTTATGAACAGCCTCCCCCTTATTTATATAAGTTGTGGTATCATTGATATGTCATCAAATTTACTGTAAACTTTGAGTTTTCAACATCCTAATCACCAACATGTATTCTCCATGGGCAAATTTTTAATTACTACAAAGGGCAAAACCTACAACCACATGTAACAGCACTGTGACCTCTTTAATTTGGGAAACTTGTGGGCTGAACATTAGGCATGGATCAGCAAGGGGCTGCATTCAAGTGGGGCAGGCTTCCTCTCTCACACAAAGGGAATTAGCAGGTAGGTGTCCTTAATTGGCAATCTATGTAAATAAACCTTGTACACTGAGAAAGAAAATGAGATAAAGCCTGAATGGTTTGACTTTGGTTTTACTGTCTGTTAGCAGTAACTTAGTATTTGTTTTTGTGCAAATGCTTCATTATATTGTTCTTGTTCACAATGTTTCAATAACAGAGTAGGCAGTGTCTATGGTGTAATGTTGACAGCTTCCTGGCTGGTACCAGATTCAGGGTGACATACTAATAGCGGACAAAATATGATTTTAATAATAAATTTAAAGGGTAAAGATTAACAGTATCAAGTCAATAATAAAAATTCCATTTCCAAAAAATCAATTCCAACTTTCGAGAATCGCTTCCAGTTCCGACTTGCTTTCGAAAATCAATTCCAATTCCGGAGTTGCAATTTAGGGTCAATTCCAATTCGGAAATGGAATTGACCCCATAACTGATTGACATCACTAAATTTGATTTATCCAATATGCATTCATAATTCCAATGCCAGGCACTTTGGGGTTTCAGGCCGAATGATATCTCTTGACCAATCAGAGGGCATATAACAGCACTACGCTTGGAACAAGAATGACGGTTTATGCTCGAAGTAATTGTTTTTGATGTTTACTCAGTTTTGCCCCCCCATACATAAATCCCCAAAAAAATGTCTCCTCGGATCTGAACGAATTACAGGAATGACCCAGTTGGATTCCCAAAATGTGGAAATCTGCATTTCCGTGGAACTCTCTCTTCCCTGGCATTTCAACTGGTGGCCAGTACCTTCTGGGCTGTGAGTTGCTCCATGCGTAGGCGGAGAGGTGCGTGAATGCCCTGTAGGTTACGCAGCATCGCCATGTCCATCTGTTCTTTGTTCTCTTGCCACTGTCAAATATGACAACGCATTATGACATCAGTTGACAAGGTTCAATACTTGGACCGAAATTAGTTTTGATATATACAGTGTATATAAATGATTTGTGTAATGCTTCTGGTATACTAAAATTTATACTGTTTGTGGATGACACTGATATATTTTATAGTGCTGATAGTCCAAAATTGCTTAGTAACTAAACACAATTAGTCAAGCGATGAGTAAACTGCACAATTGACTTGCAGTTAAAAAACTGTCTCTTAATATTAATAAAACTAATGACATGGTATCTGGAAAATGAAGGGTTACTTCAGATACTGCAATAAAAATAAACCAAACCATTATAGTGTACGAAAAACATTTCTTGGCATAATTATCGATGATGAGCTTTCTTGGAAAGCACATATACAATTGCCAAAATCCAAATTTGCTAAAACAATGTCAATAATTTATAAAGCAAAATTTGTCTTAAGGGCCTCGGCATTGATTACTTAATACTTCTCAGTTTTCTTGCCCTATTATGGACTACTGCTCAGAGATATGGGGAAATACTTATTGAACAAATCTAATGCCCCAATTCACTCTACAAAACATAGTTGTGATAATTATCTGTGGAGCAACGGCTCATGACCATACAAATATCTTATTTATTAATCTTAAATTTATTAAATTTTTCTACCTAATTGAATACAAAACATCTATATTGATGTACAATGTGAAATATAAACTACTGCCCAATAGCATTCAGATTCTTTTAATCTAATGAAGATAGTTTGCACAACCCAAGGCATAGGGAAAAATATATATTTTTTTAGTTTGTATTGCACTAAGGGCTAAATGTTTTTTTATCGCTGTTGTTAAGCTTTGGAGTGGCCTACATATTCCACTAAGAAATTGTCAAAATATTGTTGCTTTAAAAAAAGGCACAAAACATATATACTAGATAGATATAAAAGGGATATTTTATTCTGAGAAGTAATATGCTTACTGTATTAGCTTTTGGTATATTTATGCATTAATTATATGTGTTTTATCAGTATGATACAAGGGACCACTATATAAGAGAGCAATAATATATATGTATGTGAGTATATGCGTATATGGGTGTGTATATATATATATATATATATATATATATATATATATATATATATATATATATATATATATATATATATATGATATTATGTCAATGTAAGAGGGGAGAGTACACATAAGTTTAAACTTAAATTCTCTCCGTTTCCAACATAAGATTGTAGCACACTACGATTGTAACTATTCATCTTTTAAATATACATGACTTAAATGAGCATTGCATAGAAATGTTCTGCATTAGCAATGTATGTATATACACTGCATATATATATATATATATATATATATATATATATATATATATATATATATATATATATATATCTATATATATATATGTTGGAAATAAATGTATTATTATTTATGACACCACAACAATCACTGTGTTGCTTCTCAATTGAAATCACTCCTGCGTACAACTGTACATTAATGATATTGAAGAACAGTGATGATGTTAATGCCCTGGTAATTATTTTGTTGGTAACAATAATTGATGGATATACTAAGGATCTATAAATTTACATTACCATAAGGACCAATGAGAGGACTAAACCTACATGTTTCTCTGAGAACTCAAGTGGATGGAGGGCGCACAACTCATCCTTGTCATTCCGCAACCTGAAAGCATTGATGCACATCTGAAATATGCAGCAGTGTCTCTTAAAGTACACAACATAGGTTGAATTACATAACTTGCAGCACCAATCAGGTGATGAATTAAATTGCTTTTTTTATAAAGACAATTTTAGTTTACAAAACAAAGTACTCACCCATTGAGCATGCGATCTGGAACACCATACGGGCCGACCTTCTGTGTCAGCACAGCAGCGCCATCTGCCTTCGGTCTCAGTGGTGGGTAGCCAAGACTCTTAAAAAGTGGAGGAAATGCAAATTTTAACAGTAAGGAAAACCTTAAAATAAAGTTTTCTCTTGCCTTATTAATTAATACTTTATACTAAGTCTAGCAAAAAAGAAACTAGTTTCTCGTCCTGACTTTTTAAAGGAAGAGGAATCTTATTATTTGCTATTTATGGATTTTTTTTATCAGTTTCGAACATGGCCACCATATCTTAGATGAGCTCACTGTGGCTGGTTAAAAGACAAGCTGTAGTTTTTTTGATACAATATGGAACATGCCAGTGATTATTACTAATACTATAAAACCTGCCATTCCATTTGCAAATACAATACTTTTTAGCAGGAATGGCAGATGAATAGAAACATTTACGTCAATGTACATGTGGCATGTACATGTTACACTGGAAAACTACTTAAATTGACTAGAAACAAACAAGAAGCAAACACAATTTTGAATGTATTTATGAATGTCACGACTCATGTGTAGGCTTGGCCAAAGTTTGTACCACAGGCGTACAACTGAATGACATTTATACTGATTAAGACTGGTTTGAAATGAGTCTGCATAGACTATATAAAGCAAGGGGTCATTGTTCCTAATTTAGACCCTGTAGAAAACACATATACATCACAACAGTACTTTGGACGGCAAGTTTTGGACAGAGATTTCTTCATAGAATCTTTTTTTTCAATACTAAATAATGAAAATGGAGGAGGCGGCAAAAAAGGAAGCGAACAGGGACGACAAAACTAGTTTCTTTTTTACTAGGACAGCCTAGGCTAGGCCATGCTTCTTAAATTAGGTTTAACATAATTACAATAGACGAGTACTGCTGATTATTCAGACTACAGTAAATATGTGAATGTTGTAAATATGCTAACTAAAAGTGTGAATATTATGGTGTGGTTTTGATAAGCCGCGCGCCGCGGAATGCCGGGAATCGTTTAAACTTTATACAATTCCCTTTATAATAGCGGGACACGGTGACTGTCACTTTACTGTATTATCGCTCACAGTGTGACTAGCACATTAAATAATATTTGGCGAATCTGCAGTTCGTAGTAAAATAATGAAAATGCTAGATACTGACTGTCAATTTGCTTTATTTCTTCTATTTTAACAGTGAAATTCCATGTCACATTTATAAACTAGAATGAGCGATTCATGAGTCAGCTAACGGCGAAGCGAAGCCGAAGGCACCGCGATCAAACATTAGACTGTGAATTGCCTTTTTACTGTACCAACATACTTAATTAACAACCAGCTCCATGTTAACATAGATCTTAGCAAATCATTGCAAAACATGAAATATATAATTGGGAAGCCGTTTAGTCAGAAAATCTTTGTAATATTTACCATAATTTTAGCTTGAAGCTGTACGCGTACTGTTAAACACTAATAACAGCACAACAACTGACCTATTAGTTCTAACCTGCAACGAGCGCAACAGCGCCTCTAATGAGTGTGTTTTGTACTTTACCCTTGCCACATTTATCAGGCGTTCCCAGGTAGTCTAGTGGTTAGGATTCGGCGCTCTCACCGCCGCGGCCGGGGTTCGATTCCCCGTCTGGGAAATCTTTTTATTTCTTGCTTTCACATTTTGTTTTTAATTTAACTCTTATGCGTATGGCCAATCTACAAAACAAAGAAAATTATTTTTTTCAAAGTATTTTTTTATATAGCAACAATTATATATCATGATAAACTATTTTTGGATCATTAAAAAATCACGGAAATTACATATTTCTGCAATATCACATAGTTGAACCTGCCAGCAAGTTAGGAAAATTATTTTCATGTCATGTAGACCTGTCTATTCATATCATGGGACAAATGCCTTCATGTAAGTCTTTCTAAATCGTAAAAAAATAATTAACAGACACAAAAATAATTTCATGTTTCAGTGTTTAGTATTCTATAACTAAAACACAAAAATAATTTCATGTTCACATTTTAAAAGGTGTTTTCTCCAAGGTGACATTAAAAAACCCCATCATAAATAAATCATGAATAACAAATTTGTAATAGTTTTGAGACACACCAGCCTGCAGTCAGTAGGAATGCCAGTAGGCCACTGTTTTACTTTCATGTTCATGGTAGACAAACTATGTGCCTTTGGTATTTAGATATTAGTTACTTCGCATCCTGAATCTCAATCCTCAATTAATGGAAAACCTGTAAAATTGTCTAGTCTCTCATAACTAACTATTGAATGGTCTGTGTACACATACAAAGTATATAATGTATGTTAAAGTACATGTTTTAATATATGTGTACATATAATAAGTCTTAAATACAAATACTATTTACATTATTGAGACCTGATCATTTAATAAAAAATAATAAAACAGTTGCACAGTTCAAAACACTAAAAAGAACATACATGCATACACACATGCATGTATGCATGCATGCATGTATGCATGCACACTCGTACGTACACACTTAAAAATCCCGATTTTGCCCACTGTAAATCAGGTTTGTTCAAAAATAATTGAATAGTATATACGACTAATTAACCAAAACTAAATAGCAAATTTGTACAAACAAGCTAGCATCTCATAGTCGATACTAGATATGCTCGATTTTTTTGCGAAATTAGTTTAAAATGAGACAAGTGAAAAAATGTAATTGAGGAAGCAGCATTAAGGACAAAATATCATCTATTATGACTTGCATTCATGACAATTCAAGAACAAATTCACACAGAAATCACATTAAATTCAGTAAGATAATAATGCGATAACTAATATGAACTCAGAAAACCTAAATATCTGCTTTCAAAATGAGTCTGATATTTTACAGCGATTCAAATCACTTGCGTGCCAGATAAATCTGCTCAGAAATATCGACAATAAATAACAATCTGTCTGACAATACAATGTAAATCTATGTGCTTCTAGGAACCAAGTTCCAATTGCACCAAGTTTCAAAACAAGCAGTTCAAATGTTCATTATCATTTCCATTTTTACTTATATTCTGTAAGTGAAATGAACACTGAATTTACAAATATTCTGTAAGTGAAATGAACACTGAATTTGCTATTTATATTTATAAAGCCCCTTATTAACGTCATTCATTTTACTTTAAAAGACTAAGATTTAGCAGGCATCCAGTTGCTGTTGTGTAGAGGAGCCATATAGGCTTCCCACACATCTGCAGTGTCTTGTAGAACGTCTGGCTGCAATCTATTAGTCTCCTTCAAGTGGTAGCTGGGTGATTCCTCTGTTCCAACCCTGGGTCTGTACTCCAAAGGCTGGAGAAGCTGTCTTGTAATATCACTCGGACTCTGTTGCATTGTGGGTAACTCATGCACGAGTTCGCCAATGAGACCAACTGTGTCCTGCAATGCACATAGTATCGTAAATGTAACCCTGGAACATGTCATAATTACACATTATACGGTGGAATAACTTCAGACCAGAGCAATTTGATTCTATCTAGTGGCTGATTCACTTACACAGAACATTTTAATACAAAGGGAATAGGGATTCATTCCATCCAAGCCAAAATATTTATTTTGATTCTACTAAAAGGCTGATTCTGTTATACGTAGTTCTGTTAAGTCTACTGTACATACATTGCCAATAACTACCATAGAGTACAAAATATGCACACATACACAATATGCCAATTAATGCCCACCTTGCAGCATTCAGTTAAGTGGACACACTGGTCCAAAAATACCTACGTACCAAATCTCAGTAACAAATCATTATAACATTTCCAATATATATTATTTGTGTGAAATGAAGGCTAAATTATAAAATTAATGTTATCTGCATAATGGTAAACATGGCCTGACATATTTTCCCCCCAACTTAACCAAGAATTCCCCAATCGTTGTTTTCTTGCAAACCACTGGACTAGTTTTGAATATTTAATCTACCTGACTTCTACACGACAAATGACTTTTACCACTTGTTAGCTTATATCATAATATTATTAAGATTTTTAAACAATATTCTGCCAAACAAAAGATTTACGATTGTCATTCAATCTTTATATTCATGTGAACTTAACACTTACAGAATATTTTAAAAGATGTTTCTCATATTTCTGCTCAAGTAGTCGTGCCAACATTTTTGCCGTCTTTGCACGGAAAAACTCTTCCTCAGCCAACTCTGCCATCTTCTCCCTAAGATGACAACACAGTCCTGTCATCAACAGGCTCAAATTGTCACAGTTCTCTATGCAGCATTTCTATTTGGCACCATGCTAACAAATTATTCAAACATTTATACCTGCTCTGGATATGTACGAAAGAAGTCTCCTTTAGCAAAATCAATCAACATTCAAAACAAACTTTTATAGCTTATGATGTGAATGTAGTTCTGTGCAAATAACAAAAAGGCTATAGAGATCATTACAGTGGAACCTAACTAATAAGATAACTAATGGTTTGTACTACCCTTGGGACTAGGCAAAAGTTACATATTTAGTGGGACTAACTGTTCTATACTTTGCTGCTGTGGAAATGATTTTGGATTGTCTCAGGGTGACTATAACTGGTGAGGTATTACTGAGGTGACTGCAAAGCAAGATTCAACTGTACATGGGTATTTAAGATTTTCAATCAGTAAAACAGCAAGTGAAGCTTCAAACAATTCTATTCATTTGTAGAAATGCAACACTGACCGACACGCCGGACACTTCCTGGGAATGTGAACCTTTGTCTGTGCTGCCTACAACAGAAGAATTCCCTCCGTCTCAGTATTTACGGTTCTGAGATACTAAGTTCATACTAATATCTTATATTGTGCGGTATCCAGTCCTTAAGACTGCTCAAACAGTTTATTACACCTCACCATGAATCTGACTTGACTCAATTTCTCTGGAAAGCATTCAGCCATGCTGCAATTACTATGTGAAGACTATACATTCACAGAGGATTCGAACCCCGGTCCTCTTGATTGAGAGTCCAACATTCTAACCACAGTGCCACCTGGTGGCTAGAACGTCATACTAGCAGTGTATCAGTTAGTTGGTAAACAGGACACTAAAATTGCTCATTTACTAAATCTGAATGATAGGATTTGAAAGTATATAACATAAGTTAGGGCTAACTAGCCATGTTATGTAGACAGAAATATTATTCTAAAGCTGCGTTCACACACAGGTGTTCCGAACTAGTTGATCCGAGTTAACTAGTCTCGTCTGAATTCAAACAAAGGCGAAATAGCTGAAAGGTGGTGAACTAGTCACTAGTACTTTGCTGTACTTACTACGGTGTGTACTCAAATAATTATCACCAGAACATTGTATAACACAAAAAGCGTCAAAATAAAAAACATGACACTGTACCTTCCTGATTTGCTCCATGGAGTGTCGTTCTCTTAACTTTCTTACTTTAATTGATGACATTCCATGGGTGTCCACCCGCTGAGAGCCTTCCAAGCCCAGGTACATGCAGCGGGCACTCTCTTGATGCCTCACCACCTCGTTTTCATCCAGTGTACTCCCTTCAAGTATACATACCAGATAAATTAGAGAAGACCGAGATGATGTGGATAGGGGACCAGGATGTGGACCTACAGATAGGGGACCAGGATGTGGACCTACAGAGAGGGAACCAAGATGTGGACCAACAGATAGGGAACCAAGATGTGGACCAACAGATAGGGGACCAGGATGTGGACCTACAGATAGGGGACCAGGATGTGGACCTACAGAGAGGGAACCAAGATGTGGACCAACAGATAGGGAACCAAGATGTGGACCTACAGAGAGGGAACCAGGATGTGGACCTACAGATAGGGGACCAGGATGTGGACCTACAGATAGGGGACCAGGATGTGGACCTACAGAGAGGGAACCAAGATGTGGACCAACAGATAGGGGACCAGGATATGGACCTATATATAGGGGACCAGGGTGTGGACCTACATATAGGGGACCAGGGTGTGGACCTACATATAGGGGACCAGAATGTGTAAGTCTACAGATAGGGGATCAGGATGTGGACTTACAGAGAGGGGACCTTCAGATTAGGTAATGCAGGAAAGATGTCCAATCAGGTTGTGGGGCGCAGTAGCAGTGACTAGAATGTCGGACTCTCAATGAAGAGAACCAGGGTTCAAATCCTCTTGCTGAGTTTTTAAAACTTAGGTAATTTTGTTCACTCCACATTGCCTCAGTTCACTCAGCTGTATAAATGAGTACCTGGCTACAGACAGTGGTGTATATAAATTAATGAGTAGTTTTCACCTAGTAATTGTGTTGTGGCTTAATGCTTCCCAGAGTATCAAGTTGGTGTTGGGATGAACAGGTCTGCCAGCGGGTGACGTGTAATGTACTTTGAATGGTCCCAAGGACCGGATACAATGCTATATAAGGACTTACGTATGCCTTTTAGTTCAACTTGACCATATTGTGTACTTGGGGGACTGTTTGTAAGGATGCAGTTAGTAGCATGGACGTGGGTGGGAGGCTAACAAGAAGTATTATGTAGGAGAGATAGTTGAAGAAATGGAACTAAAGGAAAAGTGTATATCGGTAAAACAAGATGACAGAAGGAGGATGGTGGAATAATGATAAGAGATTAAAAAACACCTTAAACGAAAGGTATGGATGGAGATGACACATCGAGAGGGCGGAACTGATCAAGTGATGTGGCTCCCACCCCACAAGCGATCAGGGGGAAGAAGAAGAGAAGAAAGATATTGTGAAGAGCATAGATCAAAATGGTAGAACATTGACAGAGATGGAGACACGTTGTGCAGAGGGCAGGAACAAATCTGTGATGTGCCCTCCCCCCACACTGCAAGGATTAATGGGAAGAAGATGAGTGAATACAGACTAGACGATAGCCTACCCTCAAACACTCCCATCGTTTCTTGCTCCCCCAACAAGTTGACACATTAGAAAGTCAAATAAAATCATAGACACACATCGGTCAGTAGGTCAGAAACATTTATTATACTTCAATGTTATTTGAAGGCTTAACCTTTTCATTTTTTGTGTGCATCTGAGCTCACATTTCCAAGGATTTAGGCGCGATACAGGTTTTCTTCTTGTTATTATTACATATTTCTCTCACACAATACCTGTATTCCTTTATTTCTCTCACACAATACCTGTATTCCTTTATTTCTCTCGCACAATACCTGTATTCCTTTATTACTCTCGCACAATACCTGTATTCCTTTATTTCTCTCACACAATACCTGTATTCCTTTATTACTCTCGCACAATACCTGTATTCCTTTATTTCTCTCGCACAATACCTGTATTCCTTTATTTCGCTCACACAATACCTGTATTCCTTTATTTCCCCTTGCAAATTAAGTATTATGGTAACTATAATTAAATTAACATTTCCATAAAATTATGCATTTTATATATAAGCATGTCCTTTTACATTTTATCAATATCAAAATAGTTATCATTACCGATGAGTGCCGGTGAGTGTCGCTTCTTTTTCAACAGGGCTAGTTTACGGCAGCAGAAGTCTTCTAGGTGTTGGGTGTTCTTTATACCTGAAGACAATATAATGAAAATCATGCAAGAACACCACCCAGCATTGGCATGCATGCACGCATGAACACCACCCAGCATTGGCATGCATGCACGCGTGAACACGTAAACAACTGAGCAGGGTGGTCACATTATGTTTAGGGCCATTCACAATTGTTGATATTTATCTATTTGTAAAAAGTATTCAATACAATACATTCGATGCGTACATCTCCCTGAATTAGCACTTTAAATTGTTGATAATTTTCCAGAATGAAAATCATTGATTTTACAATGTTGTGACGCAGCGTATGCAATAATAACCATTAAAATATGTTTACAAACATTTATTTCCAATAAAGATGTTAAAGTTTTGTGTTTTTCCAACAATTGCATGGTATTGGTAACTGTTTTCCATGTAATTTAAAATTTCCAACATATAGAAAATGTCCATCTGTTCACCGCACAGTGAATAGTTATACAATTTAAAACAATAGTAGTTCTGCAACAGTTCACTGTGTGACACTGCATAATGCAACAATGATCTTGTTTTACATGCGACCGACACAAAATTTTTTATTTATTATGCGGACCTTGATCCCTCCCCCTTGAGTATGCATTGTATGAATAGGTAAAGTCAGCAACAATGAACGGCCTCTTAGGTGACCTATTGCATGGTGACCCCAACTTGTGGGGTCGGTGAAGGGTAAGGGTTGACAGAGAGTTAGATACACATGTACATCAACAAGAGCAGGTTTCTACCGTGTGGTGACCAATCTTTTGTGCAGTTGATTGACCAATCAAGTATTATACATACCTTCTGCTGAAAAATGTTTGAACAGTTTAGAAATGTCTGTACATTCCACTGTGTCGTCATGTGAGGTAGAAATGTCTGTACATTCCACTGTGTCGTCATGCGAAGTAGAAATGTCTGTACATTCCACTGTGTCGTCATGCGAGGTAGAAATGTCTGTACATTCCACTGTGTCGTCATGCGAGGTAGAAATGTCTGTACATTCCACTATGTCGTCATGTGAGGTAGAAATGCATGCATACAAATACCATGGTTTGAAAACAGGAGAATACATGATTCTTTCATGTTCTTATAGTAAATGTCATTCGTTTGGCAGGCACGCAATTACTTAAAAAGTGTTTAATGAGCCCACTACATACCTCGCTTACTGGGTTGTAGACGAAGGTGGGGTTCAGGGGTAGATCGACATGCCGGGCCAGACTTCAAGGCTTGCAGCTTCCTCTCAATGTAGGTTAGTTCGGCTTTGTGGGCTGCTTCCCTCTCTTCCCGGTCTTCCTCCTCCTCTTCCTCCTATTAATACCACATCAGTTGTACTGGTTTCCACATTGGTCTGTGTATCAATGTCTGTATTGGTTTGTGTACCAATGTCTATATTGATATGTGTACCAATGTCTCTATTGATTTGTGTACCAATGCCTGTATTGGTTTGTGTATCAATGTCTGTGTTGGTTTTTGTGTACCAATGTCTCTATTGATTTGTGTACCAATGTCTCTATTGATTTGTGTACCAATGCCTGTATTGGTTTGTGTATCAATGTCTGTGTTGGTTTTTGTGTACCAATGTCTATATTGATCTGTATACCAGTGTGTGTATTGGTCTATGTATCAATGTCTATATTGATCTGTGTACCAATGCTTGTATTGGTTTGTGTATCAATGCCTGTATTGGTTTGTGTACTAGTGTCTATATTGATCTGTATACCAATGCCTGTATTGGTATGTGTATCAATGTCTATATTGATCTGTGTACCAATGCCTGTATTGGTTTGATTACCAATGCCTGTATTGGTTTGTGTTCCAATGTCTCTATTGATCTGTGTACCAATGCCTGTATTGGTCTGTGTATCAATGTCTGTACTGATATGTGTACCAATGTCTGTACTGGTCTTTGTATCAGTGCCTGTATTGAAGACCGCTTTTAGTAATAGACAAAACAACAAGTCACATATTCATGTTTTAGTATTTCTGCATTGTTTGATAATAGACTAATACTACTACTAATAGTAAAGAGTCTTATAGTGCTGTTTTAGTCCTTTCATCTACAAGTTCAAAGTGCTTTATAATGCATTAAAACCTTCAAAACCACTAAGACTAATTATGTGCACATACACTTGATTCGTGCTGGGTAAAGTCGTCATCATATGAATATTTTGCTTCACTAGCGCTGCTGTAAGTGTGGGACACAGCTCTGGGTGTACCACCGGACTCCTCCGTACTGAATAAGAAAGCTTATTAGATTAGCCATATAAACATGACAATAACTGATAGTGTGATATGTTGCAAGAAGTTGTGACAGCTCTACTTGGTACTACAGTTAATATCATCCTTTTAAAAGCATAATCAACTTATTATTTACTACATATTCAATTATCTTATTCTCTTAAAAAATGCACAGTGGAGTTTGCAGACAAATATAATCTTATGCCTTAGTATCTACAACTATATGTATCAGTTACTTGTTAAAAACTTTTCAATTTGATCTTAGAACAAACAAATGATGATGGATTGATTTGTTAAATGCTACAAAACTAACGAAACTCTTTGTTGTGGATATCTGCCCAATTTTAGGAAGGCAAATAGTGAGGGTTATATTCCCAAGTCAACACTAAGGAAAACTGTGCATATTGAGTTTCTAGAGACTGTGGGATATGGCAAGTAAGATGCCACTGACCATTTTGTAGCAGTGCCTCTTTTTGAGTCAGTTACATCACTGGCATCGGTCTGTTGGTCAGAACTTTGCTTCGAGGTTGAACCACTTCTCTTGGAGCTATCTGTGTAACTGACACTGCACTGGGATGTAGATTGTGTTTCTAAGTCTAACGGGGCTGAATCACTGGAATATTCAGTGTCAGTGTCGTTAACATCATTTTGTGTCATGTCTGTTCTCTCGCTCTGATCCTTGGACACATTTGACCTTGTCTCTGACCTTGTGCTGGTTACAGATTGAGACACATCTGAAATGTCTCTGCTTTGAGCAGTGTCTGTTTCCGTAGAGCCGCTTTCAAAGTCCTCCGAATACACAGTTGTATACTGCGACATGGCAGTTTTGCTGCTCGTGGTTGAGTCAAAGTCGTCCATATATCTTAAACTGGAAACAGATTTCAGAGTCCGTGCTGTACTCAATGATTCAAAGTCACTGGAATATTTCGTCATCACTGCTGCAGAATGATTCAGTCTACCATGCCTTGAATGAACAGCTTCACATTTATGACCATCCGATATACTAGTATGTTCTGTTACATGTTTGCAGGAGACTTCAATTGATGTTTCATCACTAGATGTTCTGTCAATGTGATCCCCCTCCCCTCGATGTCTGCTGCTCCTTGGGGTAGTAACCGTCAGGCTAGTCCTACCTCGAGTCACTGGATGATCTTCATCATCTGAAGCTAACTGACCTAAAACAGTTATCATAGCAATGATAATGACAGGTGCAGTGGTTAACACATTTGTATGCTGGGTTTAAGACGCAGACCACGCACAGTACATTTAGTTAAAAACCTGGGTCTCAACAATCAACATTGGGGTCTGTGTAACCCCCGAGGCTTGGATAATCATGTTAAGGTCAGTCCAAGCACATTAATTTGGGATGTAAAAGAACCATTGTGGATGACATTCTCCCTATCCTGGCAGTAACTGCTCTCAGTGCCGACACAGACAGGTTGGCTTGGTGAAATAGTATTATAAAAAGGGTGACTAGTTGAAGGACGCCTCATAAGACCATCGCATGTTAGTAATCACAACACATATACAGACTCGTCAGTTAATAGGGCTTTGCTGAGTGTTGGAAAATTAGAAAACCTGTAGTGCACTCTGTCTGTATTTCAGATAGCGGTTCTTCGCTGTTCTGGTGCTTTGAGTTGCTTCTTGGTGTCTCTGTCAAGATGTCTCCACCAAAACTGCTACAATGACTGTGGTTGGTCATGCTAAAATATATAATACGAATCATATACAATTATAATTGAATAATGCTGTGGTGGGATTGACAGTGATTTGAATTGAACTGAATTTTATTCAATATAATTGATATGCACATGTACAATGTTCAACTTAATTGTAAGCAATAAACATAGTTGTAAACTAACATAACCACCACTAAAACTAACATACCACCACTAAAACTAACATAACCACCACTAAAACTGAGTCAAAGTGGAACAATGAATATTATATAATTAAAAAAAAAATTTACAATCAGAAAATGTTGAAGGGAAATGCAAGAAGTTATAAAACTTACATATTGGATTTTCAAAAATATACAATTGCAGTGTCACTGATTCCATGCAAATAAAATAATTAAGCTGAGTTTAATTACCCAAAAGGTATGGCAGTTGATACATAAGACAAGTCACAATATTCAAAATAATGACAATATGAAATGCAACTAGACCTGTTGAGTTAAAATAACACAAGGATCAAATATAATGCATTATTTATTCATGTTGCAGGGACTAAGACTAACATATGAATATGAGTCCAAATGTGAGATTCGTGACTGACACTGTCACTAACAGTAACACTGTTATCTGAAGAGAGTTGGGCGATAATACAAGATTTATAGTTATTCTACAAAATAAAGCTATTATTGTGGCATACAGAAAACATAACAACATATACATTATATCAATCGAATCTGTGTATCCATACTGACTTTAATCTGGTGCAATATACAAAACAGCGAGATTAACTGAAGCGTTGCTAACCTGTATTTAGACGCGACACCGTCTTATCAAATCATAGGCTAGGGCCAGTCATTATTTTGCTGTAATGGAATGTTCTCATATGTCTTTAAAATGTGCATAACTCCATATAAGCACGAAATCTAAATCAGAACAACACTGCTATATTAAGTTCTTTCGTAGATTCTTATTTCTGCGGTGATCTTTCAAACGATGCAGGTACTGCATTTAGATCAAAGCACTGCCATTCGGGTGCGGTCCCGCATTCGCTGAATTCGCGGGTATATGGAAAGTTCGCACATTGCTATTGCATTGGTAGTGTTATTAATTGCGTAGTGTTTTGACGTGGTGTCGTTGTATGTCAGTATTATAGATCGACATAAAGGACTTAAATTTGGTACGTTGATCAGAAATTCCCTGCACGGAAATAGTGCAAGAAAGCAAACCTTGTCATTCTAAGTCGATTCTCTGGTCTCTGCGCATGCTTGATTTGCTGACAGTGCAAGTAAAGCCAAAGGCAAAGGCTCAACTTCAAGCACTTTCATTTGAACACGTTACACTGTCACTGACTGTCACTCGTCAGTGACCGTGCTGGTTCAGTTACTTTAGGGGCTGATCAAGGATTTGGCCAAAGGGTTGCTGAATTTAGTTTTGACTGCTTAAAATTGTGCAATTGCCAACATGGGGGGGGGGGGCGGCTACACCCCCACCCTCTTCGCAGCCACCACTGCCACTGGAACTGAAAGCCATCAGTAGAGCTGTCACAAGTTCAATGACAATGTGATAATTAAAAAAACTTCCCTTGAGTTTTTAATTTTTTCTCCATTACTCCACCACTTGGTAGCACAGTAAACTAATAGGGTACTAAGCTTGAACATACTGTGTCTGTGATCGATAACAATTCAAGTTTTAGTCCAGCAAATGATTCGTTTAATAAGCACTAAATAATGGTATAAAAACTAATCACTATAGATGAGAGTACAGGTGTACGTGTTCGTATGGAGGAGCATAGCGAATTCTCTCCTCGTGTTCACACACTGACCGCCACAATAGGTGGCACAGTGACCACCACAATACCTTGAAAGGGTTTGGGGCATGGAGCCTACTGGCTCATATTTAGCCCCCCCCCAATCAGTGGTTATGACAGTAATTTTATTTTACTCTTAGTGCATTGACACAATCGCTTGGTAGGGTATTCCATGGCTTGATTACTCACTGTGAAAAGAACTTGTGGCGTGCATGTAGTTGGCTGTGGTGTCGTACTATTGACTTATGTCTTCCAGGACGGGGGGTATGGGTTAGCTCGAATTTTCTCTTAGTGTCTATGTCAGTAAATCCATTAATAATCTTGAAAGCTTCGAGCATATCAGCCCTTTTCCTCCTGTCTTGTAGAGACAGTAGGCCACACTTTCACAATCTTAGATAATATGGGAGCTCAGAGATTCCAGTGATAATCTTAGTGGCCCTCCTCTGCACACTTTCTATTTTTAGACCTGGAGTAATAGTAATATGTAATAGTAATAGTAATAGTAATGATTACAATTGTTCAAGTAATAGAAATAGATGGAATATAATGCAATATAATAGTAATGGTAATAGAAAGCAAAGTAATAGTAATTGAGCTATTACTTTGCTGTTACAGTTGAACATTTCAGTCACACCAAAATTCAATTTCATTGAAAATATTCAGACCAAAAGATTCAGTATTTTGACATACTGAGACTTGGACAAGCATCATGTTCAGTCGTTCACAGTTTTATTTATTTCCCAACAGTGGTGATAAAATGGTTTAGTATCCGAATCATGATAGTCAGTGAACTTTAGCACTATTAGCAGGAGACACTGTGACAGTGTGATTGCTGCATGGCTGATTGGTCATTTGAGGTCCACCAGCCATCTATCCTTTTAACACAAGCCTATTTATTCATTCACTGAAGCAGGATAAAGGTTCCAGGCTTCCGGCACTAAACAGACTGTCTTTAACATCTGAATCAATCATTGCCAACTCCCAACCCTAGCTGCCAGCCTGCCATGCTTGGTAATGTTTGAACAGAATCCAGGAGCTTATACCAACTTTTCTGAGTTTTTCTCAGTTGGTAGCTAGCTTGCACACTATTGACCAAAAGTGTGAGAAACTTCCTATCCTTGAGCTGTCCACCAAGCAGCGGCCGAACAGTATGGGTCTTCTATGGGATAATCAGACTGTTATGTGACAGTGACATTGCTTTTCTGTTTCATTCCAATGAATATATGAAACTTCTACATCCGACTGGAATTGTGTGAGGTTAATTTAATTGGGAAATTGATGACTTAATTGTAATTTAATTAATTATACACCCATCAGTTAAGTGATTAAGTATGTTAAATGTTTAATCAAAAGAAAATAGTTCTGATGGAAAATGTAATAGTAATAGCTTGAAATGTAATAGTAATATATTACATTCCCTTCAGCATGTAATAGTAATAGAAAGGAAACTAACTAATAGTAATCTATTACATTGCAATATAATAGACCCCAGACCAGTCTAATTTGTCTATATCTTTCTGAAGATATGGGGACCATGCCTGTTGGCAGTTTTCGATGATGGGTCGGACCAAAGTGATGTATAATTTTTTATGTTTTCATGTTCTTGTCTGTAGGCCCTACGAGCTTGACCCCCTATGTCCTTCCCCTTTGTCCTCCCCCTATGTCCTTCCCCAGTTGTCCACCCCCTATGTCCTCCCCCTTTGTCCTCCCCCTATGTCCTTCCCCTTTGTCCTCCCCCTATGTCCTTCCCCAGTTGTCCACCCCTATGGCCTCCCCCTTTGTCCTCCCCCTATGTCCTCCCCCTTTGTCCTCCCCCTATGTCCTCCCCAGTTGTCCACCCCCTATGTCCCTCCCCCCCTTGTCCTCCCCCTATGTCCTCCCCCTAAGTTGTCCACCCCCTATGTCCTCCTATGTCCTCCCCTTTGTCCTCCCCCTATGTCCTTCCCCAGTTGTCCACCCCCTATGTCCTTCCCCCTTTGTCCTCCCCCTATGGCCTCCCCCTTTGTCCTCCCCCTATGTCCTTCCCCAGTTGTCCACCCCCTATGTCCTCCCCCTTTATCCTCCCCCATGTCCTCCCCCTTTGTCCTCCCCCTATGTCCTCCCCCTTTGTCCTCCCCCTATGTCCTCCCCCGTTGTGAGATCCTAAATGCGCCACTGCAGAACACCAGTGACAATGATCAATTCCATATCGAAATAACCGTATGTGAAATAACCGTATGTGAAATAACCGTATGTGAAATGACCAACCATAGACATACTCGATGCCAAAAAACATTTTAGGGCAGATTTTGCCACCACGCTACCTGGTGGATTATAATGGAACTAAAAGATGCAGGTAATTCTGAGAACACCATGCTGCTTTGTGTATGTGCCTGTGGTTTTGTTACCCGAATCTATACGTTGCATTATAATCCACCAGGTAGCGTGGTGGTATAACGGGAAGAGTATGTTACTATTCAGGAATTGGCATTTAAATTCCAGTTACCATATAATTGACCCCGAGTCTTGATGCGACACAATTATATGTCAACTATTTATTTTTCTGTGCAGGTTTTATAGTGCTGCTACCTGGTAGCCACGATGTCTCGACTGCAGAAGATGAGCATCCAGGGCATCCGAAGCTTTGGTTCGGACGACTCGGACAAACAAGTCATCACCTTCTTCAGTCCGCTCACTCTCATCCTGGGTCCAAATGGAACGGGCAAAACTGTACATAGGACATTCATAATTTCTTTCATTCTGGGGTGTGGTGGTGTAGTGGTTGGTGTAGTGCATTGACGTTCACTCCCTTAATTAAAGCAGCCAATAAATACTGATGGCATCCGTTTGTATTCCGGACACACATAATCAGATAAATGGTGTGTTTCCACCCGCTTGTTAGTAAGCACATGGGTGGTGATTATTTCGTGGTAGAACACCGTGGTTAAAACATCGGACTCTCAAACGAGAGAACCCGGGTTCAAATCCTCTTGTTGTCTTTTCAAAACTTGGGCTATTTCATTGACTCAGTTCACTCAGCTGTATACATGAGTACCTGGCTGTAGACAGTTCACTCAGCTGTATAAATGAGTACCTGGCTGTAGACAGTTCACTCAGCTGTATAAATGAGTACCTGGCCGTAGACAGTTCACTCAGCTGTATAAATGAGTGCCTGGCCGTAGACAGTTCACTCAGCTGTATAAATGAGTGCCTGGCCGTAGACAGTTCACTCAGCTGTATAAATGAGTGCCTGGCCGTAGACAGTTCACTCAGCTGTATAAATGAGTGCCTGGCCGTAGACAGTTCACTCAGCTGTATAAATGAGTGCCTGGCCGTAGACAGTTCACTCAGCTGTATAAATGAGTTCCTGGCCGTAGACAGTTCACTCAGCTGTATAAATGAGTTCCTGGCCGTAGACAGTTCACTCAGCTGTATAAATGAGTGCCTGGCCGTAGACAGTTCACTCAGCTGTATAAATGAGTGCCTGGCCGTAGACAGTTCACTCAGCTGTATAAATGAGTGCCTGGCCGTAGACAGTTCACTCAGATGTATAAATGAGTGCCTGGCCGTAGACAGTTCACTCAGCTGTATAAATGAGTGCCTGGCCGTAGACAGTTCACTCAGATGTATAAATGAGTGCCTGGCCGTAGACAGTTCACTCAGCTGTATAAATGAGTGCCTGGCCGTAGACAGTTCACTCAGATGTATAAATGAGTGCCTGGCGTAGACAGTTCAATTCAGCTGTATAAATGAGTGCCTGGCCGTAGACAGTTCACTCAGCTGTATAAATGAGTACCTGGCCGTAGACAGTTCACTCAGCTGTATAAATGAGTACCTGGCCGTAGACAGTTCACTCAGCTGTATAAATGAGTACCTGGCCGTAGACAGTTCACTCAGCTGTATAAATGAGTACCTGGCCGTAGACAGTTCACTCAGCTGTATAAATGAGTACCTGGCCGTAGACAGTTCACTCAGCTGTATAAATGAGTACCTGGCCGTAGACAGTTCACTCAGCTGTATAAATGAGTACCTGGCCGAGACAGTTCACTCAGCTGTATAAATGAGTACCTGGCCGTAGACAGTTCACTCAGCTGTATAAATGAGTACCTGGCCAGTAGACAGTTCACTCAGCTGTATACATGAGTACCTGGCCGTAGACAGTTCACTCAGCTGTATAAATGAGTACCTGGCCGTAGACAGTTCACTCAGCTGTATAAATGAGTACCTGGCCGTAGACAGTTCACTCAGCTGTATAAATGAGTACCTGGCCGAAGACAGTTCACTCAGCTGTATAAATGAGTACCTGGCCGTAGACAGTTCACTCAGCTGTATAAATGAGTACCTGGCCGTAGACAGTTCACTCAGCTGTATAACATCACTCAGAGTATATGAGTACCTGGCCGTAGACAGTTCACTCAGCTGTATAAATGAGTACCTGGCCGTAGACAGTTCACTCCAGCTGTATAAATGAGTACCTGGTCGTAGACTCAGTTCACTCAGCTGTATAAATGAGTACCTGGCTGTAGACAGTTCACTCAGCTGTATAAATGAGTACCTGGCCGTAGACAGTTCACTCAGCTGTATAAATGAGTGCCTGGCCGTAGACAGTTCACTCAGCTGTATAAATGAGTGCCTGGCCGTAGACAGTTCACTCAGCTGTATAAATGAGTACCTGGCTGTAGACAGTTCACTCAGCTGTATAAATGAGTGCCTGGCCGTAGACAGTTCACTCAGCTGTATAAATGAGTACCTGGCTGTAGACAGTTCACTCAGCTGTATAAATGAGTACCTGGCTGTAGACAGTTCACTCAGCTGTATAAATGAGTACCTGGCCGTAGACAGTTCACTCAGCTGTATACATGAGTACCTGGCCGTAGACAGTTCACTCAGCTGTATAAATGAGTACCTGGCCGTAGACAGTTCACTCAGCTGTATAAATGAGTACCTGGCCGTAGACAGTTCACTCAGCTGTATAAATGAGTACCTGGCCGTAGACAGTTCACTCAGCTGTATAAATGAGTACCTGGCCGTAGACAGTTCACTCAGCTGTATAAATGAGTACCTGGCCGTAGACAGTTCACTCAGCTGTATAAATGAGTACCTGGCCGTAGACAGTTCACTCAGCTGTATAAATGAGTACCTGGCCGTAGACAGTTCACTCAGCTGTATAAATGAGTACCTGGCCGTAGACAGTTCACTCAGCTGTATAAATGAGTACCTGGCCGTAGACAGTTCACTCAGCTGTATAAATGAGTACCTGGCCGTAGACAGTTCACTCAGCTGTATAAATGAGTACCTGGCCGTAGACAGTTCACTCAGCTGTATAAATGAGTACCTGGCCGTAGACAGTTCACTCAGCTGTATAAATGAGTACCTGGCCGTAGACAGTTCACTCAGCTGTATAAATGAGTACCTGGCCGTAGACAGTTCACTCAGCTGTATAAATGAGTACCTGGCCGTAGACAGTTCACTCAGCTGTATACATGAGTACCTGGCCGTAGACAGTTCACTCAGCTGTATACATGAGTACCTGGCCGTAGACAGTTCACTCAGCTGTATACATGAGTACCTGGCCGTAGACAGTTCACTCAGCTGTATAAATGAGTACCTGGCCGTAGACAGTTCACTCAGCTGTATAAATGAGTACCTGGCCGTAGACAGTTCACTCAGCTGTATAAATGAGTACCTGGCCGTAGACAGTTCACTCAGCTGTATAAATGAGTACCTGGCCGTAGACAGTTCACTCAGCTGTATAAATGAGTACCTGGCCGTAGACAGTTCACTCAGCTGTATAAATGAGTACCTGGCCGTAGACAGTTCACTCAGCTGTATAAATGAGTACCTGGCCGTAGACAGTTCACTCAGCTGTATAAATGAGTACCTGGCTGTAGACAGTTCACTCAGCTGTATAAATGAGTACCTGGCTGTAGACAGTTCACTCAGCTGTATAAATGAGTACCTGGCTGTAGACAGTTCACTCAGCTGTATAAATGAGTACCTGGCTGTAGACAGTTCACTCAGCTGTATAAATGAGTACCTGGCTGTAGACAGTTCACTCAGCTGTATAAATGAGTACCTGGCTGTAGACAGTTCACTCAGCTGTATAAATGAGTACCTGGCTGTAGACAGTTCACTCAGCTGTATAAATGAGTACCTGGCCGTAGACAGTTCACTCAGCTGTATAAATGAGTACCTGGCCGTAGACAGTTCACTCAGCTGTATAAATGAGTACCTGGCCGTAGACAGTTCACTCAGCTGTATAAATGAGTACCTGGCCGTAGACAGTTCACTCAGCTGTATAAATGAGTACCTGGCCGTAGACAGTTCACTCAGCTGTATAAATGAGTACCTGGCCGTAGACAGTTCACTCAGCTGTATAAATGAGTACCTGGCCGTAGACAGTTCACTCAGCTGTATAAATGAGTACCTGGCTGTAGACAGTTCACTCAGCTGTATAAATGAGTACCTGGCTGTAGACAGTTCACTCAGCTGTATAAATGAGTACCTGGCTGTAGACAGTTCACTCAGCTGTATAAATGAGTACCTGGCTGTAGACAGTTCACTCAGCTGTATAAATGAGTACCTGGCTGTAGACAGTTCACTCAGCTGTATAAATGAGTACCTGGCTGTAGACAGTTCACTCAGCTGTATAAATGAGTACCTGGCTATGTAGATAGTGGTGGATGTGCAAACAAATAGTCTTCGTGTAGGGGAGGTCACATGAAAATGTATTTCAATGCATTTTACATAGCTAGATAGGATTTGAAACTAGGAACACAGATCATTAAAATCGCACTGTCCACTCAAAGTATATGAACAGTTGAAAATGACAGAAATATTACTTTTCTTGCATTTACTGCAATGGAAAATGCTTTGAAAAAAGTGTAAAATAACTGAGGAATAAATAAATACCCAAGCTAGAATTAAAAAATGTAAAATCTTTTAATTGCGTCCAAAATTTAAAAAAAATTCTACCAATACCGGATAGGTTTTTTGGCATGCCGGACAACATGACAACTTCCGTTTTATGATACCGCAACCAGAAGTAGGTCAAATGAAACTTGGAATCTACACTACATGATGACATCATTCAACTCATCAATATTCATGAGGCTCACCTGCGAAATCCACTTCAAGCAGCTACGACGTCACTATGATCAGGTTGACAGTGCGCTGTCAGTGCAAGTGACTCATTTCGATGCATAAAACAGGTCATATTGAAAAAT
Organism: Lamellibrachia satsuma; assembly: GCA_033239005.1. Classification (NCBI taxonomy): domain Eukaryota; kingdom Metazoa; phylum Annelida; class Polychaeta; order Sabellida; family Siboglinidae; genus Lamellibrachia; species Lamellibrachia satsuma. The sequence goes on from BSQZ01000028.1 coordinate 3,843,075, forward strand.
TATGTGTGCTTTATTTCTGGGCATACAAAAAAATACAATATCAACGAGGACAAACAAATCTCCGCTGCAGCTTTTTCAGATTAAAAAAATAATGAACTTTAAAGCCTATAAAATAAAGAATTGGGAATTTCTGTGTCATTATCAATACAGGAAGGCAGGTACTACTGTAGCTCCATGCGTAATCCATCATGATCAAAGGCCATGTGTGACCCCCCCTACTTTATGCAGTATTTGCAGCATGGCTGAATGCTCCTCAGAGAAGTCGAGTTGACATTGGAATGAACTGCCTTGAAGTGAAGTGTAAAGCTATGGACTGGATACCACACTTTATAAGAACATACCTTTATAAGAACTTGTAGTGTCTACTACTACGATATGCTAGCTCATTTGTATACATTTGTTGTTTAGTTTTGGTGAAATCATCATGGACAAACTGTAAAATTATTTTTATCCAGGCATGGTCAAAATTGTACACAAAAAAGATAAAAGGGATTTGGTTTATATATTACAACATCAAGCATCAGTGATTAACGAACCTGATTCGCAATGGGCTAAATGAGGGTGGAATTTTAATAATAGGAGCATTTATGTTTTTCCTCACATTTTAGATGTAATACACAAATAGTATTACTGATTTTTAGTGGTTTCTTTACCAAGACATGTATATGGTTTGCCATTATCCAATGTTCAACCCACTCAAGGTATTAAAACTTGTCAATGGTTTCATAAAATTCGTCGAGGTGTATTCCGGCAACCATCTTTCCTGTGACATGTGCTGTACTGAATGTCTTGGTTTACCTTTTTACTGTGGCACCAAAGTTTGTCTTGTTTGCCAAGAATACCAATTCATTTGTGCATCATTCACTAACTACGGGAATTCGCTGTAACCGATCCTCATCGCCAGAAATGTCATATATTGAAGTTTAAATGAATAACTAAACAGTACAACTTTGTCTCATATTCCACAACAGCAACTCATTCATTATAATGACGTGACGGGCCATATGGGAATACCCACTATTGCACCATTGTAATCGTCTTGTAAAGTAATATCAGTTTTCTGTGTTTTAGACGATCATTGAATGTTTGAAGTACATGACGACTGGAGAGATGCCACCTGGTGGCAGGAAAGATGGAGCATTCATTCACGATCCAAAGGTAGCGAGGATAGCAGGTTGCACGTTTTCACAAAAGCCTAAGCTTGATATGAAGTACGAATACTTCCTGGGCAGCAATTATATGGCAGATCTGAAAAAAATCCCAAATGCAATGCGCAACACACGCTCCAACTGATCTGCTAAAAATGTCAATGCAGTGAGAATGTTTGCTGCAGTATGGAGTCTAGAGGATGAAGCAAGTAGTCTCGGACTCGCAGGAAAATGGAAGCTTGTTTTATGTACAATGATTACAGAATTACTGTTTTGTAACCAGGTGGCCAGGGAGTCCGAAGTGAAAGCAAAGATCGTCCTGCAGTTCAACGATGTCAAAGGTTCACTAGTAAATGCCCACAGAAATCTCGTGGGAACTCAGAAGGTCGGTATTTATTCAACTTCTGATGCAACTGTAGATTTACACTTATTGTTTGACATCCAAAAATTAACATGCCGTAGTTCAAATGTACATACTGCTTTAGTTGATGGGGTGTTGTGTATTTATATCTGAATTGTTGAACAGTTCAAAAGTTTCATTATAATGATAATATATGAATTCATTGATACATGCTGGAACTATTAGGAATGATCTGAAAACAAAGATTTAACATACTATGCAAAACACAGATGTGAGACACTACACAAAACACAGATGTAAGACACTATACAAAACACAGATGTAAGACACTATACAAAACACAAATGTAAGACACTACACAAGACACAGATGTAAGACACTACACAAAACATAGATGTAAGACACTACATAAAGCACAGATGTGAGACACTACACAAAACAATGATGTAAGAAACTATACAAAACACAGATGTAAGACACTATACAAAAACAGATGTAAGACACTATACAAAACACAGATGTGAGACACTGCACGAAACATAGATGTAAGACACTACACAAAACATAGATGTAAGACGCTATACAAAGCACAGATGTGAGACACTACACAAAACAATGAGGTAAGACACTACAAAACACAGATATGAGACACTACACAAAACACAGATGTGAGACACTATACAAAACACAGATGTGAGACACTACAAAGCATAGATGTAAGACACTACACAAAACATAGATGTAAGACACTATACAAAACACAGATGCAAGACACTACACAAAACACAGATGTGAGACACTATACAAAACACAGATGTAAGACACTATACAAAACACAGATATGAGACACTACACAAAACACAGATGTAAGACACTACACAAAACAATGATGTAAAAACAAAACACAGATGTGAGACGCTACACAAAACAGATGTGAGACACTACACAAAACAGATGTGAGACACTACACAAAACACAGATGTGAGACACTACACAAAACACAGATATGAGACACTACACAAAACAGATGTGAGACACTACACAAAACACAGATGTAAAATACGCAACAAGAAACTTTGAATTATATCCCATTGGAATATCCTTATCCTTCCTGCTATGACCATCACATACCAATCATATTCACCCGTCATAACAACACTGCTGCATGCACTCGATCAGCACTCGATCATGAACTGTGATAAAAACAGATATTTTTTTGGAAATCACTTAGAGACATGAACAGCACTAAATAAAAGAGCTGTTACCCCCCCTCCCAAATGAAACCAATGCTGTGTAGTGCCATACATCCATGTTTTGAAATCATTCATTACTGTTGCAGGTGTATATATTAACATAGTACTACAGATGTCTTTATATCTATGTATTTGGGGTGCAAATAAAGTAAAGTGCTTTGAGGGATCCTACCTACTGGACACCGCACTATATAAGAATATACCTTCACGTTTTTTTATCTACCTGCCAATATTGCAGACACTCATTCAGATCGATGAATTTTGTAAATGTGCGTGACCTCTGTGTGACCTCTGTGGTGCAGTTAAAGAGAGTCGAGATGAAGACAGTTGACTCTCTCATCACACGCTGGAATGCTAACGGAGAGAAGGTCAGCATCTCTAACAAGTGCGCCGAGATGGACAGAGAGGTAAGTGGCTGCAGCCACTGACCAGTGAATCACTCGACACACTGACCAGCCGACCTGCCACATGTTTTGGTTGACATCCATATTTGTTATTTTCTTGTATAAAGCCATATGAATCTGTACAACATTTTTCGTTGGTTAATCATCCTATAGCATTCTTATTCCAGTTGAGTGTCACAGCTGTCAGGCTACGAAGTATACCTAGTGTCACCAGCTGTCAGGCTACGAAGTATAACCTAGTGTCACTAGCTGTCAGGCTACAAAGTATACCTAGTGTCACCAGCTGTCAGGCTATGAAGTATACCTAGTGTCACCAGCTGTCAGACTATGAGGTATAACCTAGTGTCACCAGCTGTCAGGCTATGCAGTATAACCTAGTGTCACTAGCTGTCAGGCTACAAAGTATACCTAGTGTCACCAGCTGGCAGGCTATGAAGTATACCTAGTGTCACTAGCTGTCAGGCTATGAAGTATACCTAGTGTCACCAGCTGTCAGACTATGAAGTATACCTAGTGTCACCAGCTGTCAGACTATAAGTATAACCTAGTGTCACCAGCTGTCAGGCTACGAAGTATAACCTAGTGTCACTAGCTGTCAGGCTACAAAGTATACCTAGTGTCACCAGCTGTCAGGCTATGAAGTATACCTAGTGTCACCAGCTGTCAGGCTACGAAGTATACCTACATGAAACAGAATCCACTAGGTTTCTAAGTATAAAAAGTATTTATGATTTGACTGCTGTATGTTTGTCATTTGATTTTGTACTTGAACACGAATAATTGCCTGTTATTATATTATACTGTATATTATATTGTATATTATACTGTATATTATACTGTACAGCCAATTAAGCTATACAGCTGCTGTACTTATTGGTTGTTTATAATGGGAAGTTTTTGTCACATGTGACTAGTTTTCTTATAATGTGGCTGTCTTACAATTTCAAGTTGCTAACACTGTAGCAAGATTTGTTTTTTCTTCAAAATATGAAAAATGCAATATACAGTAAATGTTTGCCTTTGTAAAAAAATTGACATGTCGAATATTTAAAAAATCTATCGTTGATTTAACAAAACAAAATCGAACAAGTTTACTATCCAAAACAAAAACCCAGCTGGCAAGTAGACAAGGAAGCTATTGGCCTATCAAGAGACCAACAATTATTCATCACCGGTAACCCCCCTCTTACGAGATATCTATTAATTTTGTTTTTAAATTTTTTTGCACTGCAAGCTTTTTCATAATCAGTAGATAACTTGTTCCATTGGTTTATCATCCTATGTGAAAATTAATAATTGTTTATATCCAGTTTTTTACTAACGCTACTACTATTCTTCTTCTAATTAAAAGATTGTTAATCAGCTTATTTGTATCATTGGATTAACCCGTGCATATTAGCCAGCGCTCTAATGATGATTGTTTCACTTGTTACTAGATGGTGTCACTGCTAGGCGTCAGCAAAGCCGTCCTCGATAATGTAATTTTCTGCCACCAGGAGGAGGCAAACTGGTGAGATTGGTTGTCTCCTGTGTACAGAGTAGTCGTAATTGTAATCGATCACTAATTTTCAAGTAATCAAAATCGTGATTGTGATTTTAAAATGCCCTGTAATCATAGGTTTTGTTGTAAATGTAATCGTAATCACTTATTATTGTAATGATTACACTGATTCTCATTATAGTACGTGTATATCAAACAAGGAGCTTAGGGCTTTAAGGGCTCAAGTCCTTGTTTCAGAGGGCTTAAATGTGCGTGAAAGTCATTGTCTAAAAGGGCTTTGCACCTGGATTGGGGACCCTTTTTGAAAGTTCTTTTAATTGTTCATTTTGACTGGCTGTTCCAACTATCTAATTTGCATCGCATACAATATCTTGTTAATTATTTCCAAATGATTCTTGTATATTGCTGATGTTACTGACTGGCTGACCCTACACTGCAGGCCTCTGAGTGAGGGTAAAGCTCTGAAACAGAAGTTTGATGACATCTTTGCGTCAACCCGTTATGTCAAGGCATTGGAGTCAATCAAGAAATGTCGACAGGCTCAGGTGAGTTGCTTGGTTGACAATGATGACAGGATATGTTCTGTGGTTGACAGTGATGACAGGATATGTTCTGTGGTTGACAGTGATGACATATGTTCAATGGTTGACAGTGATAACACGAGATGTTCTGGGTGGCATTCCCAGGGTGACTAATGATGCAAACTCAAGAAGAATAAAACGTGACATTCCATTGTCATATGCATTTACTACTGTCATTGCAGAGAAACACAAGTGACTGGACAATGACAGGTTAGTGACTGGTTAGTAACTTGACAGTGATATGTAGTGATATGTCCACAGACAAATTTGAAAGTCTGTACTTTTTCAACAACCACCAGTCCACTGTGTGGCGCCACAGTTCTATCAACTTCCTGGCCTGTAATCTTAGATGGCACCCATGTAGGATCACTTTCACCATGCTCTTTCACCATGCTCATTTCACCATGCTCATGAATGACCAAGGGCTGTCACAGGAGGAGGAAACAAGGAGTCACCAGACAGTCAGGAGGAGGAAACAAGGAGTCACCAGACAGTCAGGAGGAGGAAACAAGGAGTCACCAGACAGTCAGGAGGAGAAAACAAGGAGTCACCAGACAGTCAGGAGGAGGAAACAAGGAGTCACAGACAGTCAGGAGGACGAAACAAGGAGTCACAGACAGTCAGGAGGAGGAAACAAGGAGTCACAGACAGTCAGGAGGAGGAAACAAGGAGTCACAGACAGTCAGGAGGAGGAAACAAGGAGTCACCAGACAGTCAGGAGGAGAAAACAAAGAGTCACCAGACAGTCAGGAGGAGGAAACAAGGAGTCACAGACAGTCAGGAGGAGGAAACAAGGAGTCACAGACAGTCAGGAGGAGGAAACAAGGAGTCACAGACAGTCAGGAGGAGGAAACAAGGAGTCACAGACAGTCAGGAGGAGGAAACAAGGAGTCACCAGACAGTCAGGAGGAGGAAACAAGGAGTCACAGACAGTCAGGAGGAGGAAACAAGGAGTCACAGACAGTCAGGAAGAGGAAACAAGGAGTCACAGACAGTCAGGAGGAGGAAACAAGGAGTCACCAGACAGTCAGGAGGAGGAAACAAGGAGTCACAGACAGTCAGGAGGAGGAAACAAGGAGTCACCAGACAGTCAGGAGGAGGAAACAAGGAGTCACAGACAGTCAGGAGGAGGAAACAAGGAGTCACCAGACAGTCAGGAGGAGGAAACAAGGAGTCACAGACAGTCAGGAGGAGGAAACAAGGAGTCACAGACAGTCACGAGGAGGAAACAAGGAGTCACCAGACAGTCAGGAGGAGGAAACAAGGAGTCACAGACAGTCAGGAGGAGGAAACAAGGAGTTACAGACAGTCAGGAGGAGGAAACAAGGAGTCACAGACAGTCAGGAGGAGGAAACAAGGAGTCACAGACAGTCAGGAGGAGGAAACAAGGAGTCACCAGACAGTCAGGAGGAGGAAACAAGGAGTCACAGACAGTCAGGAGGAGGAAACAAGGAGTCACAGACAGTCAGGAAGAGGAAACAAGGAGTCACAGACAGTCAGGAGGAGGAAACAAGGAGTCACCAGACAGTCAGGAGGAGGAAACAAGGAGTCACAGACAGTCAGGAGGAGGAAACAAGGAGTCACCAGACAGTCAGGAGGAGGAAACAAGGAGTCACAGACAGTCAGGAGGAGGAAACAAGGAGTCACCAGACAGTCAGGAGGAGGAAACAAGGAGTCACAGACAGTCAGGAGGAGGAAACAAGGAGTCACAGACAGTCACGAGGAGAAACAAGGAGTCACAGACAGTCAGGAAGAGGAAACAAGAGTCACAGACAGTCAGGAGGAGGAGACAAGGAGTCACCAGACAGTCAGGAGGAGGAAACAAGGAGTCACAGACAGTCAGGAGGAGGAAACAAGGAGTCACAGACAGTCAGGAAGAGGAAACAAGGAGTCACAGACAGTCAGGAGGAGGAAACAAGGAGTCACCAGACAGTCAGGAGGAGGAAACAAGGAGTCACAGACAGTCAGGAGGAGGAAACAAGGAGTCACCAGACAGTCAGGAGGAGGAAACAAGGAGTCACAGACAGTCAGGAGGAGGAAACAAGGAGTCACCAGACAGTCAGGAGGAGGAAACAAGGAGTCACAGACAGTCAGGAGGAGGAAACAAGGAGTCACAGACAGTCACGAGGAGGAAACAAGGAGTCACAGACAGTCAGGAAGAGGAAACAAGGAGTCACAGACAGTCAGGAGGAGGAGACAAGGAGTCACAGACAGTCACGATGAGGAGACAAGGAGTCACAGACAGTCACGAGGAGGAAACAAGGAGTCAGACAGTCAGGAAGAGGAAACAAGGAGTCACAGACAGTCAGGAGGAGGAAACAAGGAGTCACAGACAGTCAGGAAGAGGAAACAAGGAGTCACAGTCAGGAGGAGGAAACAAGGAGTCACAGACAGTCAGGAAGAGGAAACAAGGAGTCACAGACAGTCAGGAAGAGGAGACAAGGAGTCACAGACAGTCAGGTGGATGAAACACACAGACACAGACTCACGGAAAATCAAAGCCTGACATATTAATGATTTTATGGTGACATATTAATGATTTTACAGTGATGTGTTAATGACTTGACAGTGACGTGACAGTGACATGTCAGTGACTTGACAGTGACATGATAGTGATTTGACAGTGACATGTTAGTGACTTGGCAGTGACATGTTAGTGAATAGACGGTGATTGGGGACTTGACAGTGAGGCCTGAGGCAACTTGAAATGTTGTCGGGCGAATAAATATCAGAAATCATTCTTTCGTCGGGCAAATAAAAAATTTATCGTCTACAATCATAATATCCCTTAAAAAGCTTTATTTTTCAAACACCTCGATCGCTGAGCATGGAAACTAGTCGTTCATAGTGTGTTCCTTTAGCTGCAAGGTGGCACCACATTGCTATCACCACTGGCGGCTTTTGCCAAATTCTTTTATATTTATTGAAGTGCCAAAATAATACTGAGAGGGGCCAAGTTTATGTTCAACTCTAGTCAATGATCTAGTCTAGTCTGGATGAAAACCAAGTATTACATGTATTTTTTAGATTTTTCTTGTTTTGTGGAGTTTCTTTTCCAAAAATATTTTTATATTCAGTTGAGACTCTTTGGAATCAAAAGCAGACAAAACATTGTTCTGTTAAAAACAGTCGTTTTTGTATTATTGTGAGAATATGGTTGTGGACATGGATTGAGGAAGATTCCTGTGGGCTAGTAGATTTTTTATTTATTCAGCAAGCCTAGATTAATGGCATGTTATTGACTTGATACTAACCCCTTCGGTGAATTGACAGTGACAGATTTGTGACTTGACAGTGACAGTCCCTATTATATGTGTGCGTGCGTATTCATGTGAACTTGTTCTAGTGTCTTCAGATTAATTTTAGGCTGACTCTACTTTTTTCGTTGTATATTTTGTGAGCAACTTGAATTGAATTGAATATATTTTACAAGTGGCCATTGAAGAATCTACACTTGTATTTGATAACTATTTTGTACTGGTAAAGGTAATCAACAACAGTTATTATAATTACGTCAAGTTCAGTGAAATAGAGAATGGATGTTGCCTGTTCACAGAGCCAGGTGATATCTCAGTGTGTCACAGAGATCAAGTATCTGAAGCAGAACAAGGAGAAGTCAGCACAGGTAAGTTTTATGGAGACATTGTGGAGTGCGGTAGTTTGGTAGTTAGATGTACAGGACCGAGGTTCGAGTCTACCTATTGCAGTTTTGAAGCTCGGACAATTTTTTTCACTCCTCTATGCCTGTCTTCAGGAAGAGACACTAAAGGCTGCTGGTCCCTTCTACCTGGTGTCTATGACTCTATGCCAGGGGAAGTAAAAGATCCCACACAGAGCGTCAATGTGCGACCTGTCTTGGGCTCACACACTGCACCCATTGTGTGTAGGGTGGACACTGAATTAGCTGCTGCCAAAACTAGCTCTGATAATGGAGCCGATCTCCTTGAGTGCCTGGTCCAGGCGGCCACTAGTGCCATAAGATCTCCTTGAGTGCCTGGTCTAGGCTGCCACTAGTGCCATAAGATCTTGAGTGCCTGGTCCAGGCGGCCACTAGTGCCATAAGATCTCCTTGAGTGCCTGGTCCAGGCGGCCACTAGTGCCATAAGATCTCCTTGAGTGCCTGGTCCATGCGGCCACTAGTGCCATAAGATCTTGAGTGCCTGGTCCAGGCGGCCACTAGTGCCATAAGATCTCCTTGAGTGCCTGGTCCTGGTGCAGATATCAGTGTGCGCCCTGTCGACGCAGTTCCTGGTGCAGATATCAGTGTGCGCCCTGTCGACGCAGTTCCCGGTGCAGATATCAGTGTGCGCCCTGTCGATGCAGTTCCCGGTGCAGATATCAGTGTGCGCCCTGTCGACGCAGTTCCCGGTGCAGATATCAGTGTGCGCCCTGTCGACGCAGTTCCTGGTGCAGATATCAGTGTGTGCTCTGTCGACGCAGTTCCTAGTGCAGATATCAGTGTGCACCCTGTCGACGCAGTTCCTGGTGCAGATATCAGTGTGCGCCCTGTCGACGCAGTTCCTCGTGCAGATATCAGTGTGCGCCCTGTCGATGCAGTTCCTCGTGCAGATATCAGTGTGCGCCCTGTCGATGCAGTTCCTCGTGCAGATATCAGTGTGCGCCCTGTCGATGCAGTTCCTCGTGCAGATATCAGTGTGCGCCCTGTCGACGCAGTTCCTCGTGCAGATATCAGTGTGCGCCCTGTCGACGCAGTTCCTCTTGCAGATATCAGTGTGCGCCCTGTCGACGCAGTTCCTGGTGCATATAATAACTTATTCAATGTGTCCTTGCTCAGAGCCAAAACCAACTCTCAGTTGGATTCAGTTCATGAACTACTTGATGTTTGTAGTAATGATGATTGTGCCATTGTTGCCGACTGATTACAACAAAACATAGACAAGTTTGCTGAACCAGCAAACTCACAGTATATGCATAAAAATGCTAGTTATGTACCAACCATCAAGGGTGGGATCTCTGGTCACCAGTCACGTCGTCATAAGTTATTAATGTACCTGATGTAACCAACTGGATGAAATTTGTTTGTTTGGGTACATCAAGGGTGACTTACAATTTGTTTGTTTGGGGGCTGTGGATCAAGAGTGATTTACAAGTTTGTTTGTTTGAGGGCTGTAGATGAAGGGTGACTTACAGGTTTGTTTGTTTGGGGGCTGTAGATCAAGGGTGACTTACAAGAGAAGGAGGTTCAGTACATTGCTTCGAAGGAGTCCATTGAACAGATCCAGCAGCAGCTACTGCCCCTTGAAGTAAGTGTGCTGGTCCAATAGGTGCCCTGGTGTGCCCCATTAATTATTGACCAGAATTAATTGATGACCTACTTGTTAAACTCACCTCCACATAATTTCGCAAGTCTCCCGATCTAACAGTCATGCTAAAACTGCACCAAGTGAATTCTTTCGATGATTTCAACAAAAGTATGCACCCTTTTTTAAGTGATTATATTTATTACTTGGACTATTCACATACTGCGTGTATGAACATCCGTGAACCTGATTCACAGTGTGCTAAACGAAGTGTGGAGCTTTAAGACTAACAATATAACCTATTTGACCTTTAAGTGTACAAGCCCTAATTAGTGTACACCCCATTTTAATCAGCAGGATCAATAATTATTGTACTTTGACTAGTGTGGACTGAAAAGTGTCACCATCTGATATTATACAGTTGGCACCACTTCAGTTGTTCTACGCAAGTCATTAAATGACACCACTAGTGTTAAACTTTGGTGTACGCTTATTAAAAGATTCCTCAACATTTTTCCATGGCCTTTTTTTCCAAATGTACTGTACACTTAGGTTGAATACAGTACATTCACAAGTATGAGGGTCCCTGGCTAAAACCTGTTGAATGCAGTACTTTGTTAACTCACAAGTATGAGGGTCCCCTGGCTAAAACCTGTTGAATACAGTACTTTGTTAACTCACAAGTATGAGGGTCCCCTGGCTAAAACCTGTTGAATGCAGTACTTTGTTAACTCACAAGTTTGAGGGTCCCTGGCTAAAACCTGTTGAATACAGTACTTTGTTAACTCACAAGTTTGAGGGTCCCCTGGCTAAAACCTGTTGAATGCAGTACTTTGTTAACTCACAAGTATGAGGGTCCCCTGGCTAAAACCTGTTGAATACAGTACTTTGTTAACTCACAAGTTTGAGGGTCCCCTGGCTAAAACCTGTTGAATGCAGTACTTTGTTAACTCACAAGTTTGAGGGTCCCTGGCTAAAACCTGTTGAATACAGTACTTTGTTAACTCACAAGTTTGAGGGTCACTGGCTAAAACCTGTTGAATGCAGTAATTTGTTAACTCACAAGTATGAGGGTCCCTGGTTAAAACCTGTTGTATACAGTACTTTGTTAACTTTTAAGGTCCCTGGCTAAAACCTGTTGAATACAGTACTTTGTTAACTCACAAGTATGAGGGTCTCCTGGCTAAAACCTGTTGAATACAGTACTTTGTTAACTTTTAAGGTCCCTGGCTAAAACCTGTTGAATACAGTACTTTGTTAACTCACAAGTATGAGGGTCCCCTGGCTAAACCCTAGAACTGCCCCTAACATTGAATTCTTCACAAATGGAACAAAGTCAGGAGTTTCAATACGTGTACAAGCAGTTAGTTTATTATCACATTACATTTGTAACCAGTACAAACAAAATATACAGTTTAAGCACCTCAGTGGTTATCAGGATAGTCTCAAATGTTCACTCATATTTACAGTGTGATTATTATTCAATTTCAAAGCCATCCCACCCAAATGTAAGAACATAATTTTGTATTTTAAGACCCATCACATGTGTGACAGTCAATTATGTTTGATTTGATGCCCCCTCCCAAAAAACTATTCTGAATTTTAAAATGACAGTTGAGACAACCTTTCGCCACTGCTTTGACATGATATATACTTATACAATAAACAGACAAGATGAAACGTGTAATATAAGTGAACATCTCCAGTTATCAAGTATTTATAAAATGCATATCGTTCTACTTTCACTCCTTGCATGAATGAATGTCTTTCATATCTAAACTGTCACTATATTTACACTTGTAGCTGAAAATGGAGAAGCTAGTCTTTCATATTATATAGTTTCATGTCTGTTAAAACTATCACTGTATTTATAAAGCTATTTACACACTGTGTAGTCTAGTTTAACCACTAGTATTTGTCAACTACGCTAGATGAGATTTCTCAAGGTTGTTCACCTTCAGTAGCAGCGTCGCTTACTGGCGGGGTAATTCACACAGCCAGAACGTATACGTTTGTTCGAGAACCACTTGTTGACTTGTGTGACACTAATATTCACTTCCTTGGCCATTTGCCACTTCTCCGCCGGACTCGGGTACGGATTGTGTTGATTCTTTACAAACCAGCTGGTCATGTACTGTGTTGCACTGCCATCTAGTGGCAAGCGTGATGTTGGACTCTTGTTCTCGTGACTGGCAAGGCGCTCTTCTTTTCCGACGTGGCCCTGTAGCAGTCCGAGACTACGTTCGACCATCTTGATGAGATGACGATGCTCGTTGTCATGGTAATGGTTGATGGAGTTGCACAGCAGCGTTTCCGTTCGGTGATTTCGCAGCAGCTGAAATCGCTCCGACTCAAGTTGCGACGATTGAAGGTCATAGAAAGTCTGAAGTTCATTGAGTTTCGTCTGCTGAACCTTACACTTCCCCGAACACGCTGTTAGGAACTGCACCTGCAGCATCGCCACCTGAACGGTGATAGGGACATCGACGTAACTCGACGGTAGAAGGTTGAACATTGGTGACATTGGCTGCGTTCTGTGTGAGTTCCACAATGCTGGTGACGCCACCGTGTGGTTGATTGCGACGCTAGGTTGAACTGGTGTGTTCAGTGTTTCATATGACGATGAATTCCCATATGCCGGTGACACCACCGTATGGTCAGTCGTGACACTAAGTTGGGCCCGTGTGTTCAACGTTTCGTATGATGCTGGTGATGCCACCATGTGGTTGATCACAACATCAGATTCAACTGGAGTGTTTGTGTTAATGGACGTGAGGCAACGCGTGTCTTTGACCGGACTGAGGGAATCATTCACAGAAGTGAAGCTTGTGTCTGACTCGTAGTCATAGATTCCCGAGTCAAAGTTCTGACCAGCCATGAATGGGACGAACGACTTGTCGGCAGCCATCTTGGTTGCATCAGTGATGCTGGACGAAGGCTGTGGGAAGAAAGAGAATATTGGTCAATATTATGGCACATGGGTTTCTGAAAAATGCTTTATTTTTTATAAAGCAATAAAACATGCATTTTATGATAATCCAATTAAAAGAATTATGATACCAGTATCCAGGAGCAAATTGGTTAAATTGTATTAATTTAAAAAAAAACATGGCCATAACAGATTGGAATATTGTGTGTCCAAAGTCTTTGTTGTTGTATTTTGGATATGTTCTGACGTTCTTATATTATGAATAATTTTACAGTGATTTTAAGAGGATTTTAGGCAGATTTTTAGTGGCAACAGCTGTTAAATACAAATGCATCTTGCTAGTTATAACTATTCAGAGGAAACGTTCATTGTATGCATCACTGTGCAAAATTCATTGCCATTTTATGGCTGTTTATTTGGTGACATCTTCAGTAGAAACTCGGATTATGTCATATTTAAATATAGTATGAGTGTTTAAAAATACCTTCGTCTGGGCCAATGTCAGCGGAGTTGTAGTCAGCGAACTGTCACATTGCTGAGGGGCTGTGACTGCAGTTGCAGGGGGTGCATCAGGTGATTGTTGCCATGGCAACCATAAAGATGGCTGCACCTCCTGCTGGAGAACTCTATTGACATCTACCTGAAACCAAGCAAATATGAAATTGTAAAAAAAAGTAATTTTAGAAGTGCATTATATTATCCAACAGAAATTTAATTCTTAAAATGATACCAAAACCAAACCATACATGAACAATATCGCCTGAGAAATAAACAAGCTTAAAAAGGAGAAAATAAAATGCATGGTATTGTCACAAGCTATGATATTAATAATGTCAATAATAATTATTATTATATTCTTAAAAAAACATTGATCTCTTAAACTCCTTGTGCTGTTAAATGTTGTTTTATAACTTTTTGTATGTATGGGTTCTTACTTGTGGGAAACAGTAAATTGATTTGTTTTTTATACACCTTGTCAAACACCCGTCCCATTAGACGTGTGTCTTTAGTGACTCTCAGCCACTGTACCAGTCCTGTGAACTCAACCACTGTACCAGTCCTGTGAACTCAACCACTGTACCAGTCCTGTGAACTCAGCCATTGTACCAGTCCTGTGAACTCATGGAGTGAAGACAAACTCTGTTGTTGCATCATTCAGGGATGACATGACTGGATAGGATTGCGTTGAATCTGATACAGCTGCGCTACTGCAAGACCTTTGTCAAATATGTGAATGTGTGATAATATGTTGTGTAAACCATTTTCACTAGCAAAAACGTGCAGTATAAATATATATATATATATATATATATATATATATATATATTGATTTACTAGAATTACGGTATAATATATATATGTATATATATATATATATATATACTTTTATTTACACTGTATTTCCAGAATAAATATATAAACTACAACTAAATTGGATAAGGTATTTTTGAAACTGGCTCTGTGTTACTGTATATCAGTTAATTTGTTTTTTAACACAGTATACACTCTGTATAGCCAATGAAATCACCTATGCTGTACACACTGTTGAAAAAAAACACATTGTCTAACATTTGTCAAAAAATATATTCAACGTTGTTTTATTTAGTTTTCAAAACTGTTTTAAAAACGTACCTTTGTGTGTGTCAGTGGGGTAGATGTCAGCTGACGGTCACTTTCCTCCAAGGCTGATGATTCCATTGGCAGGGGCAGTGGGTCAGGTGACTGTGCCCATGGCGACCACAAACATGGCTGCCAGGGAGCTGCAGTAACTGACTGGAAACACAAAGTAGTTGTTTAAAAAAAATCTGGCAATAATTGTATTATTAATAGTATGTAAACAGTAATTATTCCCATAATTTTTCCCATAAAGTTTATTCTGACACATTTCTATGTGTGCACTTCCACTTCTGGGCAACAGAATAAGGACAATTGTATCTGTTTGAGGTGTCCCAGTAACTTACACAATATCAGCACCATAGCAGCCATAGCCAATAACATTTTGATAATTTCTGACAAAATTGTCTGAATCACGTTTAAAACTAAAACAAAAAGTGAGATTGTCCATTTTGCTTTATTAATGATGTCCCACATAACAAGTGTACACCATAAGAACATTCGTGTCAGTAGGAAATGTCTGACGTGTGAAAGAGACTTCTTGGACACTGTGCAACTTACACAATTTAGGACAAGTGCCCCTTGCCCCCCCCCCCGCGGACGCCCATGACCTTTGTTATTTAAAATGAAAGGCTGTTGATATAATCACTTATGGTTTCATACATAAATATGTACCTGTGGCTGTGGCAGTGGGGTAGACATCAGCCGACGGTCATGCTGAACTTGGGCTGTCTGCTCATTGGCAGGGCACAAGTCATGTGGCTGTCTCTGTGGCAACCATAAAGATGGCTGCACCTCCCGCTGAGTATATTCACTAGTCATCTGGAAAAATACATTTTACTTGATCTGATTAAATTATAAAAAATTATTTGTATTGTTCCAAAGCAATCCTTTGTTACTTTATTATTTCTGGCTTATTGTTTACATGGTATTACCAATAATTTTGTCCATTGGAAAGTTGTAGAGCGACTGCCTTTAATGTTTCTTGTTTTTACTGCAATAGGTGTTGTTTGGTGTTGTTTAGTGTTGTTTGGTGTTGTTGTTGCGCACACACTTGCTGGTCCGAGTTCCAGTCCACGGTGCATTCACACACAGTGTATCCATCAAACATATAGATAGGTTATCTGAACTGTCTGGGGATATTTGACGCAGTAGGCTAACAGGGTGGCTGTTGTGCTATAGAGTAGGCAGTTTAAATTTTATTTGATACATTTATATGTCACAAATGTGGTTTGGTATAATATTATGCACCAAAGTAATATGCTAACAAATGTTGCAACATAAATTACTCATGGGAAGTGCTTAGATAGATTAATAATAATAGTATAATCATGCATATATATGTATGATTGTGTGCACGTGCGTGCGTGTGTTTGTCTTTTCTGCTAATTAACTTACCCATGCTATCCCACAACAGGAATATTTATATATAAATCTATATACAAAGTACTATAAATGTGATTTACAAAAGTTATTTGTGATGTGTCTGAGAACAGCTCAAGGTGGTACTCACATGAAAGTGATCCGTAGACTGCATCTTGTCAACTCTCGTTGCTCTGTCGCTTTGAAATGAACTCACTTTGCTTTACGATAGACTCACTGAGAAACTCAAGCAATTGTGAAGATGAACTCGGACTGCTGCTCGTATTTATACCCTCTATCAATTACCCCCGAGTCCTGCCTTGTGATTGGTTAGTCCGTAATCTAGTTAACATATTAACTTTCAAGTTTCGCCATCAAAGATTTCATCTCCTGTGTAATCTGATTGAAGTGAGGGTACAATACAGGGAAACTTACACCTGAGCTATATTTACTCCTTGGGGTGGAACATCACAGGGTAGATAAGGTGTGAAGACTCCAGATTACCCTATTGTGTAGCAAGTGGGGACATGATATAAGGGGTGTGACCTTGATCTTCCTAGAAGTATAATGGTCAGTGTGGTCAGTACAATGGACAGTCACATCTTGTCCACTCTGTGTGGCTTATGTCCCTGTGTTGGTCAAAGAGTGACCACTTTGATCTGGTGTGCCTTCAGTCAGTCATTCCAGGAACTTTGAAGGATACTTTTGAAACAAAGATTTTGGCACAAAAGTCATGTTGTGTTTGTGCAAGTGTTGACTGTAGACACAGTTATAATGTTCATTTAAAGTACAACATATTTGTTATAGTTATTTCAGCAGAAATGATGCATTAGCAAAACCTGAAAACATTTAAAATAATACAAAATACTGTTCTAGTATTATAAATACAGGATTGTGTATGTTATATTCTGACAGTAATTAAGTTTGTTTACAGTAACATGTAACCTACAAGAAGATCACAAAAGTGGTTTCCTTGTGTATCTAGTATCTATGCATGTATGTGCTTTATGTATATGTTTATAATGTCTGTTCAGTTTTGTTTCTTGATGAGTGCAACATTTCACTGTGGGAGATAACCAGCTACTAGGACTGCAGCGAGTCATCGATGAATCACGATACTTTTCCCATGCTGCAATACAATATTTATGCAATCAACAACACAACACAGATATAGAGATATGAAAAGGCCAAATGAATGACATTTATTGTGGGGATTAAGGGTAAGCCCACTTTCAAAGAAATGTAAAACAAAGAAATGTGGGCTCCACAACCCAATGCCAGGCTGACTACGCCCCATGCGAGCCTCCTGGACGGCGGGTTCAATAGAGCCCACATTTCACCACAAAGCAGTAGCAGTATTCCTAGAACAAATAAAAGAAACAATGGCATTACTATTGTCATGGAACACCCTTAAACCAAATAGCATAATGCCCTACATGCTATCACGCAGTCTATGAATACAACTACCTGCTTAAAAATACACTAGCTCTAACTGGAATAACTACAAAGGTGGGGCCAATTCGCTACACGAACAGTTCTAAAATCCAAGGTGGAAGGGAAGCGAGCTGTGTCCCAGCGTTAAAACCCGTGAACACTTCTGGGAAAGCCAAAACTCCCATGTCCACTATCGGAATCAAAAAATGGGAAAGCTTGGATACATGAACAATACAATATATTTTACAAGAATCACGATACATATATACGATACATGCAAACTTATTTTCCACAGTTTTATTGTGTTGAAAGTTGAAATTTAAAAAAAAAAGCAAGCCCTGGGCACTGTTTTGAGTCTACCCCTTTGTAATCATTACAAACACTTCATCTTATGTTAGAGATGTCACTAGATTTAGTGATTATAATTTGTTATGAACATTGTGTTTGCATCATTGCGCATCATGATATGTATTACATCATTGTGCATCATGATATGTATTACATCATTGTGCATCACGATATGTATTACATCATTGTGCATCATGATATGTATTACATCATTGTGCATCATGATATGTATTACATCATTGTGCATCATGATATGTATTACATCATTGTGCATCATGATATGTATTACATCATTGCGCATCATGATATGTATTACATCATTGTGCATCATGATATGTATTACATCATTGTGCATCATGATATGTATTACATCATTGTGCATCACGATATGTATTACAACATTGTGCATCACGATATGTATTACAACATTGTGCATCACGATATGTATTACATCATTGTGCATCACGATATGTATTACATCATTGTGCATCACGATATGTATTACATCATTGTGCATCACGATATGTATTACAACATTGTGCATCACGATATGTATTACATCATGACACAAATATCACGATGCGTATTGTGACTTAGTTAGTGTATCGTTACAGCACTAGTAACAACTAAACACGACTCAGTGTTGACATGTTTGGTTGTCATTATTATGACTGTGCTAATGGCTGTGTGCTGTTGCTACAGGAGAAGTTGGATATGCTACAGAACCGGTCAATGGAAGTCATACAGCTCCAGACGGAGATTGGTGGGTGGACGATTAATTAGGTCAATTCGTGTATTACTAAGGGACAATTTCAAAACATGAATGTAGTACACAAAGCCAATGTCATTTAAGCTTCCTCACATGAAACTTTAAATTACATCGGACTGGGTATAACTTCTGCTATATTGTATTTGCAAAACTGCACTCGATGTGTGCACTCAAGGTCAGGACATTTATGAACTGTAATTGGAACACAAACAATGCTTTTTGGTAAAATATATAGATGTACGACACTAAGTGAAACAGTTGCCAACGTTTCCTCCTGAAACCTATTTTGCAAAGTGTCTTACAGCAATGTCACCCAAATAAAAATAATATGGTTGCACAACATAGATGGGCTTATAAGTTCGCAATAATTTGACATCTAAGTAGTGTTAATCTGATTTATACATATTGGTTTAATATAGGACACAGATGTTGAAATAATATATAACATTGAAGGCAAATGATGGCATTGTAATAGCAACTGTATTATGTGTAAATTCATCTGAATTCAATAATCACATAATCAATTCTAAAGTGCATCCAGTCATGTGTAATAACAGTCCAATAATAAAAACTTTCATCTCCTGTGTAATCTGATTGAAGTGAGAGTACAATACACGGAACCTTACACCTGAGCTATATTTACTCCTTGGGGTGGAACATCACAGGGTAGATAAGGTGTGAAGACTCCTGCTTACCCCATTGTGTTACAAGTAACTGCATAATGTGACCTTGATCTTCCTAGAAGTATAATTGTCAGTGTGGTCAGTACAATGGACAGTCACACCTTGTTCACCCTGTGTGGCTTATGTCAATGTTGGCCAAAGAGAGGCTGCATGATGTAAGGGGGTATGACCTTGATCTTCCTACACAACTTTGCATTCTTGGTGCAATATTTTCTTTGATGAACAAAGATAAATTTTTTTTTAACATTTCTCGACTGGTTTTACCATGCATATGTTTGGTAAACAACCTGTTAAAAGAGAGAATAAAAACTATACTTGTTAAAAGAGATAATAACAACTAACCACATGTAACTAAAATCAAGAATATCACACCACTGATTTACTCAGAATGTGCTCTAAAAGTGGGAGATTCCGATCATTTCTCCAGTTGACTGAGCTCTGACATGTTAACCAGTGAGACTGATAAGCGTATGTGCAGTTCTTTGAAAATCACGTAACCTAGACTATTGTGACGTATTAAGGGAGGCTGTCATACACTGAACCAACGCAAAGTCTCAACTAATTTTGCCAGAAAGAGGTATTGTATTGGCAAATATAGGAATAGATGTATACAAATATATTTTAATTTGGCGAGCAAATTTTGCTAGACTTTGTCATTCGTGATGTAGGGTTACCTAACAGTCTGGCGGCACCGCCTATGACATTAAGATTCTGTGTGTTTAACAAGGTTTTCCTAGGAAACCACTGGCATGATACTCTTAAATGTACTTGCAAATGGTTATATTTTAGTAACTCTTATAGATGCATAGACCCAAAACCATGATTTTTGTTTCCCTTTAAGATATCCACAAGAGTGTCAGTGACTAATGGTTTTATGGCGTAAAATGATGAAGGTACTCTGTAGCAGGCCATTTAATTTATTTTATTCAGATGATGATGGTCATTTGTATAAACATGAAAAAAGTATTAATGATAACATTACAGTATTAATTGTGCTTCATAAATGTAGCCTCCATCTAGGATAACCCAAAAACCATTGTGTCTTATTTCCATTCCATTCCACGGAACAAGACTCATCTACTCTGATAAAATCATACAAGGTTACAGATGGAGAACACGTGTTCGGAGTTCGTTGCCAGGGGTAACCTGGTGTTGTTATGACAACTGACATAAACTGTTATGATGTTGCTGTTGCAGAGAAGCTGAAGAGTGAGAGAGTTCAGATGGAGAAGACACAGCTAGAACTACGAGATGCCATTGAACATGAGTTCACAGGTACATAACAAAATCTTCATCAGACAAAATCCACTTAGGATTAAACCCCTATGAATAAAATCCCTGTAAAACAAAATCCACATAAAAAATTTTTTCAAAAACATTCACACTGCTAGCAATTACACAGATAATTTTTTCCATTCATTTACTGTCCTCTGTGAGAACAAGAACTTCCTGATATCCAATCTACACTGATCTTTTACTAATGTTGCTTCATGTCCTCTAGTTCTACTGTCTTGTCTTGAGTGAGAAAAATATATTTCTATCAGTATTTTCATACCCATTTAATATCTTAAAAACTTCAATTTTATCTCCTCTTATCGTCCTTGGATTGTTAATGAAAATGCAATTGTATTTCCAGCTTGAGTGAAGTGAACATATGTAAAACACATTAGCAAACATAAATTAGCAGTAATGTTTTGGTACAGTGTTTAGAAGGTTTGCTCATTCTCTTTCATTAAAATCAGTAAACCGACAATGAGACCTGTGGTCAGTTGTTTTGTTGTCTGCTGACACCTGGACACATGAAGGTGATTTAACAATTGTTTGACACCACAAAGTGAGTAGATGTGTATGTCCAACACTTGGACACATGAAGGTAGTGATGTGTTTGGTTTGCTGATTACGTTCTTGCATCACAAGTTGTTTCATCATCAAAAGGTCAGTGATTAACATGATGCAGGTGTTAAAAGATTTAAGTATTATTGATTCTTTAAGCGCATATCCGGTTCGTTGATATCCAAATATGCAGTGTGTGATTTGTTTATGCAACATCCATAGTTGATTTTTTTAAATGCCTATTTTTTTCAAATCTTTGAAAGGATTGATTTTACGTCTGGTAAGGCTCAAAATAATGAATATCCAAAATGGTAAACACTGGGTCAATGCCGATTATGGACAGGACTTCCATCCTCTCGCCGATCACATGACAAAGTTATGAAATTTCACCAATAGTGAAATTCATGAGTTTTCAGCATTTCTATTTTTTCTTCAATTAATGTTTGAACAAACATTAAGTTATTTAATAGTTTGTCTGATGATTTCACAAAAAACTATATACAAAAGTTGCACAAATGAGTTAGCATGTTGAAATGGATACTAGGTGAACCCCAGTGTGATTGATGACAACTCAAGATTTAGTCCAACAAATGACGCATTTAATAAGTATTTAATAATGGTAGAAAAAACTAATCACTAGATGCGAGCATAGATGCACATGTTCGTATGGAGGAGCGCAGAGAACTCTCTCATATTTGCTAGGTGGTGTAGTGACTGAAAATGAAATTGAGGAAGGTCCTTTTAGGAAAGGAAGATGTGCTACAGCTTAGTGTGTTGCATGTTATTTTTATTTGGAAATCAAGCACTAGATAAGAGGTTACTTGAATAAACTTGGCAGTCAATCAGTGGTCCAGTTTACTGGTGATAAAACATTGGCCACCTGGACATATTTGTTATTGTAAACAACACACTTGATTTGTATACATCAGGACACCTGCTATAAAGATTCTCACATGGTAATCCCTACACAGGAATATGCACATCGTGTGACTAACTACATTCAATTCCCAACAAAAGAAAACAGCGTTACTAACAAGGACACGTACTGGTGTAGGATGACCCTGATTTTGAAGTGTTTGATATGGCACTTCAGAGAGATACTAAACATTTCATAAACCATTGCATTTAAAACTGTCCTCAATTAATGTAGCCCATTGCAAATCAGATTTGTTAATATTTAAATGTGTACTGTGTAAATAGTTTAAGATTTAACAAGATTGCCATCCCAAACAACAAGTTCCAGATGGCAAGTGGACAAGGAAGCCATTGGCTTATCGAGAGTCCAACAATTTTCTCATCTATGTGTAGCCCACCCTTATCAAATATCTGCCAATTCTATTTTTAAACATATTCACACTACTAGCATTAACACAATAATTTGGCAGTTTGTTCCATTCATTTATCACCCTCTGTGAGAGAGAGTACTTTCTCAAGAAAGTAGTATGTACAGCCATTTTTAATAACAGAGGGCATTCTTTTGTTAAATTCATGCTATAAATGTTGTGGTATGTAGATCCGGACCACTTTTTACAAAAAAATTTACTGGATCCAGTAAAAATTTATTTAATAGTTTGCATGATGGTTTCATCAAAACTAAATAACACATTTTACAAATGACCCAGTATTTCATAGTGGATACTTGATACTTTTTTCAAGACATGAATCTAAAACGAGACAAGAACAAAAATAGAACTGATGTTGGATTTTAAACATTAACCATGTCTTTGTCCTTTCTCTCTTGCCTCAGGATCCACCTTTGAACTACAGCAGCATCTGAAGGATTTTAAACATTAACTGTGTCTTTGTCATTCTCTCTTGCCTCAGGATCCACCTTTGAACTACAGCAGCATCTGAAGGATTTTAAACATTAACTGTGTCTTTATCATTCTCTCTTGCCTCAGGATCCATCTCTGAACTACAGCAGCATCTGAAGGATTTTAAACATTAACTGTGTCTTTGTCATTCTCTCTTGCCTCAGGATCCACCTTTGAACTACAGCAGCATCTGAAGGATTTTAAACATTAACTGTGTCTTTGTCATTCTCTCTTGCCTCAGGATCCATCTCTGAACTACAGCAGCATCTGAAGGATTTTAAACATTAACTGTGTTTTTGTCATTTCTTTCTTGCCTCAGGATCCACCTTTGGACTACTGCAGCATCTGAAGGATTTTAAACATTAACTGTGTTTTTGTCATTTCTTTCTTGCCTCAGGATCCACCTCTAAACTACAGCAGCATCTGAAGGATTTTAAACATTAACTGTGTCTTTGTCATTCTCTCTTGCCTCAGGATCCATCTCTGAACTACTAAACATTAACTGTGTTTTTGTCATTTCTTTCTTGCCTCAGGATCCACCTCTAAACTACAGCAGCATCTGAAGGATTTTAAACATTAACTGTGTCTTTGTCATTCTCTCTTGCCTCAGGATCCACCTTTGAACTACAGCAGCATCTGAAGGATTTTAAACATTAACTGTGTCTTTGTCATTCTCTCTTGCCTCAGGATCCACCTTTGAACTACAGCAGCATCTGAAGGATTTTAAACATTAACTGTGTCTTTGTCATTCTCTCTTGCCTCAGGATCCACCTTTGAACTATAGCAGCATCTGAAGGATTTTAAACATTAACTGTGTCTTTGTCATTCTCTCTTGCCTCAGGATCCACCTTTGAACTACAGCAGCATCTGAAGGATTTTAAACATTAACTGTGTCTTTGTCATTCTCTCTTGCCTCAGGATCCACCTTTGAACTACAGCAGCATCTGAAGGATTTTAAACATTAACTGTGTCTTTTTCATTTCTCTCTTGCCTCAGGATCCACCTCTGAACTACAGCAGCATCTGAAGGATTTTAAACATTAACTGTGTCTTTGTCATTCTCTCTTGCCTCAGGACCCACCTTTGGACTACTGCAGCATCTGAAGTATTTTAAACATTAACTGTGTCTTTGTCATTTCTCTCTTGCCTCAGGATCCACCTCTGAACTACAGCATCATCTGAAGGATTTTAAACATTAACTGTGTCTTTGTCATTTCTCTCTTGCCTCAGGATCCACCTCTGAACTACAGCAGCATCTGAAGGATTTTAAACATTAACTGTGTCTTTGTCATTCTCTCTTGCCTCATGATCCACCTCTGAACTACAGCAGCATCTGAAGGATTTTAAACATTAACTGTGTCTTTGTCATTCTCTCTTGCCTCAGGACCCACCTTTGGACTACTGCAGCATCTGAAGGATTTTAAACATTAACTGTGTCTTTGTCATTTCTCTCTTGCCTCAGGATCCACCTCTAAACTACAGCATCATCTGAAGGATTTTAAACATTAACTGTGTCTTTGTCATTTCTCTCTTGCCTCAGGATCCACCTTTGAACTACAGCAGCATCTGAAGGATTTTAAACATTAACTGTGTCTTTGTCATTCTCTCTTGCCTCAGGATCCACCTTTGGACTACTGCAGCATCTGAAGGATTTTAAACATTAACTGTGTCTTTGTCATTTCTCTCTTGCCTCAGGATCCACCTCTGAACTACAGCATCATCTGAAGGATTTTAAACATTAACTGTGTCTTTGTCATTTCTCTCTTGCCTCAGGATCCACCTCTGAACTACAGCAGCATCTGAAGGATTTCAAGAACGAGTACTCGGAACAACAACGCTCTTTGAAAGAGGCAAGTTGCATTAACCTATACCACACTTTGTTCTGAAAAAATTCATCAATGCATGTACCGGGGTATGAAGCTAAATAAAGCAGCCGCCAACCCCAGTGAAACCTATTTTGTGTAGGGTACCAGTTGAGGGAGTTGTTGCTATACTATATAGAATATGCCGTTTTCCCAAAAATCTTAAGAAATGTTTGTGCAAGGTATCGATACTCTAAATCAGTAACAGGTGTTTTATCGATTGAGTGCAAACAAATTGTTACAAAAGTTGTTTTGAGTGAAATACTTATGATTATCAAACAACAGAAACACATTTTGCAAATAGAGCAATCACAAAAAATTCCTATGACGTGTTAAAAAAATCACTGCAGTATGACGGAACACATTAAATTTATAAATGTCACATAGTATTCAGTAACTTTCTTGTGGTGATTATTAAATATAGTTGCACGCATTTTCTTATGATAAAACTTAATACGGCCTATGTTTACGTCAATAGTGACTGATGTATCACACTAGTCACATTACTCGTGTTCACTTACCAAAATATGTCTCAAAAACCTGTTCATGCCTCATTTTCTTTGAAAAAGTTAACTTTTTCAGATGTTTAACTAACGTGTGATCCAACAAGATCTCAAAAGGTAGGAAATTCTGGTGACTGGCAAAAACTACCCTGTTGACTATATCAAATATTGGTGTTTTCAGATGACACCTAAGAATGATGAAAACTGTTCCACCTAGATTCATAGACCCTTAAAGACATGCCTCAGAAACCATGTTTAGAGATAAGTAGTTTACAACCGGGCAACATAGAGTTCTCTCAAATGTAGCCTATGGTGCCCCCTGGTTGCAGGATGAAGCACAACTGACCAAGGTGGAAGACAAGATGGATGCCTTGGGTCAGGAGAAGTCGTGTCAGTTGCTGGACCTTGGCAAGATGGAGCAGGACTCAGAGGTAAATACAGTGTTGTATCAAAACATCCGAACTACAACATTTCCATTTTTTTATATAGACTTGGCAGTTAGGCGTAAATTGCTAAACTTTTTTGTTTATTTGACATAAAATGGATAGGTCAATGTATGCTGGTTCACAACTCAAAAAAATGTGAGTCACATGTTGATTTGGCAGGCACAACAGAACTTATTAAAAATAATTAACATGGCAACAAATCTTGTGTAATGTGTGCTGACCCAGTCGCACAAACGAGCTACTCGCAACAAAAGTTTAGCAATGTATGCTTAGTATAGTAACACATAAGTCAGTCAAAACACACCAGCTAGCATCCTGACGTCGCGCTCTTCTATAGAGTGGCTGGTGTCCACTATAGTGCTTGGTGGACAGGTCTAGTCGAAATATAGCACCAATTTAATATATTTTTTAAATGTCTTCATCGTTGCAATTTTAAGTCAGACTGTATTGTCATTCTTCAAAATCAGTTGCATAATTGTTCTAATGAATAACATAAGATCAGCTTTAGTTGAACTGTTATTGACACTGTTGATGCAAAATTCAGAAGTGATAAACAGATGAAAGAACAACTTTGGATGTAAGAGAGGCACCAGGGAATAGTAAAATAAAACAACTTTGGATGTAAGAGAGGCACCAAGGAATAGTAAAATAAAACAACTTTGTATGTAAGAGAGGCACCAAGGAATAGTAAAATAAAACAACGTTGGATGTAAGAGAGGCACCAGGGAATAGTAAAATAAAACAACTTTGGATGTAAGAGAGGCACCAGGGGAATAGTAAAATAAAACAACTTTGGATGTAAGAGAGGCACCAAGGAATAGTAAAATAAAACAACTTTGTATGTAAGAGAGGCACCAGGGGAATAGTAAAATAAAACAACTTTGTATGTAAGAGAGGCACCAGGGGAATAGTAAAATAAAACAACTTTGGATGTAAGAGAGGCACCAAGGAATAGTAAAATAAAACAACTTTGTATGTAAGAGAGGCACCAGGGGAATAGTAAAATAAAACAACTTTGTATGTAAGAGAGGCACCAGGGGAATAGTAAAATAAAACAACTTTGGATGTAAGAGAGGCACCAGGGGAATAGTAAAATAAAACAACTTTGTATGTAAGAGAGGCACCAGGGGAATAGTAAAATAAAACAACTTTGTATGTAAGAGAGGCACCAGGGGAATAGTAAAATAAAACCTTGCTGTTATTGACAACGATTGCTGCTCTGACCAGTAATGTGGAGTTTAATTTTTTGGTGACATTTACAGAGACATAAACAACAGACGAAGAAACGAGATGACCTGATTCGCTCCTTTGCCCAGGAATACAACTTCGAAGGTCAGGCTGACAAATTGGCTGACATTTTTAGACCACAGAAAATACGCATAATCATTGTAGTTAGATTTGGGGTGTGACAATTATCTTCAGCGTTACTGTGTGTTACATTTTGGGCATTTTGTGTGTGGCAATGAACTAAAAGAGGAACATCACATGTGAAGTCACTTTCTCTTGCGAATACAACACTCATGAAAATGCAGTCGTAGTTAGCTAATGGATTGACCTGGTTAACCTTGAAAATATAATGCACAAGACCTAGCAACATTTAATTGATTTGCTGTCCTTGGCTAGTCAAAATATAATTATGATAAACTGATGCCCCCCCCCCCCAACAACAGATACCTGATAAGGGCAGGCTAAGCATATATGAAACATTTTTGGACTCTTCATAAGCCACTTGGCATCTTATCGCTTTGGGTGGCAGTGTTTGTTAAATCTTATGAAATGTTTCTTTCCGTGCAGGATTTGAAGGTCGTCTGGGAGTGGAACATGTGAAGAAACTAGTGTCACAGCTGGGAGAGCAGGCAAAGGCATGTCTGGAGGAAGCCACTGCCACCAGGGTAAGTTCGACCTGTCCTCATGGTTCTGACGTTTTTTGTCACCACCATCATAACGTATGTCACTTCTGCTTGGGTAAAGGTAAGTTCTTGTATAGCGTGGTATCCGATCCTTAGTACCGCTCAAAGTGCTTTACACTTCCCCCTGGCAGAGGGTGGGTGGGTGGGTGTGTTTCTTTTTAATACACACTTGTCAAGGCACACACATACACATGGTTACCTCTGTGAGGCCAAGGTCTGAATGATCAGTCCATATATGGCATCATTGGTATTCTATATCATACCATATCAGTCAGGGTGAGAACAGTCTTCAGTTCCTTATATGGCTATGATCTGAGACATGTTAATAATTATAATAGTTAATTAACGTCTATGGTGCCTATATCCTCAGGAACCTGAGCTCAGAGGTGAGACAAAACAGAACCATTAAGCATAATCATGAACAGGGAAGCGCAAAAGTCATTATCATGTCTTGAGTTTTTATCGGAAGTTAGCTACAGATGTTTTCAAAGTGATGGGGAGTTCATTCCAGACCCTAGGCACAGCGACAGAGAAAGTACGTTTGTCCAAGTTAAGTTTGTTTTTAGGCACAGTAAGTTGTGAAATTGGTGATCTGACCTGCCTAGGGATATTTGAAAGATGCAGGAGACTAGCCAAGTAGGATGGTTGTTGTGTAGATAGAGCACCATATGTAAGAGTGGACAGCTTAACATTAATTTGATAAGTAACAGGAAGTTCCTTATATGGGTATAGGGTGAGCCATGTGTTGTAGATGAGGTTTGAGAATCAGGAATCTGAGCTGCAGCAGCGCATTGACGATGAGAGGAACAAGAAGACAGCCCTGGAGACGAGCAAGGCAATGAAGAACAACACTCTGGTTTGTATGGGTTCAGTCGTCCAGCAAGTACAAAACATGATCAGGTCAGGATCATTATTTTTACACCTCGTCATAATCATATAACACTGACTTCCTGTCAAATGCTAAATACAGTTTGAAATCCTTGTGTACATTTTCCGATTTAGATGTTGTTTTATATGTTAAAGAGATACTCCACTACACAATGCACCTGCTCAGCCCAACAACATGTACTCAAAGTGCTCCCAGAGCAAGCTAGCAAGTTGACTTGATTTGTCTTTGATGACTTGTAATTGAATGTTGATTTTATATAAACATTTATGTTGACATGCCCAATGTTTTTTAAGGTTTAACTCATATGGGCAGTGCAGACTGTCATATGGGCAAAAGCTTTTTTCCCAATTTTTTGTTAAGTAAAACATCACGTATGAATATCATACGGGCATAGCAGAATTTCATACAGTCAATTTGCCCTTGTGAAATGCCTTGAAAAATACCATACGTACCTCTGAGCTTTGATTCCAGAAAACATAGGCACGTTAAATTTGACACATTTGAAAAAATTTGTCATTCATTGGGTTGTCAACCCCTCACTCAAACGGAAACCACAGATAGATGCATTAACAAAAAGTAAATTTCCAATGCAGTTTGGAGAAAAACTATTTCACAGAACAAAACCAGGAATAATATTTTTGCAGAACTTTTGTCAGTGTTAGAACTAGGAATGTGTCAATTTTGTGACCTCATTGTTGTGTGTTGACATCTTCAGAAGCAGAACACAGTTGAAGCGAGGAGCTTAAAGCAGAAGTTGAGCGAAGCCGTAGCATCCGCCCAGAAACTTGACGACATAGTACGAGATATTCGTACAACGGTATGTATCAACAAAGACCTAATATATGATATATGCAGAAGAATTTGATGAAAACTTAAATTATTGAGTTTGTTCAATTGTTATTTGTGAAATTTTTCATCAGATAGGTGATTGCAGTATATTAATCTTCATATTTCCCAGTTAAGCTTTTTCTTTGTTATGTTTCGGCAGCTTGCAGCTGTTTTAATCAGTCTGATGATGGCTAGATGATGGCACAGTATTCATTGTACGTGGGTGATGTCACTGGTGTGGTGCCTGGCACTGCCTGCGTACAATGACTATCGTGCTGCCATCTAACGGTAGTCAGTCTGATGAAGACAACTGAAAGTTGTCAAAATGTAACAAAGAAAACATGTAAAATTTATTAGTGTTGAATTGTGTGTGTTGCTAGGAGGAGGATCTTAAAGATACGGAGGATTCGGTTGACATTGATGCTCTGAGGTCAAAAGTCAGCACCCAGCAGAAACAGAAAGAGGAGCTGGATGTGACACGGAAAAGGCTTGAGTGAGTTGTTTCATTAAGTGCATGTTTCCTTGTTTCTGAAGTTACATATTTTGTTGCTCTCCTCTTTGTCCCTGAAGTCCAGGCTGAGGCTGACATCGATACTGGTCCTCGATTTTGTTCTCCTGTCACTGATCCCATTTCACAGCATCTCCTCCATCCATCTCCACTCCACTCCCCACTTCTATCCCTCGCTCTCCTACTCTACTCCCCTCCCGATCCACCTCATCTCTTCCGTCTATGTCGCAGGTTTACTTTATGCACAAACTGGAAACAACACTTCTCCAGGGCACTCAGTGAATTTTTCATCTTTTTCTAGGTGGTTCCAAATTGTTTCCTTTTTCCAGCTACTGACCTCCAACTATTTTTCTGTTTTCCCAGTTTTCTTTTCCCCTGAGGATTCCATTCTATGGCATGTCTTGTAACATTTGTGATTTCTTTCTGGAGGGTGTGTCCTATGCAAGTCCATTTCCTTTTTTTTGCTCTGTGATCCTGTCTTGCCTCATGTTGTCTTGGTCTGTCCACCCCGTGAGCTCTCTGTTTGTGATCCTGTCTTGCCTCATGTTGTCTTGGTCTGTCCACCCCGTGAGCTCTCTGTTTGTGATCCTGTCTTGCCTCATGTTGTCTTGGTCTGTCCACCCCGTGAGCTCTCTGTTTGTGATCCTGTCTTGCCTCATGTTGTCTTGGTCTGTCCACCCCGTGAGCTCTCTGTTTGTGATCCTGTCGTGCCTCATGTTGTCTTGGTCTGTCCACCCCGTGAGCTCTCTGTTTGTGATCCTGTCGTGCCTCATGTTGTCTTGGTCTGTCCACC
This sequence comes from Lamellibrachia satsuma, assembly GCA_033239005.1. Classification (NCBI taxonomy): domain Eukaryota; kingdom Metazoa; phylum Annelida; class Polychaeta; order Sabellida; family Siboglinidae; genus Lamellibrachia; species Lamellibrachia satsuma. Next base: position 3,874,108 of record BSQZ01000028.1, read on the forward strand.
CCGTGAGCTCTCTGTTTGTGATCCTGTCGTGCCTCATGTTGTCTTGGTCTGTCCACCCCGTGAGCTCTCTGTTTGTGATCCTGTCTTGCCTCATGTTGTCTTGGTCTGTCCACCCCGTGAGCTCTCTGTTTGTGATCCTGTCTTGCCTCATGTTGTCTTGGTCTGTCCTCCCCGTGAGCTCTCTGTTTGTGATCCTGTCTTGCCTCATGTTGTCTTGGTCTGTCTTCATGAGTTCTTTGTTTGTGATCCTGTTGTGCCATTTGATTTTGATAATGTGTCTGAGACATTTATTTATGAATGTTTGGAGTGTTCTGGTTGTTGTCTTGTTTACTCTCCATGTTACAGAGATGTAGAACAACACACTTTTCACATAGTTTATAAAATTATTAAATTGAATTTTTTTTTAGACATTCTATAGAGAATGCAATGCCCACACATAACAAAACTTAAAAGTAATAAGTACAAATGAAAAGAACAAAAATAAAAACTACAAAGAAAATAAAGATACATAATCTTTAATATAGTCATATAGTATCCCCTATTTACACTTATGTGCTGAGATTCACACTGGGTACAATGATGTTCTTTCACGCACATTCATTTCAGTGTAACACCCTTCATTTCTAATAAGTAACACCCCTTCATTTGGATGAAGTGACACCCCTCACTCAAGCTGCGTGTGTTGCAGTGCTGAGATGAATCGTATGAGTTTGGAGTCAAGCGTGCGCACACAGCTGAGTATCTATCGCAAGGACAAGACATCCAAGGAGGAACTCATCAGGAGGCTGTGAGTCTTCAAACTTCCTGCCATCATTTGTAATCACTATTGATCTATGATGATGATTGTACTATATGACGATTGATCTATAATGACGATCGATCTATAATGATGATTGATCTGTAGTAACGATTGATCTGTAATAATGATTGATCTGTAATAACATATGATTTGCAGTCACGATTCATTTGCAATCATGATTCATCTGCAATATCACGATTAATTTGTAATCACAATTCATTTGCAATTCTGATTCATTTGTAATCACAATTGCTTTATAAATTCAGTAAAATACTAATGCCCGAATGACAAATCGGATGTTGTGTGTGAGGGTGCCATATAAATTCCACGTTTTTGCTTTGTGTGTAGGAAGGCTAAGAATGAAGAATCTCTTCAGCATCTGCTCGGTGACGTATCTGGCGGTAGTCTGCTCCGTACCCTCGATGACTACATAGGGTGAGTGTCTCATGCAATGTTTCAACCTGCATAGATAGTTATGCCCTTAAGAAAAAATTTTGACGAAACATGATTATATCCAGTCATCAGCTTGTTGAGGTGATAAGGCAATATAGCGTACCCGAATACTGCATGATGCATAGTGATCTAAAGGTGTGTGTACATCATTCTGATATATTGTATATTTACATACTTTCTGTATGGTATTGTTCACTGTATGGAGGATCAAAGTCCCCCTGTCTTTCTGTTTTTACATGAATGTACATATGGTTAGTCCACTTTGTTGTATGTTGTAACATATGTTGTAACAAATGGTTTATCTACTTGATTTTATATACTCCCCTAGAGTTTAACTCGCTGTAACCAACGGAAGGTCATTTTCACTTCTAGCTAAAGGTGCTTTATCATTAATTCAGTTTTAAATACATGGGATGCCATTTTACTCAGACATGCGTGTGTGCAGATATCAACAGAAACGAGCTCAGGCTCCACATTAATTTAGAATAGCAAATTTAGACTGATTTATTACGGGGTTTATTTTAACGACACAAGATGCAGGCATGCGAAATATTTTTGGCAGATTTTGCCACTTCTCTTTGCCTTGGTGGTCTGTCTCATATGTGACTGTAACATAACGTTGTGTGACATTCCTCTCCCATGGGAGCTGGCTGCTTTCCCTTATAAAGTGGTAATAAGTAGGCTGGCGTTCTGTTATAATAGTTACCACAGTGTGATATTTTCTTGGTATATAAGTGCTTTTTTAAACATTGATGTACAACGCTTCATTAGACCAATGTTGGTTAACCCCACATCCCTCGTTACATGAAGACCAGTGTTGATTAACCCCACATCCCCCGCTACATGAAGACCAACACAACATGAGGCAAGACAGGATCACAAGACCAATGTTGGTTAACCCCACATCCCCCGCTACACGAAGACCAGTGTTGATTAACCCCACACCCCCCACTACATGAAGACCAACACAACATGAGGCAAGACAGGATCACAAGACCAACGTTGATTAACCCCACATCCCCCGCTACACGAAGACCAGTGTTGATTAACCCCACATCCCCCGCTACATGAAGACCAACACAACATGAGGCAAGACAGGATTACAAGACCAATGTTGATTAACCCCACATCCCCCGCTACACGAAGACCAGTGTTGATTAACCCCACATCCCCCGCTACATGAAGACCAACACAACATGAGGCAAGACAGGATCACAAGACCAATGTTGATTAACCCCACATCCCCCGCTACACGAAGACCAGGGTAGATTAACCCCACATCCCCCGCTACATGAAGACCAACACAACATGAGGCAAGACAGGATCACAAGACCAATGTTGATTAACCCCACATCCCCCGCTACACGAAGACCAGTGTTGATTTAACCCCACACCCCCACTACATGAACACCAACACAACATGAGTCAAGACAGGATCACAAGACCAATGTTGATTAACCCCACATCCCCCGCTACACGAAGACCAGTGTTGATTAACCCCACATCCCCCGCTACATGAAGACCAACACAATATGAGGCAAGACAGGATCACAAGACCAATGTTGGTTAACCCCACATCCCCCGCTACACGAAGACCAGTGTTGATTAACCCCACATCCCCCGCTACATGAAGACCAACACAACATGAGGCAAGACAGGATCACAAGACCAATGTTGATTAACCCCACATCCCCGCTACCGAAGACCAGGGTAGATTAACCCCACATCCCCGCTACATGAAGACCAACACAACATGAGGCAAGACAGGATCACAAGACCAATGTTGATTAACCCCACATCCCCGCTACACGAAGACCAGTGTTGATTAACCCCACATCCCCCGCTACATGAAGACCAACACAACATGAGGCAAGACAGGATCACAAGACCAATGTTGATTAACCCCACATCCCCCGCTACACGAAGACCAGTGTTGATTAACCCCACATCCCCCGCTACATGAAGACCAACACAACATGAGGCAAGACAGAATCACATGAATCTTTTTTGGCGATGTTTAATGCTTTCAAAGTACCAAAAAAAATTATTAATACATTACAAATAGCCACAAAATTTAGTTTACGATAATCTAGCTAGGATTTCCTTTTAAAATCAGCTCATACCTAAATTACCCCAACCCATTTAACCTTAGGGGATATTTGGCAAGAATTTGTATTTCTGTCTGACATCGTGTCTGTGACCATGTCTATTACTCTTGTTGCTAGGCAACAGTCAACGATAGTCAGGGACACTTCGACACAACTGAAGGACTTGACCAAGCGGCTTACCCAAGTGGAGACTGACCGCAAAAATCAGATGTGAGTAGCTGGTTTTACCCTGGACATTTTCACCTCAATGTATTTATTATAACAAGAACAACAGTTGTGGATAGTGGATACTGTGGTCAGGGTGTGGTCAGGGTGTGGTCAGAGTGTGGTCAGAGTGTGGTCAATCTTGAAAGTCTTCAATAAGTCTGTTAACAAGCCTTGCTTGTATAAGGCTTTTAAAGGGTCTTTAAAATGGGAATTTAAAAAGGTCTTCAAATTTGATTTCACCTGTGCTCTAGACATTCATTTCATAACGGTGAAATGGACTGTATCACTGAGCGAAATGCTTCTTAAATCAAAAGTTAGATCACTGAATAAATGTATTCTAGAGTATTTAAAAAAAAAATTTATTTTTTGACTTTGGTCTTGATTTTTCAAAATATATATATATGATCAACCCAAACATACAGACACCCTGTATATATACTGTGTGGTATACATAATGAAGTTATTCCTTTTAGTTATCAAATTGCTTTTCTTTTTTCTTCACTGATGGTTTAGTTATATGTGAAGCAAAAGAACAATTCAACAACTGTTCCCTTTTCATGTTAGATTATTTGGAGTCTGAATTGAACTGATGAAATGTAGGTCACATTGTGAGTTTCTTGTCACAGGGATTTCTTGAGCCGGAAGGAGGAGGAATACAGAGGTACAGTAGTCACTTCCTTACTCCTTTCTTGTGTATAAAGTCTGCCTGCCTGAACGCAATTTAGACATGTGTTAGCCCAAGTTTGGGCTGTTTGGAGTATAACCACTTGAGACAGTTAATTAGTTGGTGTAAATCTTGATTTATTATGTTGTGACACCTTATTTAAATAATCAGCCCCGTAGACAATTTACCGTTTACAGAGATGTAACTATGTTTCTGAATCTAGTTTATAATGTTACCTCACAACATTGTGATATTTAAATCCATTAATATTTAATATCATATCCCTTAATTAACCAAATATTACTCATTATAAACTAGATGCTGCATATTACAACTGTATAGGTTTCACCTCCTGTAACTAAATCATATATTGTTATTGTTATCAGGCCATGGTAATTGATGTCGATCAGTCGACCGTACCAGTCCCTCTTTCAACAGTTTTCTATCCATCCTCTGGATTCATGTGTATAGTTGATACTTTCAAAATAATTTTGTATCAAATATATTACGTCAGTTGCAGGAATAATTTATATATTATAATTGTACATTTGAAGTTAGCATATTAAGAACTGTGTAATGCCATATCTGTTCATGTAACTGTAGTTGCTAGCGTGTTATCTGTTATGCACCAGGATATGAACAGAAGATTTTCAACGTGTGCGAAAGTCAAAATTTTGACGAAGGTTTGGAAAAAGTGGAGACAAAGATGAACCAGAGCCAGGAGTAAGTCTTCTCCCACAATGCACTGTTTCTTTCTCATGATGCTTGTTCCACCCGCATCACCACAGTATATCAGAACAGACCCACAATGCACTCCTCACAAAAATGCCACAAATGTATCGCAGATATTTATCTTTGAAATCATTAGTTAATTTATTTTTGAAATGTGGTTCTTTAAAACACATTTGGTGCTCAAGATGTTGCTGCAAGTTCTAATTCTTTTTGAGAAAGCAGCTTTTTGCCAAATAAAATACCTTGACTGTAATACAATCCATGACTTTACACATACAGATGATATATTCATTACTAAATGTGAAAATTCGTAGCGATCTCACAGCTGGTTCTTCTGATCTGGTTGCACTATTTTGTGATGTCAGCAGGGATCTCAGGAGATGCACTTTCACGTAGCGTTTGACGAAGACTACGTAATTGGGATGAATTGTTTGTAACTAAGTACTGACCCACTGACATCATTTCCACTTTCTCTCTCACTCAAAATAAAACTTGTTTCCTGGTGGTAATTCCAAACTTTTCTAAAATATAACTATATATATATATATAATTAGTTTTTTTTTTTTCCACCGAATATGAGTAAAAATTATCATAGGCACTTTCACATTTGATTACTTTACTGTTTTCTAATGAACCACATTACATTTAACAATTTAAGTTTGTTGTGTGCCACAGTACACTGGGCTACCTGAAGGTTTAAGTTTGTTGTGTGCCACAGTACACTGGGCTACCTGAAGGTTTAAGTTTGTTGTGTGCCACAGTACACTGGGCTACCTGAAGGTTTAAGTTTGTTGTGTGCCACAGTACACTGGGCTACCTGAAGGTTTAAGTTTGTTGTGTGCCACAGTACACTGGGCTACCTGAAGGTTTAAGTTTGTTGTATGCCACAGTACACTGGGCTACCTGAAAGTTTAAGTTTGTTGTGTGCCACAGTACACTGGGCTACCTGAAGGTTTAAGTTTGTTGTATGCCACAGTACACTGGGCTACCTGAAGGTTTAAGTTTATTGTGAGCCACAGTACACTGGGCTACCTGAAGGTTTAAGTTTGTTGTGAGCCACAGTACACTGGGCTACCTGAAGGTTTAAGTTTGTTGTGTGCCACAGTACACTGGGCTACCTGAAGGTTTAAGTTTGTTGTGTGCCACAGTACACTGGGCTACCTGAAGGTTTAAGTTTGTTGTGTGCCACAGTACACTGGGCTACCTGAAGGTTTAAGTTTGTTGTGTGCCACAGTACACTGGGCTACCTGAAGGTTTAAGTTTGTTGTATGCCACAGTACACTGGGCTACCTGAAGGTTTAAGTTTGTTGTGTGCCACAGTACACTGGGCTACCTGAAGGTTTAAGTTTGTTGTGTGCCACAGTACACTGGGCTACCTGAAGGTTTAAGTTTGTTGTATGCCACAGTACACTGGGCTACCTGAAGGTTTAGGTTTATTGTGCGCCACAGTACACTGGGCTACCTGAAGGTTTAGGTTTGTTGTGCGCCACAGTACACTGGGCTACCTGAAGGTTTAAGTTTGTTGTGCGCCACAGTACACTGGGCTACCTGAAGGTTTAAGTTTGTTGTGTGCCACAGTACACTGGGCTACCTGAAGGTTTAGGTTTATTGTGCGCCACAGTACACTGGGCTACCTGAAGGTTTAAGTTTGTTGTGCGCCACAGTACACTGGGCTACCTGAAGGTTTAAGTTTGTTGTGTGCCACAGTACACTGGGCTACCTGAAGGTTTAAGTTTGTTGTGTGCCACAGTACACTGGGCTACCTGAAGGTTTAAGTTTGTTGTGTGCCACAGTACACTGGGCTACCTGAAGGTTTAAGTTTGTTGTATGCCACAGTACACTGGGCTACCTGAAGGTTTAAGTTTGTTGTATGCCACAGTACACTGGGCTACCTGAAGGTTTAAGTTTGTTGTATGCCACAGTACACTGGGCTACCTGAAGGTTTAAGTTTGTTGTGTGCCACAGTACACTGGGCTACCTGAAGGTTTAAGTTTGTTGTGTGCCACAGTACACTGGGCTACCTGAAGGTTTAAGTTTGTTGTGTGCCACAGTACACTGGGCTACCTGAAGGTTTAAGTTTGTTGTGTGCCACAGTACACTGGGCTACCTGAAGGTTTAAGTTTGTTGTATGCCACAGTACACTGGGCTACCTGAAGGGTACGGAACATGTATACAAGAAATACAAGTCACAGCTACAGCGGGCTGACCCTCCGTGCCCTCTGTGTCACCGGCCATTTGACAGTGGTGACGAGGTGGACGAACTCATCACAGAGGTATTACCCATTGCCCATTATTCAGAGCCGGTTAACACAAGATATTATTTTCCAATTTGTTGGTACTTACTTGATTTCTTCATCTCTTTCCACATTTTTTCAGACGGTCATTTCTTCAGTGACAGATCTCTTTTTTGGTCTTCCCATTTTTTCTTTCCCTTGAGGATCCCATTCTAGGGCTTGTCTCATGACATCGGTGGTTTCTTTCGTTAGTGGGTCCTATCTGAATCCTTTTCTCGTTCTCCTGTCTGATGTTGTCATCATCTGGCCTTGTCATCAACTCTTTGTTTGTCATCTTCTCTTGCCAATTTGTCAATCAAAAAGTGAGGCTGATTTTCTCCAAATTTCTCCAATTGGGACTGGATACAAATAACTTCCAATTTAGCCAACAGCAGCGGCCAGTCATTGACTGGCAATAGGTGAACCCATCATGACCTTACGTTGAAGTGGGAGTGGCGAGAATTGAGATTTCGGTCATGTCACTTGTCTAAACGCACACACAATTTTAGTCTCTTCTGTAAACTGTCCTTAGCTGACCATTGGTTGGCGATGTGTAGCACATGTCCACTGTATATGTGCGTCTTTGTGGTCTGTAACTTTGTGGTCAGTTTAGGAGATTTTTGTTGTTGGTACAAAATGGCACTGTTGTAACTGTCTTTGAATATCATATATTGAAATGGCAGGATCACAACAGCCACACGTAAACTCCCCAAGACAGTTACCAGCAACATGTGTACATTTACAACATGAGAAAAAAACTAAAAAACATTAATGAAAGTATTTATATTAACTAATGTCTGTTTTATACATTTTTCTTATTCTGAAGAACAGTAGTTACTGTAGCAATGTAATCCTTATTGTCTAATTCCTTGTGCAGTTAGACAGCAAGCTGAACCTTGTGCCAGCAAAACTGGAGCGTGTCGGTTCTGAGTGTGACAAGTTCAGGAGTAAATACGAGACCATGCTGCAGCTGAAGCCAGTCAGAGAGGCCGTGAGTCGACTCTTCCAGGTTGCTTTGCTCATAGTAATTGACAAACTAGACTGCAAAGTTCATGTATATGTTTATTTGTTAGGAAAACAGGCATAAATTTATTTGTTTTTTACTCCTCAAAAATGTATTCGAACACAAAGTTTGAGTACAAATATTTGACTTGATGTGGACGTAATGATGGGTCAGTTTTGACAAGTCATGTAGACTTATGTTGCTGCTTTAGATGGCCGACTTGACAGAGACGGAACTTCCTCGATTGAAAGCGAAAGTGAAAGCACTATCAGAGGAAGCACAGCGACTCAATACAGACATTAGTCAGGCAAGTCATATTACAGGGAATAGCAACAAAGCATTCGCTAAAAATCCTTTTTCGGTGTGTGCACAGTTTAATATTGTGTATAACATATACAAACAAACATTTACCATGAAATGTATGTGTAGGTCAAATTTGTTCATGTTTAACTTGTTTAGCTCTGAAAGGACAAAGCTGCAAGTGCTTATGTGCTAGGGAGGTCACTCATGGAGTACCCTGGGGACGCATGTGCAATAAACGGTCGTGGGTATTTTCAAAGGACAATATGAGGGGTTTGAGTGTTTTTGTGAGGTCTAAAATTAGCTGTGAAATCTTGTATTGCCGATAAAAGGGTGCAGTGTAGGTGGCTTCTGGTGCAGTATTGCAACTGGTGTTGTTGATTGACAGCTGGTTTTGATGTTGATTGACAGCTGGAGGAGAGGTGTGAGGTGGAGGAGATGGACAGCTCCACGGCAACGTCCCTCCAGCCCGACATCAAGATGATTGACAGGTATGAAACAGAAGTGAGAGATCTCGACAAGAAGATCGCAATGCAGGCTGCGAAACTCTCCACTGGAGGAGGTATGATTTGATTTTTCACCTCATTGATTTGATTTGATTTGATTGATATTTTCAACAAATCTGATTATATGTTGTGCATGTGGTGTTGAAATGTTCTCTTCAAATGTTGCTTCAGAACATTGCACCCAATGCTGCCCTTGAAAGGTTTAATTAATTTTTTTTTTTAAGTTAATTTGGGCAACTGGTTTTGAGATTTTTTGGCCCAGTTTATGTGTGTTTTTTTTAGATGACTGAGTTAAGTGGAATACAGTTAAGGGTTTCTATTATGATAATGTTTAAAGGCCATATCCTGGGGTTAAATGTACAATGTTCATTAATAACAAATGAATAATGCCCTTTCAAATGATAAAATTGCCAAATATGTGATATACCGAAAATGAACATAAAAATTGCCTTTAAATTTGCCACCTCACGAAAAGTGCCAAGCAATACTGGGTTTACATTTGTGCCAGCTGTGTGACATCACGTGTGGAACGCTGCCGCCTGCCTCGACACGAAATGATGGCCTGACTGAGATTGCTGGCTGCATAGGGTGCCACCGCTGCGCAGCGCCAAGTAAACAACTGAATAAAAATGGCGGCAGGCTCCAGTAGTTCTGAGAGCGATGTCAATTTTAACACGGATAATGATGGATCTGATGATGAAATATATTTTGGCGAGAGTTCAAGAGACTGGGGTTGTTTCTGTTGATGTCAGTCAGCCTGGTGTGGCACTGCATCACAGTGGAGACGGGAGGCGGTAGACGACAGTGTCAAAAGCGGTGTGGCTGTTGACAGTATTATTGCTATATATCTTGGCGCTTTGTTTGTGTTCTTTGATGGAATTGCAGATTTCTTGAGATCTAACTGTTTTTTGTAGCACATCGTCCACTGCGTGTAGCCATCAAAGTCGTCAGGTGTCATGAAATGCATACCACAAATTGTGCTATTAGCATTGGTCCAGTTGGACCTCTCATTTCGGATAAAATGTTCCCATTTCTACCGGGAAATTGGGTCTTTGAATTGCTACAGTTTCCCACAACACATTGTTTCACCATTTCTATATGTCAAAGACATGAGTGAATCAAATATAATAAAATATAATCCACCAAAGAAATCCAGCTGCTAAGAACGTGCGTTCTCGGGAAGATTTCCGAAAAACAGACATTTCCAGGTTTGCAGTAGGACAGGTCACTGTTTAAGATGTATTTTATAAATGTTTTGTTCACAGTGTGACTTCAGATTTGTCATAACATTGAAGAACACATAATTATACAAGTTATTTATTTTAACAAGATATGGCCTTTAACCTTGTCATGTGGAATCTTGCATTGTTTTATATTGGGAGAAAGTCATCTTATAATTGCAGTGGTTTTAAATATAACTTGGTTTCCTCCTTGAATGCACAAGAGTGAAACTACTGGAACCATTTCTCAAGGAAGGCCAAAGAAATCGAATTCTTTGGACATTTAGGATATCATAGCAAGCAACATTTCACCTGTTAAAAACATGCATTTTGTCTTTTTCAAATGGTCATATGAATTTGTCTGATGATCAGTGTTTCTCTGCTAGACAGCGAGCGGTCCATGCAGCATGTGACCAGCGAGAGGGAGACGGTCAACACCAGTCTGTGAGTACATGGCGCCACCCGGTGAATGACATGCAACGCCACCTTGTAAAATAATGAGTGATAAATTGCCCTCCCGGAAGCTCAGATGATGAATAAATAATACAGTTAAGTTTTATCCTTAGCCAAGCATGATTTATAATTAACTAGCGGAGTTGCCCGGCATTGCACGGGAGAAGAGGCAGGTGCTGCAAGGGCTTATGACTCCGTGCACTCCCCAGTAAAGTCTTGGTAGGGCAGTGCCAATGGTAGTCACAACTTCAGGCCCAAAACATCAGGTTGTACAGAACTCCAAACTCATATTGATCTGAGTTATGTAATGTATGTCAAATATTAATATCCCCACCCCGGGGGAATTTTTTATTAATGTACAAACCATCCTTCAAAATATCAGCCCCATACATGCGAATCTGACATGATATAATATGAGAGATCAAATAGATTTGATAATCAGACAATTGAGTCATATGACGTGTGATTGGCAGCGACTTGGTGAACTCGACTCTGGAGCGAACTCGGGACAAGCTGAGCAACCATTCTGAACGCGTGCAACAACTCAAGTCGACCTTGAATGAACTGATGAGTGAGCGCCTGACGATAGAGCGTGACCTTCAGCAGCACACCCAGCTGGAGGAGCGCAAGGCGGAGCTGGAGAGCTCCAGTCATGAACTCACCAACGACATCAGGGCAAGTGACATGGATATGAAATCAAATTTATTTAACCAATATATTTACAGGTACATATAATATAGAAGAATTTCTACGTCTGCATGTTAAGACATTGAAACACTGCTATCATGAGAACCACCAGGTAATATTGAACACTTCAGTGTGACTAAAACATGATCAATAATTATAAACTGACTATCTGATTACATATTAGAAACATATTATTAAGAGTAGCTATAGATACACGCATGAAATCTCGGTTTAGCAAACAAACTAGTTAATATTGCAAGAAAATCTAACATTTGTTATTTATATCTGATGAAATTTTTATATGAGTACCTTGTAATGAGTACCTTGTAATACAAGCCTGACTAAATAAGGTTAAACACCTATTGCCTAGTTAGCTTACAAATATATCAGCAACATAATATTTGACACTAATATGATAGTGAGACAACCACTAAGTGAGACCATCACTCGCTGGTTGGTGCGTATTCTCGCTTATCCAACTTTCACTCGCCTTTGTGAATTCACTGAGAAGAGAGTCTGGCAGCAGAGGCGTGGTCTCGTTATTACCCACTGTTACCACTCCATTTTGTGTAAGTGTTCCTGTGAAGAGCCAGCACCCAGTCAGCATCATTATCGAGATTCTACACTAAACCTTTTTGCCCAATTTCACTTTTCTTGGATGGCAGTCGAAACATTGAGTAAATAATCAAAATAGTAGTGGTTGAAAAAAATTATAATTCATATATATATTTATATACCAACTTGATGAACATTTTCACGAATGCCATTATTGTTGTTTGTAGGAGGCTGATAGACAGCTGCAGCCACTGGCGGTGAGTCTCTCTGTCCTGCCCCTGTCTTCGTGAGTTCCCCGTGACACAGTCACTGGTTCCTCCTGGATAGATAACACGACACATCTAACTTGTTTTCAGAGGCCATATCATAAAAAGTCATAGACAAGCTAGAAAGATTACAAAGAGAGCACCACAGTTGGTTCCAGAACTGAGAAACCTTAGTTATGAACAGCGCTTGAATGAGGGTAGTTTTAGAACACTAGAGACCAGGAGGTAAAGAGTAGACCAAGTTTTAGAACACTAGAGACCAGGAGGTAAAGAGTAGACCAAGTTTTAGAACACTAGAGACCGGGAGGTAAAGAGTAGACCAAGTTTTAGAACACTAGAGACCGGGAGGTAAAGAGTAGACCAAGTTTTAGAACACTAGAGACCGGGAGGTAAAGAGTAGACCAAGTTTTAGAACACTAGAGACCAGGAGGTAAAGAGTAGACCAAGTTTTAGAACACTAGAGACCGGGAGGTAAAGAGTAGACCAAGTTTTAGAACACTAGAGACCGGGAGGTAAAGAGTAGACCAAGTTTTAGAACACTAGAGACCGGGAGGTAAAGAGTAGACCAAGTTTTAGAACACTAGAGACCAGGAGGTAAAGAGTAGACCAAGTTTTAGAACACTAGAGACCGGGAGGTAAAGAGTAGACCAAGTTTTAGAACACTAGAGACCGGGAGGTAAAGAGTAGACCAAGTTTTAGAACACTAGAGACCGGGAGGTAAAGAGTAGACCAAGTTTTAGAACACTAGAGACCGGGAGGTAAAGAGTAGACCAAGTTTTTTAAATATTGAATGGTTATGAAGATATTGATGGAAATATTTTCTTTAAACGTTAATGTAGAACTCGTAGCATTAGTAAAGGAACAGTGTAGATTGGATATGAGAAAGTATTCATTCTTCCAGAGGACGATAATTAAATGGAACAAATTATCTACTGATTGTGTGCTAGCAGTGTGAATATGTTTGAAATAAAATTGGCATATCTTATAAGCTAATGGTTTCCTTGACCACTTGCCATCTGAAGCTTATCACTTTGGGTGGCAGTCTTGTTACATCTTCCGTTATGTTCTTATTAGTGCTATATATATATAAGCATAGTCTACACCCTTCTACCTAATTTTCTTCCTCTGCCATTGATACCCTCCCCCAGTCTTGTTGTTATCTCAATCTCTGCCATGGATACCCTCCCCCAGTCTTGTTATCTCATTCTCTGCCATGGATACCCTCCCTCAGTCATTTGTTGTCACTTCATTCTCTACCACTGATACCCTCCCTCGGTCATTTATTGTCACCTCATTCTCTGCCATTGATACCACCCCTCAGTCGTTTGTTGTCACCTTTCATTCTCTGCCACTGATACCCTCCCTCAGTTGTTTGTTGTCACCTCATTCTCTGCCACTGATACCCTCCCTCAGTCATTTGTTGTCACCTCATTCTCTGCCACTGATACCCTCCCTTGGTTGTTTGTTGTCACCTCATTCTCTGCCAGTGATACCCTCCCTCAGTCATTTGTTGTCACCTTATTCTCTGCCATTGATACCACCCCTCGGTCGTTTGTTTTCACCTCATTCTCTGCCAGTGATACTTTCCCTCAGTCGTTTGTTGTCACCTTTCATTCTCTGCCACTGATACCCTCCCTCAGTTGTTTGTTGTCACCTCATTCTCTGCCACTGATACCCTCCCTCAGTCATTTGTTGTCACCTCATTCTCTGCCACTGATACCCTCCCTTGGTTGTTTGTTGTCACCTCATTCTCTGCCAGTGATACCCTCCCTCAGTCATTTGTTGTCACCTCATTCTCTGCCACTGATACCCTCCCTCAGTCATTTGTTGTCACCTCATTCTCTGCCACTGATACCCTCCCTTGGTTGTTTGTTGTCACCTCATTCTCTGCCAGTGATACCCTCCCTCAGTCATTTGTTGTCACCTCATTCTCTGCCACTGATACCCTCCCTTGGTTGTTTGTTGTCACCTCATTCTCTGCCAGTGATACCCTCCCTCAGTCATTTGTTGTCACCTTATTCTCTGCCATTGATACCCTCCCTCAGTCGTTTGTTGTCACCTCATTCTCTGCCATTGATACCCTCCCTCGGTCGTTTGTTTTCACCTCATTCTCTGCCAGTGATACTTTCCCTCAGTCATTTGTTGTCAACTTTCATTCTCTTCCATTGATACCACCCCTCAGTTGTTTGTTTTCACCTCATTGTCTTCCATTGATACCCTCCCTCAGTTGGCAACAAACTTGCGGCTGACATGTTGACGGTTAGTGTACACATGTCAATTGTGCCGAAATAAGACAGTAGTGGTGTATTAAATATACCAACCTGATTAATTTATTCATTTAGTTTGCTTTTCTCCTGACAGAAACGCATTGCTGAGTTGACTCGTCAGAAGGAACAACTGGCCTCCACCAAGGAGAAGCAGGTGGACAACGAGAAAGCTAAGGTATTTCAATATAAGATACTGACATTTTACTCTTACCGGTTCAGAGTTTTTGAGCTTTCAGTAAATTGAGTAAAACATATCAACCAGACTTCACATAGAAGGATCCATTGTTTTAATAGGAACACCATCTATATATTAACACACTAACTTTGGGGGAAGTCTGGCAGTATCTCCTCTCAGGCGCCTCTTTCTACGTTCCTTCGCCTCCTTGCACCAGTGGCCTCTCATCTATCAACTGATGATGTATTTAAAAAAACACACATGCAGTTGTTTAGACTTATTTACTATTAAGCTTTTCAACCTGTTGGACAAAGATGGAAACAGTGGCCGAATTGTGGCTCATTTAGTGTGAGCTACTCTCCAGAGGGCGTAATTGTGACCCCACCATGTATATATTTAGCCACTCTCCAGAGGGTGCAACCGTGACCCCACCATGTATATGTTTAGTTGCCCACAGAAGGTGTAAAGATTAGGTGCAGGTTTTCTGGTGGCCAGTGTATATTAAACCATTTATGTACCCCTATTATCATTTACCGTGGTGACGATTTATGATGTGATGTCAGTGCTAGCATGACAAACGCTTATGTACCCCTATTATCATTTACCATGGTGACGATTTATGATGTGATGTCAGTGCTAGCATGACAAACGCTTATGTACCCCTATTATCATTTACCATGGTGACGATTTATGATGTGATGTCAATGCTAGCATGACAAACGCTTATGTACCCCTATTATCATTTACCATGGTGACGATTTATGATGTGATGTCAGTGCTAGCATGACAAACGCTTATGTACCCCTATTATCATTTATAATAATAATAATAATACAGCATTTTTAAAAGCGCTAATTCCCACTATATGGATAAATGCGCTGTACATGATATAAAATACTATTCACATGGTATAAAATAATATTTAAATATAAACACACATGTGTAAACACTGAATAAATAAATAAAATTATTTAGAAATAAATAAAATAATTTAGAAAACCTTAAAATCTGGTGAGAATCCTAATGCAAAATTAATGTATATCACAAATAGTCCATCCATAGTGTCCATCACATAATATTCTCTTCATTTACACATATTTGAAGTGACTAATAAAAAGGTGAGTCTTTAAAGACTTCCTAAAAATTGTTAGTGTCTTGGAATTACGAATGTCTGCGGGCAATGAATTCCAAAGTCAAGGCGCTGTTGTTCCAAATACAGATTCACCAATGCTCTTCTTCCATTTACCATGGTGACGATTTATGATGAGATGTCAATGCTAGCATGACAAATATTTATGTATCCCTATTATCATTTACCATGGTGACGATTTATGATGTGATGTCAGTGCTATCATGACAAACATTTATGTACCCCTATTATCATTTACCATGGTGACGATTTATGATGAGATGTCAATGCTAGCATGACAAATATTTATGTACCCCTATTATCATTTACCATGGTGACGATTTATGATGAGATGTCAATGCTAGCATGACAAACATTTATGTACCCCTATTATCATTTACCATGGTGACGATTTATGATGTGATGTCAATGCTAGCATGACAAACGTTTATGTACCCCTATTATCATTTACCATGGTGACGATTTATGATGTGATGTCATTGCTAGCATGACAAACATTTATGTACCCCTATTGTCATTTACCATGGTGACAAGTTATGAGATGTCAATGCTAGCATGACAAACTATCATGTAAAAAAATATGTATAAAAATACAAACACCGTACAAAGTTTATATCATAGTGAAGTTAAGATACAATAGTTTGATTCAATAGTCTGCATTGTTGGACTCTTGGTAATTCAATTGCTTCCTTGTCATCTGGAGTGTGTTGCTTTGGATGTGGGGGTCTTGTGACATCTTGGTGTCTTGTCATACTGGGTACAACTGTTTACCTCGTTGCTTTCAGCATGCAAAGGTGAACGAGTGCAAGAGTGATATCACTTCTCGTCAGGAGGAAATTAAAAGGTAAACAAAACGTTTATTGCCCCATTTGTTGGGTTCCTGCAACTGTGTTATGCTCTGTTTGTGGAATGTTCTGTAATCTTTTTCAGAGGCTTTTCTAGGAAAACTTAAATTGAAATGTTTCTGCACTGGTTTTGAATGGTTGAAAAAACCTTGACATTTTGTCAGTTGGCCAATAAGATTGCAACTTATGTATGAGTTGTTTGAGGAAATGAGCTTTTAAGAAGTGTAGATTGGTGAAAGCATAGAGTATATTAAATGTGTCTGAAATAATAACAAATTATGAATATTCACATGCAGGTATGAGCGAGAGGGCAAACAAGAGATGTTGGTAAAATGCAGAGAGAAGCTGCAGGAGTTGGAAGAGAAAGCTGAACAACTCAGCTCCACCAGAGACCAAGTGTTTACAAAGATAACAGCCACTCGAAAGAAACTAGACACACAGAAGGTATATGGACCATTGTAACTGTCTCGGAAAGTACATGGACTGTTGTAATTGTTTCTAAAGGCACATGGTCCATTGTGACGCTCTCTGGAGGTAAATGGACCATTGTGACTCTCTGAAGGTACATGGACCATTACGACTACCTCTGAAGGTATATGGACCATTGTAATGGTGCCTGAGAACACGCATCATTTTGACTACCTCAGAAGGTTCTGGAATATTGTGAATGTTCTTTAGGTATGTAGAATGGTTTTGTAATTCCAGAACATTCTCATGTGATACCGTCACCAATGTGAGAGGTGAGAAAGATAGATATTTGTACATTTTTAAACCTGTAGTGATGTATGTGCCTCCAAGGGTCAAAGTTGATGTCGCAACCCATACACTCATGGGTTTCAGACCCGGGAACGAGAGTTGGAGGACAACTTGCAGCTGCGACGTCGGCAGATCGAACTTGACGGGACAACTAAGAAGATGGGGAAACTAGAGGAGCAACTGGGAGGGCTGGACGTGGGAAATCTGGAGCAGGAACGACGTTCCCATCTGAACCAGCACAATCGACTGCAAGAGAAGGTACGGGACTGGCTGAAGGTCAATTTGCAAACATAATTTTTTTATTTATTTTGTATTGAATTAGTCGTGGAAAAAGGTGTCAAATTTTCATAGTATTGATCTCAAAAAGATGTCAAATCGCGAAACCGCACCCGATCTTGGGTATCTTTTTATTCTGTTGTCGTTTGCCTTGGCCTGTCTGTGGAGAAACTAGTACAGGACGTCTGCTGTGGTTTGTAGAAGAGTCACGCGGAGGGGCGTCTGTATGGACTGCGAGACCAAATACAACAGTTCAAGCGAGACCTGGAGGGTGATTACAAGGAGGCTGAGAAGAAATACATGGACAAGAAGATTGACTTGAGGGTAGGGCATCAATTACAGGTCACTCAAGACACATTCTTCTTCCATCACAACTCATACCTGTGTGTTAGTCACATACAATGTGACTGGAGTATTACTGAGCTTGGTACATTCCTACCATTGGTGGGTTTGAGATAGAATCCTCCACTCTGTCAGTCCATGACAGGTTACAAATTTACCCCGTGTGGGATCTTTTACTTCCCCTAGCACAGATGCCAGGTAGAAGGTATTCCTCTCAAATGACAGTACAACGTGCTACTGCACCTCCACCTTTGTGAATTAGACTTGGTTGATCCACCTGACAAACAAGACATTTGACCTTGACCCAACTCCTGCATCAATCAATGAAATTCTTTGTTAGGATTTCTCACCTACATACAGGAGAGTAAGTGTGTAGTTGTAGACCAACAGTAGGTAACATTTTGGAAATGTTTCATACCACCTTCATGTTTTGATTGGAAGGCTATAGGGTGCATTGGACGATGATAGAGGAGCTGGGAGGTTGTAAAAACTTATTTGTCGTCATTTTGTTCAGGGAAAAGTCGGGGAATTTTTAAGTTAGTTCTCTGTATGGACCCTGTTGTACGGTGTGGTTTGTGTTTTGTATGGAGCCTATGGACCCTGTTGTACAGTGTGGTTTGTGTTTTGTATGGAGCCTATGGACCCTGTTGTATGGTGTGGTTTGTGTTTTGTATGGAGCCTATGGACCCTGTTGTACAGTGTGGTTTGTGTGTTGTGTGGAGTCTATGGACCCTGTTGTACAGTGTGGTTTGTGTTTTGTTTGGAGTCTATGGACCCTGTTGTACAGTGTGGTTTGTGTTTTGTGTGGAGTCTATGGACCCTGTTGTACAGTGTGGTTTGTGTTTTGTATGGAGCCTATGGACCCTGTTGTACAGTGTGGTTTGTGTTTTGTATGGAGCCTATGGACCCTGTTGTACAATGTGGTTTATGCTTTGTATGGAGCCTATGGACCCTGTTGTACAGTGTGGTTTGTGTTTTGTATGGAGTCTATGGACCCTGTTGTACAGTGTGGTTTATGTTTTGTATGGACCCTGTTGTACAATGTGGTTTGTGTTTTGTATGGAGTCTATGGACCCTGTTGTACAGTGTGGTTTATGTTTTGTATGGAGCCTATGGACCCTGTTGTACAATGTGGTTTATGCTTTGTATGGAGTCTATGGACCCTGTTGTACAGTGTGGTTTGTGTTTTGTATGGAGTCTATGGACCCTGTTGTACAGTGTGGTTTATGTTTTGTATGGACCCTGTTGTACAATGTGGTTTATGTTTTGTATGGAGCCTATGGACCCTGTTGTACAGTGTGGTTTATGTTTTGTATGGAGCCTATGGACCCTGTTGTACAGTGTGGTTTATGTTTTGTATGGAGCCTATGGACCATGTTGTACAATGTGGTTTATGCTTTGTATGGAGTCTATGGACCCTGTTGTACAGTGTGGTTTGTGTTTTGTATGGAGTCTATGGACCCTGTTGTACAGTGTGGTTTATGTTTTGTATGGACCCTGTTGTACAATGTGGTTTATGTTTTGTATGGAGCCTATGGACCCTGTTGTACAATGTGGTTTGTGTTTTGTATGGAGTCTATGGACCCTGTTGTACAGTGTGGTTTATGTTTTGTATGGAGTCTATGGACGTTGTTGTACAGTGTGGTTTGTGTTTTGTATGGAGTCTATGGACCCTGTTGTACAGTGTGGTTTGTGTTTTGTATGGAGCCTATGGACCCTGTTGTACAGTGTGGTTTGTGTTTTGTATGGAGCCTACGGACCCTGTTGTTCAGTGTGGTTTGTGTTTGGTATGGAGTCTATGGACCCTGTTGTTCAGTGTGGTTTGTGTTTTGTATGGAGTCTATGGACCCAGTTGTACAGTGTGGTTTGTGTTTTGTATGGAGTCTATGGACCCTGTTGTACAGTGTGGTTTGTGTTTTGTATGGAGTCTATGACAGTGTGGTTTGTGTTTTGTTTCCACAGACGACAGAACTGGCCCAGCGAGACTTGGATAAATACTACACGGCCCTTGACCGGTGAGTGTGGTACTCGTTCCATCATTGCTCCATCTTTCTTGTGTCCAGGACACAATGCCGCACTGAACAACGCTCCAACCACGAGAATACACAGATCTCTTCAAGCTTATATTTTTAATCTTTTAAACCTGTAACAAACGTTTCTATTTATGTTACTGTTTAGTCCTCTTTCTTTAACCAGTGTATTGTGTTTATTACTTTAATAACCAGTGTATTGTGTTTATTACTTTGATAGCAACTCATACACTGGGAGTGTTGATTTTGTCATTTCAGGGCCGTAATGAGCTACCACAAGACAAAGATGGCTGAGATAAACAAGATCATCCGAGAGCTTTGGAAGAACACGTACCGTGGTAACGGTAGGCAGACTACTGTAATGTCACTTATCTGGTTAGAAGTCAAGTCCAATGTCACTTACCTGGTTAGAAGTCAAGTCACGCGCAATAGGTCATGAATTGTGTCTGTGTGTTGTGTGTTCCAGACATTCAGACCGTTTTGAGAATACCTGTGTGTCAGTTTGTTGTGTGTTAGAGACATGTTGAATACTTGTGTGTCTGTGTTAAAGACATGTGTTAAAGACATTGAGATGTGTTGAGATACTTGTGTGCTAGTGTGTTACATACTCTGTAACCATGTTGAGAATACTTGTGTTTCAGTGTGCTGTGTGTTACAGATATTGAGACATATTGAATACTTGTGTCAGTGTGTTGTGTGTTAAAGACATTGAGACGTGTTGAGAATACTTGTGTGTCAGTGTGTTGTGTGTTAGAGACGTGTTGAATACTTGTATGTCAGTGCATTGTGTATTATTTTTACTGTTAAAGACATTGAGACGAGTTGTGATACTTGTGTGCCAGTGTGTTACAGACATTAAGACATGTTGACAATACTTGTATGTAGGTGTGTTGTGTGTTACAGACATTGAGACCGTGTTGAGAATACTTGCATGTCAATGTGTTACAACATGTTTTGGATGCTCATTTGTGAGTGTGTTGTGTGTTCCAGACATTGAGACAATAGAGATCCGGTCGGATGAGGAGGATAGCAGTGGCAGCACTCGACGCGTCTACAACTACCGCGTTGTCATGCTCAAGTCAGCTGACACAGTGCTCGACATGAGGGGACGGTGCAGTGCTGGTCAGAAGGTCAGTGGAAAGACACGCAGTAAATACAGAGTCGTACTAGAGCTTGATGTATGAACATTAAGACATGGTAAAACATATTTAAAAATTCTTTCTCATTTACAATTTTTTTCACTTGTTTTGTCTCAGAATAATTTTTTTAAATATAAAATCTATCTAGTATCCATTACGTAGGTTACCTGAGTTAACTATTAAAGTAAATTCTTTTGTTCATTGTGTAATCAGTTTGAGTGTGTTCATTGCATGATCAGTTTGTGTGTGTTCACTGTGTGATTAGTTTATGTATGTTCACTGTGTGATCAGTTTGTGTGTGTTCACTGCTTTATAAGTATGTGTGTGTTCACTGTGTGATCAGTTTGTGTGTGTTCATCACCAGGTCTTGTCATCTCTCCTCATCCGACTGGCTCTGGCTGAGACGTTCTGTCTCAACTGTGGGATTCTTGCACTTGATGAACCCACCACAAATCTTGACCGCGAGAATATTGAGAGCCTGGCTCAAGCCCTCGTCCAGTAAGCATGCTGTAGTATATACATTTATTTCGGACAATAGTCAATGTGTATTCATAAAATACAAGTAAAAAATATAAATATACATACACACATTATTAAAGTTTTCACTACAAATTGTGTCGTATAGTCATGATTTATCTCACTGACGTGTCCATTAAATTATAAATGATGTCCTGGAATGATGTTGTATTGAAAGGGTAGGAACTCTGAAATCAACGTGATCAAAATAATTAATAGACAATATTCACAACACATTCTAAGCGTAAGAATAAAACCATGTTTGCAGGTCGTCAAAAATGTAGTGCTAATGCGCATGTGTCGAGAATATAGTCTTGTCATGTTGTGTCTCCAGGATCATCAAGTTCCGGTCGCGCCAATGCAACTTCCAGTTAGTTGTCATCACCCACGATGAAGACTTTGTCGAGTTGCTCGGACGAAGCGACTTTGTCGAATACTTCTACAAAGTTTCAAAGAACACAAAGTAAGATGACATCAGCTTCTGACTACACCGAAGTGATTGTCCCTCTCCTCTGTCCCTGATAGCCAGGCTGGCACTGATACGGGTCCTCAAATATTTTTTTTTCTTCCATCACTGTTCCCATTTCACTGCCATCTCCACCACCCATCCCTTTCTCTCATTCCCTCCCTCCCCCTCCCTCCCCCCTCCCTCCCTCCCCCTCCCTCCCTCCCTCCAAGAAGAAACAAGGAAAATCCCTGAAAGGATTAGTAATAGATGAATGACCCCTTTAGGGTCAAACATGACCCACGATGTATGCCAAACCCCCCGAAATCCATACCATTGTTTAGATTAAAATGTCCTCAGCTTTAATATATATATATATATATATATATATATATATATAAAACATGCAATTTCCATCAATTGTTATCGTCATCGTCGTTGTCAGTGACGTCGTCATCAATATCTTCCTCTTCTTCTATTTTCTGATTCATGTACGTCCGGAGTTTACACATATCCATGCACTTGAGTCCATTGGCAAGGCATTCACAGTCTAGTAATCTAGTGACGTTGGTCCACTCGTCCACTCAATAGTCAGTCTGACTCCGTCATTTGTGGTCCACCCACATCCGTTTGGACTTGGTACAAAGGGTTGGCATTGATGACAGCACTTCTACATCGCAGTTCTCTGTCTCTGTCTCTGTCTCTCTCTCTCTGTCTCTGTCTCTGTCTCTCTCTCTCTCTCTCTCTCTCTCTCTCTCTCTCTCTCTCTCTCTCTCTCTGTCTCTCTCTCTGTCTCTGTCTCTGTCTCTGTCTCTGTCTCTCTCTCTCTCTCTCTCTCTGTCTCTGTCTCTCTCTCTCTCTCTCTCTGTCTCTGTCTCTGTCTCTGTCTCTCTCTCTCTGTCTCTCTCTCTCTGTCTCTGTCTCTCTCTCTCTCTCTCTCTCTCTCTCTTCTCTCTCTCTCTCTCTCTCTCTCTCTCTCTCTCTCTCTCTCTCTCTCTCTCTCTCTCTCTCTCTCTCTCTCTCTCTCTCTCTCTCTCTCTCTCTCTCTCTCTCTCTCTCTCTCTCTCTCTCTCTCTCTCTCTCTCTCTCTCTCTCTCTCTCTCTCTCTCTCTCTCTCTCTCTCTCTCTCTCTCTCTCTCTCTCTCTCTCTCTCTCTCTCTCTCTCTCTCTCTCTCTCTCTCTCTCTCTCTCTCTCTCTCTCTCTCTCTCTCTCTCTCTCTCTCTCTCTCTCTCTCTCTCTCTCTCTCTCTCTCTCTCTCTCTCTCTCTCTCTCTCTCTCTCTCTCTCTCTCTCTCTCTCTCTCTCTCTCTCTCTCTCTCTCTCTCTCTCTCTCTCTCTCTCTCTCTCTCTCTCTCTCTCTCTCTCTCTCTCTCTCTCTCTCTCTCTCTCTCTCTCTCTCTCTCTCTCTCTCTCTCTCTCTCTCTCTCTCTCTCTCTCTCTCTCTCTCTCTCTCTCTCTCTCTCTCTCTCTCTCTCTCTCTCTCTCTCTCTCTCTCTCTCTCTCTCTCTCTCTCTCTCTCTCTCTCTCTCTCTCTCTCTCTCTCTCTCTCTCTCTCTCTCTCTCTCTCTCTCTCTCTCTCTCTCTCTCTCTCTCTCTCTCTCTCTCTCTCTCTCTCTCTCTCTCTCTCTCTCTCTCTCTACACTCCCCATCTCTCTCATTCTCCATTCCCTCATCCCTCTTTATAGCTACAATGACAGCTGAGTGCCAAGATTAAAGCCATTGAAACATTAAGGTAGTTGAGGTGGCTATTATATGCTTGTCTTGAATTCAGTAGTTTCAGTATTTCTTCACAAGTAGTAGAAATACTACATGATATTCCAGATTAATAAAATTTTGAGGTTTTCATGTGTTTATGTTACAAGGTTTTTTATTATATCGTTTCGAGAAAATCACCAAAGAAATAAATGACACATAGTAATTCTAAGTATGACAGTGTCACTAATAACTGTGAGGAAACGTTTGGTTAACATAAACGAATTACATCTGCTACACTGTCATGAATAAGTTAATAAAAGTTGAATGACAGCCTAAGGTGGCAGTGTAATCTTGACACAAACCCTTCACCAATCGTAATTCAGATTCGTGTAATGTCGCCTACATGTAAGACGCAAAATGTGAACGTCACAAGTGTTTTCATAAAATATTGAATTAGGTAACATTTCCTGGTTGTTAGTGATAACAGAAATGTTAATAGAACATGTATCATGCTTGAAATGTGATGTTTTTCACTGGCGTTTTACGTATTGTTGACAAAATATAACGGTCATTTCGAATATTGACATGTCACCTTAATTTTGCCACCACAAAGCCCTTGGACCTGCATTTGTAACTTGTTGTTGTCTATCAAGATTGGATTATGCCAGCCTAGTGTCAGGTTCGGTTACGGTGTCAAAGGCCCATTAACCTAAATTAGCCCCTGATATTTGCCGATTGATGCAGGTAGGCATCGTACTGGAATCCAGGTATATTGCTACATTCACAGCGAACTAATTTATGCTGGTTTTAAGTGCACGCTGACTTGAAGCACACACGGTTGTTACTATGGAAACATTGTCAAAATTTCCAAGAAGTCTGGGATTTCCCAAAGGAATGTTTTTTAAAGGATGGATTGGTGAAATACGATGATTATTTGTGGTGTCGACGTTCAGTAAAATTTTTCGTAGCATGTTATGAGGGAAAAAATAAAAAAATCAACTGATACATTAGCCACCCGAGCTACATTCACAGTCATCTAAGTATGCGACTATGCATTTCTTATAATGTGTATAATTTAGAATGTTTGGCCAAGAGAAAACTAATTTTTGCTGAATGTTCTTCAATGAACAAAGTGTCTATCCACTTATTACATGTTTTTCAAGTATGTCATTGTTTCTCGTTTCAGGGGCTGTTCCCAACTGGCAAAGGCCCGCGTTGAGGATCTTTAGACCCAGAGACAGACTCGCCGTTTTCCAACAATCTCTCTGCCAAAACAGCTATAATTGTGATAAAGTTTGCATCAATATCTGTTGGACCAAATGTGGTATATTTGTGGTTCAGACTGGACAACGACCATTCAAAATAATACTTCTAAAAGAGGCTATTTGTGGTCTTCATTTGGCATGCAAACCACAGTTTTGTGTCTGACGGAGGCATAGCCATGTTGGTAAAACTCAAATATTGTTCCTTGTTATTGAATGATTATTACTAATGTTAATAGATGTAATGTTGCATAACTTTTCTTTTGATCAGCCTGCTGCTATATAACTAAAACAAAGATTAACTAGTGGTGGGTTAAAGCCCCTTCTTCAATTCATTGAGTTCATCACGAATCAGGTTCAGTGATGTTCAGATCTGTAATACGTGAATTGTAGTCACAGTCAGTTTAATAAAATAATGTTAATATTATCGAACGAATTTACTTTGATTAAGTAGCTTGCAAAATGTGAATAGCTTTATGCCATAGCGTATAGTGCAGGACCACTTATGTCATAACGTATAGTGCAGGACCACTAATGTCATAACATATAGTGCAGGACCACTAATGTCATAACATATAGTGCAGGACCACTTATGTCATAGCGTATAATGCAGGACCACTTATGTCATAACGTATAGTGCAGGACCACTTATGTCATAGCATATAGAGCAGGCCCACTTTTGTCAGCGCATAGTGCAGAACCACTTATATCATAGCGTATAGAGCAGGACCACTTATGTCATGCGTATAGAGCAGGACCACTTATATCATAGCATATAGAGCAGGACCACTTATGTCATAGCATATAGGGCAGGATCACTTATGTCATAGTGTATAGGGCAGGACCACTTATGTCATAGCGCGTAGGGCAGGACCACTTATGTCATAGCATGTAGAGCAGGACCACTTATGTCATAGCATATAGAGCAGGACCACTTTGTCATAGCGTGTAGGGCAGGACCACTTTGTCATAGCGTATAGAGCAGGACCACTTATGTCATAGCGTATAGGGTAGGACCACTTATGTCATAGCGTATAGTGCAGGACCACTTTGTCATAGCATGTAGGGCAGGACTACTTTGTCAAAGCGTGTAGGGCAGGACCACTTTGTCATAGCGTATAGTGCAGGATCACTTTGTCATAGCGTATAGAGCAGGACCACTTATGTCATAGTGTATAGTGCAGGACCACTTTGTCGTAGTGTGTAGGGCAGGACCACTTTGTCATAGTGTATAGAGCAGGACCACTTATGTCTTGTTTTTTCACAATTTTGACCAAATCCGGTCAGAAATAATTTAATAGTTTGTCCGATGATTTGATCAAATCTATATAATGCATTTGCACAAAAGAGCAAGCATGTTGTAGAATGTTTTGCAAAAATATTCTAAACTGAGACGAGCGGGTGGAAATGAATTGAGGAAAGACCTTTAATTTTCCAATCAGAGGCAGATTTAAGTTTTATGTCGTAAGATTAGTTCGCAGTATTACATTATTGAATAAGTATATATTTGGATTTTGTCTACCAGTGGTTGTTGTTATGGGAAGTATTTATAAAGTTAATTAGAACATTAACCATTAGAATATGTGAAGTATTCAGTAACTATTACTGTAATAAACATGTTAGTAAATAAATTCCACTTGTGTTGAGGTGAGCTTGTTTTAACATATATTTTTTATTTACTTTGCTGGTAAAAAGGGGTAAATGCTTGTTTAAGGGGACACGCTCTCCTAAAAATCTATTTTTTTTCGATTTTTATTTATTTTTTGGTCATTTTCTTTTTTTGTCATATTAATATATTATTATTATCTAACTGTCGATCTGTGTGTTTTATACATATGAATAAATTCTCCAAATGCAATAAAAACGAACATTTATAACAGGCCCATTGTCTTGGTGTGATAATCTTGCGCAACCGCGATCGAAAAATACGACACATTTGACAGCCGCATGCTCCGCCATCTTTGTCAACACCCCAACATATTTGGTATCCACGTGTAGCTTCACTTTCGCAGTGCATCATGGTAGCAGTGGTTCTGTAAAATCCCTGGTAGATTTTGAGCATTTTGACCTAGAAGAGGACCTCCTGTGGAGCGATGGCGTCGCTACGATTGGTCAACAACGGACACACCCCCCCAGTGGGGCGCGCTGATTGGCTGTCGGCCGGGAAAGCCGTCACAAAGGAAATTCCCTTCTCCGTTCGCCATTGCTGGTTTTTTCACTTCGCGTCGTATTATTGTATTTTACGGAAGATGTCCGGAAGATACGGGAAATCCAAGCGGTCGTTTGGTACGAAGACGATATCAAGATGCCGACAGTTGAGTTTAGCACGGTCAGTGCGCAAACGAGAGAAAGGCGACAGTGAAGCTGACACGAGTGCCGATGCACCCGTGGCTGGACATAGTGTCAGTGCTGGACCAGTTCAGCTTGAGGCTGAACTTGAGCAGATGCCCTCGTCGACAGAACTTGACGTACGTATAAGCTGTTTGCATCAGGTTGTTATGCATAATATTTTCTGGCAACTAATGTCTTGCCAACTTGGAATACCTAAAGGCTGAATATTATCCAGGCACCGACATTCAAAGAAGCCATAAAACTAGGCTAATTTATTAGGTCACACTGTCAGTGACACTGTAATATGAATATCTGTATGTTTACTTTTTAAATTTTGCAAACATTCATGTCTGTATTATTATACTATGGTATATACCTGATTATCTATGTTGTCTGTTATAGTATTGTCATGTTAGACATAAAAATTATTACAGAAATGACAATGCCAATTGGCCTAGCATAAAACCTGTGCCTGTTTTATTGATGTCAATGATTACTGTCCAGCTCATCTGACTGTTAGTTTTTATATTATGTTAATTGTCATATGTACAATCTAATAACAAATAATTTTCCATGCAGGCTGATTCTGAGCTGGAGCCCCTCAGCCATCAACATCTGCAGCCACAACCCCACATCTGCTACCAAGCGAAAGTTTGGATACCGGCAGGGACTGCCACTGCGTGAACGCATCAGTGCTGCTGAGCGACGTCGACACCCCATCGAGACATCATTTGTTCGGTGCAGCATGCTGTCAGCGCTGGTGAAGGGCCTGTCGTGTCGAGAGTGCAGTGAGCCGACATTGAAGATCCGTGCTATCGACCGTCGCCTCGGCCTTGTGTGTCTGTTCGAGACGTGACTGCACTACGTGTGGGGCAGTGCTGAACTCGACAGCTGTCGTCCGACCGGATCGATGAAGACAAAGCCGGTAACGTCCCTTTGTCGCCGTCCGCCAGGCTGTGGCAGCAACTATGGACATGGGCTTGGGCCATGCAGGACTTGTGAAGCTGTGCCGCTTCATGGACATGGAGCCCCTGCAGCACAAGTCCTACTCGAGGCACGTGAAGGCTGTCACTGCTGCCAACATGACAGTGGTGAGCAGCCTCTTTGATGATGCAGCCAACACTGTGCGTCAGACCTACTTAGACCGAGACGCATCGATCACCGACGACTCCATCCTCGATCTGACCGTGACGCTCGATGGGTCGTGGATGAAGAGGGGCCACAACTCCTGTACGGCATTGGCTGTGTCGTCGACGCCGAGACAGGACTTGTCTTGGACTTGACCGTGCTGTCACTGTACTGCCAGCGCTGCGCGATTGCCAGGAGCCAGTGCCGAGGAAACCGTGCCAAGTTCGCCAAGTGGCTCGAGTCGCACACCGAGTGTAATCAGAACTATCGTGGCACATCGGGAGGGATGGAGGTCGAGGCTGCGGAGATCCTGTGGAACCGGTCCATGGAACGGGATTTAGGTACACCACGATGGTGTCTGATGGCGACTCCAGGTCATATAACCACCTGACCAACTTGCGTATATATGGTGACGTGGAGCTGCATAAGGAAGAGTGCATCAACCACGCCGCCAAACGACTTGGCACTGCCCTGCGCAAGTTGGCAGCATCTGGCAAGAAGGGTGGCGTCACCCTTGGAGGCCGGGGTTTCGGACGGCTGACGCAGGCCACCATCGTCAAGTTGACAGCCTACTACGGCATGGCGGTGCGCGCCACACTGGTAACTACCATAAGATGCACGATGCAGTGTGGGCATCGTTTGACCACGCCACGTCAACAGACAAGAAGCCCCAGCACGACCGCTGCCCGGTGGGAGCCGACAGCTGGTGTTTCTACCAGAAGGCACTCGCCACCGGGCAGAAGGCAGGACCTCACCGCGCCAACGTAGGCACGCCTCTGTCGCCTGAAGTCGCCATCCACGCCAGAGACGTCTACACCCGCCTCGCCGACAAGAGTCTCCTTGAGCGATGTCTGAAAGGCAAGACACAGAATCCAAATGAGAGCCTCCACTCCAAGATCTGGGCCAAGTGTCCGAAGACAGGATTCGTTGGCCTGCAGCGAGTACTCTCTTCCACATGTGCTGCAGTGGCAGAGTTCAACAGTGGAGTGGAGGTGACCATGCGGCGTCTGTGTGATACCATGGGCATCGCTTCAGGAGAGCGACTCATCGCATCAGCCAAGAAGGCCGATAGAAAGCGGCTCAACGAAGCTGAGCGGCAGGCTGAAGCTTCGACAAAAACTATGCGACAGGCTCGCATGACTACTCGTGCAGCCAGTGCCGAAGCTTCAGCCAGTGACTATGCCGCTGGTGAATTCTAGCTGTGATGGTGTTGTAACACCTATTGTGTGGCTTCAATTGAACTTTGAACTTTTAGAAAGACAATCAACTGGAAAAAGACAGTTTGTAGTTTTAGTCGTGCAGTACCATTGTGTAATGATAATGGTCACATATTTTTGGTGTCTCATCTAATTTTTATACATATTTTCACACAACCAAATGATGAACAGTATATATCATTGGAAAGACAATCAACTGTAGAAGCTTTGTGTGAACTGTTATCACTGCAGTTCTGTTTTTACCTACGAAATTTTTTATTGGAAGGTTGACAAACTTCAATGCCATTTTTCTCAATAAAATGTTTTTTGCCGATGAGCAATCTCTTATTTTGTCTAACTCGGCTATTTATCAACAGAATCCTTTGATATTTTCAGCATTTCCCATCAAGATAATTGGCTAGACTATGACAGTCTAATATTTTAGATACAGCATTTGGATTACATGTAATATAATGACTTTGATGAAATGTTGACTTTCGAAAAATAGCAAAGATTGAAAAATTCATAAAAAATTTGTTTGGAAAGTAAAAAAAAAACCAGTCTGTCATAGTCTGCCCTTTTATGTATTCTATTAGTGTGCCAAGTTTGAATGAATTTGGTCTATCCGTTTTCCAGATATGTCAATCGCTGTGAATGAACCAAAATTAAAGTAGGGGGCGACCCCACCGCCACCTGGTGGACCATAAAAATTTTAATAAATAGGTGTAATTGTTTTTATGTATAACTAATGTTATCCTAAAATTTCAGTAAGTTAGGTTGAAAAATAACGAAAGTAGAATCGAGGAGATCGCTGTGCCTTAAAAATAGTTGATGCTTCCAAACTGTAGAAAACGTTACAAAATATGTAACCCAAATAAATTAAAATTTTACCCAATTTATATGAAATACTGTGTCCTTGGAAACTAGAAAACGAAACGTTGCCATGTTTTGGATAAATATAAACACTTTCTAACAAAACTAACCTTTTTTCTCTGCTTCATTAAGTTATTAGCTTTCACTTTTTGATAGGAGTCAGCAATTTTTTTTATGGGTCCATAAATGTTCACACCCTACTACCGTTTTACCGCATTTCAGTACAACATAGTCCAGCAGAAGTTGGGTTGGACAAGGAATTGTTGTCTGTGTTTTCTGTTGATTTAGCAAGACGTTTTACAAATCTAAGAAAACCTCAACTGTTTGGCGATTTCAATATCCACCTTGATTTAACAACTCTAAATACTAGATCATTCATGGATGTCTTTCAAACATATGCATCAACACGTTTCATTTCCTACTGATGTTCGTTTTTACTGGCTCGACTTGTTTATTGCTAGATCTACTTGCATTAACATCAAGGCAATATTTCCCACTGATGGTTTAGCCATTTTGTCATTACTAAATCGGGTCAAGACCTAGAAAATTTTTTTACATTTCGACCGATAACATAAACACCCTTCATGATGATCTTGCCAATTCTGATCTTTTGATCCAACCTAAACCTACATTATGCGAGCTTGTTAATCAGTTTCATGAAGCATTAAGTTAAACATGCCCCAAGACAAACTAAATGTGTACAAGTTCGCCCTCCATCACCATGGATGTCTCTAGAAAACTTTGTAGCAAAACGTCGTTGTCGATATCTGGAAAAAATGTGGCGACGAACTCGTTCTCCACTTGATCGATCCCGTTATACTATAATAGGCAGAGCGTAGTCTCGAAGAGACGATGCTGATGCGCCCCGTTATACTAAACAGCTACATATATGCAATCAAACGATGTCAAAAGCAAAGTCAGATTACTATACACATTTTATCTTAACAAATTCAGAAAACCCCCGCCAGGTGTGGAAATCCATAAACACAATTCTACATCGGCAGAAATTAAGAACACTGTCTGAATACTCGTCATTGGATACATTGTGTAGTTCTTTCTTCAAAACATTTCACAGATAAGATTTGCCCGCATTCGACCGAATTTTGTCATTAATGATAATGACTATGATTTCCCTGAACCACCACTAATGCGCTACAGTGTTTCACACCTACAACTACTAGTGATGTTCTCGTTATCATTAAAAAATCTCCTAACAAGTCGTATGATATGCAACCATTTCCAGTTGCTGTATCAATCAACTCATCTTTCCTATTACTACTATTATAAACCTTTCAATGCATTGCTCAGTTGTT
The DNA here is from genome assembly GCA_033239005.1 of Lamellibrachia satsuma. Taxonomy (NCBI): domain Eukaryota; kingdom Metazoa; phylum Annelida; class Polychaeta; order Sabellida; family Siboglinidae; genus Lamellibrachia; species Lamellibrachia satsuma. The sequence goes on from BSQZ01000028.1 coordinate 3,906,073, forward strand.
CCTCGGGATTTCAAACAAGCTATTATAAAACCTTTTATTAAAAAACAAATTCTGTGTAAAATGTACCTAAAGAATTACCGTCCTATCTCCAATCTCATTTTTCTGTTAAACATATTGTAAAAAGTAGTTGCTAATCACCTTCATGAATATATTTATAAACATAACTTATCAAATGATCTGCAGTCTGCATATAATCGATTCTACCGAAACGGCTGTTCTCGAGATACACAATGATAATAGTTGAAAACATGGACAGTAACAAAGTTACAGCACTCACTTTACTAGATCTCTCAGCTGCTTTCGATACGATTGATCATTCAATCCTTTTACAACGCCTTCATAGACATTTTGGCATTTCTGGCCCAGGTCTTCGGTGGTTCAAATTATATTTTTCAGACAGACACCAAAGCATTAACATATCTGCACACTATCTTGCCCACAACACCTTCCATTCGGAGTGCCGCAATGATCCGTCCTTGGCCCTGTTCTGTTTAGTTTATGTACTACGTCTCTCAGCCAATTCATTACTAATCATAATTTAAGTCATCACATGTACGCTGATGACACACATGTTTACATATCACTTTCATAATCAAATGCACAAGAAAATGTTTCGGAGTTAAGTGATTGTCTCACTAACATCTTGTTTCGGATGGAATCAAGTAAGTTGAAGCTTAATCCAGATAAAACATAGTTTATTATTATTGGCGTTAAGCAACAACAAATGGGGTCATCAACCATTTTCCAGTTAAACTGCTTGGCAGTGACACATTCCCGTCAGATACCGTCGGTAATCGAGGTGTTGTCTTTGACAGTGACTTTCGCCAACATATTTCTCAAGTATGCAAATCCTGTTTGTACCATATATGCGATCTCCGTCGAATTTTGCGTCACATAGGCTACCTTTCTATCTACTGCTAAAACAATATCAACAACACTAATTTGTAGCCGCCTTGACTATTGTAACCCACTACTATATAAAATAACATTGCTAAAAGAGAATTGTCTGGCACGTGTGGTACTCAGGGCGCCTCGGTTTTCACCATCACTACCACCACTGGCTTCCTGTTACTTATCGAATACATTTTAAACTGTCCACTCTTACATATCGTGCTCTATAACAACCACCCTACTTGTCTAGTCTCCTGCATCTTTCAAATATCCATAAGCATCTGAGATAATCCATTTCACAATAACTTATTGTTCCTAAAAATAAACTTAACTTGGGTGAACGTGCTTTCTGTGACGCTACGCCTAGAGTCTGGAATGAACGTAATATCACTTTGAAAGTATGAAACTATAGCTATCTTCCGAAAAAACTCAAGACATTTATTACAAATTGCATTTCCTCCATAAATCTTCAGTTGTCCCTCATTCTAGTAATGACTTTTGTGCGTCCCTGTTCACGATCAGGCTTAATGATTCTGTTTTGTTGCGCCTCTGAGCTAAGATTCCTGAGGATATAGTCGCCACAGAAGTTAATTATTGTTATTAATATGGCTAAAATGATCAGGAGTAATGCCAGTAGGTGTCACAGTCACAAACAAACACATTTAATGTGGATAAAGGATTACACTTATCTTAATGCATATATTGCTTGACAACAAACTTTACGAGTGGGGGTATGTTTGGCTAATGAATCAGTAACCCTAATCTTGCATCACGATCACAATTCAGCGAGGACGAGTCATCAGTCATGTGATCACCAAAAACACAGTTGTTACGTCATCGTATCGTAGCTTCCGCTGTTTGCTCTAAAAACAATGCGTTCGTGCTCAGTGGCCTCTGACCACTGACTCCTTCGAACGGAGCGCTCGCAACCATCCCGGGATGGTTCCGTCACACGCGGCGAGCCAGAGATACACGACACCGTCAGGTTACCCGACGACACCGTCAGGTTACCCGACGACACCGTCAGGTTACCCGACGAAAGTGGTTCGGCCTGACAAACATCATTAAAATGGTTTCTCGCTGCACAAACTGACACAGGCCATACGACAAAAACTTAGTATTTGACATATTCTTCACAAAGTAAGTATTGGTTGAACAAAACTGTTGCCGGGGATTATAGCACTCAGTAATATTTTCGGTGTACATCATGAACTTAAATCCTCAGTAACATGAGTTCAGAGGCGCAACGATCGTTAAGCTCGAGGGTCTAAAGTGGAAATACGTAACATAATTACTAAACAATGAACATTGTGAATCTTTTCCGACTGTTGTGTGTTCTTCAGATTGTAGGTTTACAATGTCAGAAATGGATTCGGAAGAGATAAAATGTGGAACTGTGAAGTATTATCAAAGTAAGTATCTCCTAAAGCGTTTAAGCTAATATCTTAGTATACTGAGCGCAATATGTCAGTCGCGTTTCACTTCTAAGACTTCTGCTTCAACAAAATATGCACGCTGATTTCAAATTGAGTCGTTCTCAACACGAATCAGAAATTCGCTTAAATTTCATTATGACCGCGGACATTACCAAACGCACGCACGCACGCACGCACGCGCACATACGCACGCACGCACGCACGCACATACGCACACTGAAGAGTAACTGTTAATAAGCACAATACGATATATATATATATATATATATATATATATATATATATATATATATATATATATATATATATATATATATATATATATATATATATATATATGCATCGACGGATTTAGATGGCTTCATCTCACGAAGAAGAATAAACATTTATTTGTTGTAGCCTCGTTTTTTGGACTACGTACCACATGGAAAAGCCGACATCTGGTGCTGTGCAAAGACAGCACTCTGAATTGGTATACCGATAGCACCAAAACTAAACTGAAAGGCACTATTATGGTCGAGGTCAGTCATAGAGGCCTACATATTAATCGTGGGAACAGGTTGCGTATTTTCCCGTGAATATCTTCCTCATGTTGAAACCACTCTTGGTTGTCTTTATGACTTTGTCAATGTTGTTACTGCGAGTGTATCAATACATCGAACTATCGATGCATCGCAATAGTCGATGTTAAGATGCAATACTATTGAAATAAATGTATCGATAGTTATCGTTGATAGAGCACTGAACTATCGATAGTAACGATAGTTTGCAAAACAATTAAGTTGTGTCAGTTCAATTGGATACTTTTATTTATTTATTGATCTAACATCAACAATCATCGATTAGAACTGCTCGATTCATGGAATCAGCATGTTTAATCAGCTATCTCCAAGGCTATAGCAGGCGATAGCACCACTTGGCTACGTCACCCATCAGTTACTCTGTCTTACGCTGAGTAACTTACACCATTCTGTAATACTATTGCAATATTATCGCGATAGTCTGGCGATAGTATTGCAATACTTAAACAGCTATTGCGATACTATTACAATCCCCGACAGTCATATCTAGTTGTTACTGCTGTCGTTGTAGGGCCTGTATGTAATACGATAGATGAGAGGACGAAAACTGAAAGGTGATCTCGCGTCACAATAAGTATTTACAGATAAAATTGCGTTATTACAGTTTCCCACTGAGTCTTTCCAGTCTATGCTCTTGGCTCATTTAAGTTGGTCTTCTCTTGTCCGATCTTCTGCGTTTTTGCAAGTTCATAAGTAATTTGCGGAATTATAAAAAATGTTGTAGATGAAGAGGCAGTTTAAAAAAATGGGTTTCAGAGATTCATGTAACATTGGAATAATATAGGCGTGGAACGATTCAGAAGAAAGAACAACTTGAGAAAGACGACATACATATCAAATGCGGTAGTTTAAAAAAGACTAGAAGAAGCACAAACAGAAGAAAAAAAAGAAACGCAGAAGATTGGACATAATGAAGATCAAATTAGTAGTCCTTAGGCTCGGACCAGATATGTCACTTATCAATAACATCTAAGAGTACAAACTCTCGTTGTGTTTTTAGAAAGTCCGTGCCTAGGGGTGAATAATTGACATAATAACCTTTGAAGAGTCACAGTTTAGTGGTAGAAATCCAAAATGGCGTCCAAAAAAAAAATATATATATATATAATATATTATATATATATATTTAGATATAATTAGATAAATATAGCTAAAAGTCCTAATACTGATCCTTGTGGTACCCCACTAAAAAATTATTTACAGTTCGAAACCTCCCCATCTACTACGACATGTTGTCTTCTGTCAGTCAGCCATTTTCCTGTCCAGTTGAATATGCCATCCCCGATAACATGGGCTTTTAATTTAAGTAATCTTTGCTGTGGCGCTTTGTCGAAAGTTTACTGAACATCTGAGTAGATAATATATTATACTGGTGATCTCTCGTCTACCTGCGTAGTGAAGTCTTCTAAAAACATAACATATTTGTTAATCGTGACCTCGTTTTTAGGAAACCACGTTGAGAGGGATTTAATAATTTATGCCTAACTAAAAAGTACACCAAATTGTATTAATTCTAATAATTTACAATTAACTGATGTGAAAATCATTGGTCTGTAATTCTCCGACTTATTTCTCGAATTTATTTAAACAATGATATGATGTTCGCTTCTTTCCATTCAAAAGGAACCACTCCCTTTTTAATAACAAGTTGAACACTGTTGTAAGTGTATATTAATTTGTTCTACTGTTTCCAATATTAGTCTTGGCAGAATCCCACCCACTCGATGTCACTGACGACGACGAGGACAACAATTGATGGAAATTAAGGATATAGCACGTTAAAATCGTCAAGTTTCAATACGATCGTGTATAGACGTTATTATACGTTATTAGACGTTATTAGACGTTATTAGTCTGTCGCACTGTTTCTCTCGCAGCCTGTCTGTGACTTCCTGGCATACGGCCACTTCACGTTGTCCGTAGCGAATCGTCCGCCTCAACCAAAAGGCTGCAGCTATTTGGAACTACTCTCCATCACGAAACGAGGCGACTGGAACGCGGAACGGGAATGGTTCTTGTTTGTCAGTGAGTCAGACCTCAGGTAGACATCGCACAAGTAGTAGCTTCCAGCCGCCGCCGCCGCCGCCGCCGCCGCCGCCGCCGCCGCCGCCGCCGCCGCCGCCGCCGTAGGGTGCCCAGTTACCGGGGTGTACCAAAGGGAGGTCATACTAGAGTCTTGTCTGTGTATTAGAATGGGAGGCTTGCTTATATCAATGTTTGCTGTTTTCCACGACGTTATAATAAGGATATTTGAAGCAGTCAACAATAATAACTTATCCAAGTTTTAATTCAGCGAAGTAACTGTATCATAACTTTAAAACACCATCTAATTGTGTCCGTGTTTTGTTTAGCTCTTGGGTGGACGCTATTGTGTCAACTGTAAGTATTAGCATAATTCACATGTATTAAAATCAACTGAAAGTATATTTCAGCTGATTTTGTCATATGTATGTATGCATGCATGCATGCATGCATATATTATATATATATATATATATATATATATATACATACATACATACGTGTGTGTGTGTATGTGTATGTGTATGTGTATATGTATATATATAACACAACAACAATAAATTTCCACAATACAATATCTTGACATGTGAATAGATTTCTGTGACTTACTAGGTCATTCAGATACCCAAAGTGGGTTTATGGCAAGAACTTGACGCTGTTTGGAAATCTACAAGATTATCGATCGTAGCGATACTTTTTCCTACAGTACTTCTTTAATTTAAACACCCGGGTTTTTGCGAAATTTCCAGTTTAGTGTATCATGTACGTCTAACCGACGCCATTGGAGTGTCGAGAGTGTCGTGCTGGTTTCCATGTTGTAGCTGTCTCACTCGCCTCAGCACCTCTCGCAGCCTGGGGCAGGTAAGTATAATACGGTTAAACAAGATTGCTATCCAAGGGGAAAACCCAGATGACAATTGGACAATGAAGCCATTGGCTAATTGAAAGTCCAACAATTCTTCAACATTCTGTGTAACCCGCCCTTCTGTGATATTTGTCAAAAAGATTGCCATTCAAGGCAAATATCCAGATGACAAATGGACAAGGAAGCCATTGATTTATCGAGAATTTTTCATCTATGTATAACCTTCCGAGATATTTGACAGTTTTGATTTTAAAGATATTCACGCTGTTAGCATTTACACAATCTGTAGATACTTTGTTCCATTCATGTATTTTCCTCTAGGAGTACTTTCTGAAATATAATTTACACTGTTCCTTCACTAACGCTACTTCTTGTTCTCTAGTTCTTCTATCTTTCTGTGAGAAAAACTTGTTTTAGATGCCTTTCCTAACTAAGGTCTCACAGTTATGGAATCAAATTAGTCGCTCTCCTCTGTAAATTCGTTCTAGCGTATCTATATATTTCGTACGACATGGTCTCCAAGCTTGTATGCAGTATTCTAAATGATGCGTAACTGTTCTTAATTAATAGTTCCACATATCAGAAGGACTGTTCATTTTGTGTCACGGCATCACAATGTCAGTTCTTCTCCCAAATCCCATGTTTGAGCCCCTCGCCAGTTCACTGCCTCGTCCCCTTTACAGTTATGTGACTCATACCCCCCGATACTCCATAGGATAGGTCCCTCCACCATCCATTGACTCTTCGTCTCATCCATACTCCATAGGCTAGGTCCCTCCACCACCCATTGACTCTTCGTCTCATCCATACTCCATAGGCTAGATCCTTCCACCACCCATTGACTCTTCGTCTCATCCATACTCCATAGGCTAGGTCCCTCCACCATCCATTGACTCTTCGTCTCATCCATACTCCATAGGATAGGTCTCTCCACCATCCATTGACTCTTCGTCTCATCCATACTCCATAGGCTAGGTCCCTCCACCATCCATTGACTCTTCGTCTCATCCATACTCCATAGGCTAGGTCCCTCCACCATCCATTGACTCTTCGTCTCATCCATACTCCATTGGCTAGGTCCCTCCACCACCCATTGACTCTTCGTCTCATCCATGCTCCATTGGCTAGGTCCCTCCACCACCCATTGACTCTTCGTCTCATCCATACTCCATAGGCTAGGTCCCTCCACCACCCATTGACTCTTCGTCTCATCCATACTCCATAGGCTAGATCCTTCCACCACCCATTGACTCTTCGTCTCATCCATACTCCATAGGCTAGGTCCTTTCACAAACCCTTGGCTTTTCGGCTCCATGCATTGGCTTGTTCATTGTCTTATTTAATTTGCAGTCCACTGACTCGTTCACAACATGGTTCCGTGGTTCATCTATTCAAGAATCTCTCGGATCTTCTCTTCGCCAATACCCGTCTCCTCCAACAACCATTGGCGCCTCACATACACTGTCCAGTGGCTTATTTTATCGATAGTTCATTGTCTCGTTCCCCTACATAGTCCCCTGGTTCATCGTGGGTCTTTGGTATGTCCAGATCAACCCACTCAGCCTACACCGTTTTGCCAACCAGGGTCGGCGTATGGGCAGCCTGCATATGGCCAACCAGGGCCTGCGTATGGGCAGCCTGCATATGGCCAACCAGGGCCTGCGTATGGACAGCCTGCATATGGCCAACCACCTGCATATGGCCAACCACCTGCGTATGGGCAGCCTGCATATGGCCAACCACCTGCGTATGGGCAGCCTGCATACGGCCAGCCTGCATACGGCCAGCCAATGAATTACGGTCAACCTCAAGGGTTTGGACAACAGAATAATAGTGGAGGTACAGGTATGTAAAGCGAACTGCAGGTGTGTGGAAAGACAAAACCCACGTAGCCGTTCTAACAAAATGTGAATATGGACATATATGTTACTTAGTTATCAGTAGTTACCTGTACCTACCTGTATCCTTAACACTGTCAACATTAAACTGTCGTACGACGCTTGGTTGCCCGTGTGTAACTAGGCGTAAAAGCGCGATATCTTGATGGTGACACAAACATAACCGCAATATGGACCACAGTGTTGACAGTGAAAGCTGAAGAGGCTGTAGCAGCGGCAATGGAGAAGGTACTCTCTGCAGCAATGGGTGCCAAGTCAAAGTCAGTCGACAAAATCAAGAAGGAAGCAAAATCCCAGCGAGACCGACACGACGAACATGGAAGCTGCTGGGATAGGTGATATTGTGTTCGAAATAGAAGCAACCATTCAACCGATCATTATCAAATCTGTGAGGGCCGCAGTCACCAGTGCGCTCTCTGCGTCGACCAAGCTGATAGTGGACGAAATCAAACAACTGCAAAAATGCTTGCAGACGGTAAAAGAAGATGTGTGCAACGTCAAGCGTGAGATGCAAAGACAACAATGGCAAATTGATGCCCTTGAACAATACAGTCGTAGAGACAACATAAAGATCACAGGCTTCCCTGAACCAGCTCAGGGGAGAACCGAGGATACTTCCCGGATGGTCATCGATATGCGCGAGGAGATCGGTGTAGATGTCGCACCTCACGACATAACAAGCACAAGCCGTCGGATACCGGGACGAGCCAAGGCTATCCTGTGCAAACTGGTGCAACGAGAGGTAATTTGGAACATCATGACGGCAAAGAAAAAGCTGAAGGATGTCAGTGGAACGAAGATAATCATCTACGACGACCAGACTTCTCTCCGTAGCAAGGTGATGCGTGAGGTGAAGAAAGACAGCAGAGACAGAGTGAAACAAGCCTTCACCCGAGACGGCCGAATTCACTGACACTGTGTGATGGAGGAGAACGGCCGGGAGAAGACGGTAACTCTGGACAATCCGGACGATCTGTTTAAACTAGGCTGGGCAGAGGCCATGATCAGCCAAACGCAGCTCTTCATGGACATGTAAGACAACGTCGGACAATGTTAGTCTACGTGTATACTGGTCGGTGTAGTTTTCGACCTACTTAATAGAATATGCCGTTTAAAAAAAATCTGAAGAAACATTTTGTGTAAGATATCGATATACCAAATCAGCAAAAGTACTTCATTTATTCAATGCAAACTAATTATTGAAACAGATGTTTTGAGTGAAAAAACTTACGAATATTGAACGTCTGAACAATGTCGCGCGAGTCGAGGAAACCGGCGGAATCCGACCTATATTTATGGCAAGCCGTAAAGACAATCGTTTTTAATTTTACTACTTTGTTCCAATTATGTCTATATAACAACCAGGCTTGACATAGCGCTTTATAAAACACATACACATATATTTGTATTGAATATATAACGTTAATGTAGTACATTTTTTCTCGTATATTTAACATATTTTAATTATTCCTACTTTTATAACAAGATTAGCTTGCCATACATCTACCACCAAAAAAGGCTATTATTGTCACGTGGCCAAGAACGAGACATGCGTTAGCAGACGCTCAATAATAATGTCTGGTAAGCATGCAAAGTCGGTTTTTTAATCAAGGTATGTATATAATAAACGTGCTCCATGTTATATTATATATCAAAATATATTTTGCTCAGACAAGACTCTGTATCGTTATTGTCGTAAACAGACGCTGTGACGTCTCTAACGCGATATCAAGCGAGATTTCAATGGATCGAAAACTGGCGTGGGTCGAAAACTGCACCGGTAACTATATGTGTTAATTAATAAATAGCCATTGAAAGTGGCGCACTGAAATGTTCACCGTGCCAAAATTTGCTACGCAAGAGGTCTGCAAATTATAAAAAAAGCTAAATATTCTTACTATCTATATTGTGAAATATGTATCGGTGTTTTTCCATATAGTAGTATCAGCAATGATGAATTTAACTGAATTAACTCTAACCTGAATGTTAATGCAAATATGCACATTATATATGAAAAATGCTCAATCTTCAACTTTAAATCGTTTCACATTTCTAAATTCGACTGTTGTGATTTTGAAAATGACATTTACTCTAACAACAATTTCTTTAACAGTATTTCTATTCATAATGGCTTATCCTTCATTCATTTTAATGCGCTGAGTCTCAAGTCTACTTTTGATAAAAACAGAGATCATGTAAATGAACTAAAAATCCCATTTGATATTATTGCTATATCTGAAACATGTTTAGATTCTGAAGATTATATATTGCTGAATGGGTACGAAGTTATTCACAGAAATATAACAAAATAAGAAAGATGGTGGAGTGGCTATTTATGTTAACGTATCAATTGAATTCAAAGTACTACAGACTATATCTGTGGTAAGTGTTGATATACTGGAATGTTTTACAGTAGAATTATAGTTTAAGTAATATAAAAAATAGTATCGTTAGTTGTATATATAGAGCACCAGGAACTAGAGCACCAGGAACTAGTGTAGATACTTTTACTGATCAATTTGAATTGTTGATAAAACAGTTAAGAATACTAGTAAAGCAATAGTTTTATGTTGTGGTTTCAATACAGATCTAAAATATAATTAAAACAAGGGTACACAACATTTTATGGAGATGTTGATCAGTCTAGGTATATATCCCTTAAGTGATAAGCCAAGCTGAATTACAGATAGTAGTGCAACTTTAATTGATAACATTTTCACAAATGAATTGAACAGTAATATAACCAACGGGTTACTTATAAATGATATTAGTGATCACTTACCTGTATTTTGTGTGTGCAGTTATTCAGATATAGATATAAATAGAATTCCTGATACAAATATAGAGTCATCAGAAAAATTAATGATGGTTGTATAAAATAATTTAACAATGATCTCTCTTGGGAAAATGTGTTAAACGAAACCGATGATAAGAACTGTCCAATTAAGAAAATATTTAAGAATAAACCCATTTTTAAGAACAAATCCTGGTTCACCAGAAGTTTGTGCAATGGTTGTAAAAAGAAAAATAATCTTTTCTTAGATTTTGTGAAAAAGAGTACTACAATAAATTATTGGTCAAAGAAAAAAATGTAAAGGGGACATGGAAAATGTTAATTCAATATTATTATTAAAAAACAACAGCAACACTCAAACTCTTTTAAATAAATAAAATCTATATTTTCGCACATTAAAAATGGCAATTGTACATTGTTTAAAATACAGAAATGTCCGTAATAATACAGTTGACATCATAATCGTCTAAAATATTACATGTCTTAAAACCATTTCTGATGTCTAACATTTCCGATAAAGCGGTCACATTAGATATTGTTACGTTAGACAAACCAGTCTGCCGCACGCGGCCAATGTCATGCGCAGACACGTGATACATTGTATCACATTCATTTAGGATATGACGGTAATTTGCGTTATAATTTGACCATGGGTTTGCAATGGACAACTTAGCAACACTGTTTATAATCGGTGAATTGTGGTTCATAGATTTATGAATAAATTTTTAGAACCTTTGCTTTAAGATTACCAATAATTAATGGCAAACTATCGATGCTAACCCCCACAACTTTCTAAGCGCTTTTGCCATAATAAGAGCAGCAATATTGTTTAAATAAATTGCATTTTACATTCGTCTTAATATGACCGAAATCGGCCATGAACATATTATATCCTCTCCAGAAATTGGCAGTGGCATCGACAACTAAACTATCCTTATTAACAACGGATATATGATGGCCCACATGTACAGCATCTTGGGTACTATACAATTACGACCTCTAAAAATCAAATATCTACTCTTAATACCGTTAAAATTTACACAGTATTCGTGTGCATATTTTTCGCATATATCGATTAAAACCTTGAGTCCAGATCGTGTGGGTGTTAGTGAGTACTACTAAAGGTAGGTTAACTAGAAATAAGTTTCAGTGATTTTTTTGTAAATGGATGGCCGAATCTTGCAAGAAACAGTAGGGTACCCGAGGAAAACATAAGTGTGCTTGAATATTCACATGGCATTAACTCCAGCAACATGTTCTTAGCTGGGGTTGAAGAAATTGAAGTAACTAATATGGTCACAGTTGTAAAAATAAAAAGTCTACAGGTTACGCCATTTTGCAATTTGGTAATTGTTGAAAGGGTAATTTCTAACATTTTAGTACCATATGTGTGTGTGTGTGTGTGTGTGTGTGTGTGTGTGTGTGTGTGTGTGTTTGTGTGTGTGTGTGTGTGTGTGTGTGTGTGTGTGTGTGTGTGTGTGTGTGTGTGTGTGTGTGTGTGGTGTGTGTGGTGTGTGTGGTGTGTGTGTTGTGTGTGTGTGTGTGTGTGTGTGTGTGTGTGTGCGTGCGTGCGTGCGTGCGTGCGTGCGTGCGTGCGTGCGTGCGTGCGTGCGTGCGTGTATGATGTTAAACTGTGGAATTTTTAGTCGATTATATAACAAGTTCAGTCACTGTCCAGAATCTCAAAAGATCTTAACGAGTACCAATTACTTAATTAAATTATTGCGCAATATAGAATATTTGGAAGAATAAATATGTAAATGGGTTTCAGTTAATCATTATTTACTAACAATGTGCAATAAATTTATGTTTATTATTAATATGTACATGTTACTTTGATATTCGGATAAAGTGATTAATAAAAAATTTGAATTACTGACATTTGAAATGTGTATATGTTGTATATTTCTATTTTCATTTGGAAATAAAGAATTAATTGATTGACTTTCATTTAATCAATAAAGCAAAGGGTCTGACCGAGCCAGTCCGCCTTATTCAGTTAACATAATGTTCGTCTCGCCTGCAGGGATGATACTCGGAGCCGCAGCCCTTGGCATGGGAGCCGGTTACATGGGAGTCCCGGGGATCCAACCGGGCATGTCTGACTTCGGCGGGACAGTCGGCGGCTTTGACATGTTATAACGGCTTGGCCCCTGCACGTTTCTGGCAAGATATCAACGATGTCATCCAGCCACCGACATCAACAACTCGGACGGATGACAATTTTATTTATATACAATATAAAAATGTAACACAAACAAACATCAAATGTGAATACAAAGAATATTAAAATATCAGGATAACACAAAAAGTGTTAGCGTTTACGGTGCTTCCATTGTGGTTCTTTGAAAAAAAATCATAGACAAACAAGGCACTGATATAAATAGATTCTGACAAGAATGACACAAACTAAACGATAATAAATAAATAATATGTGTTCAAAAGTACCACACATGTCAAAAGACATGTCCCCACCCTTCCTCTTCCACTTTAAAATGTCGATAATATTCAAGATTGAAAAACATCGATATAGTTAAAGGCCTAAAAATGTTATGCCACAGTACATGTACTGCCTATAGGATATACAATATATCATAATATTATGTCTACAAACATTTATCTCTGATAATTATGTTATAGCTTTGTATTTTCCAACGACTCCATGGTGTCATATATTGATGATTGTTTTCCACAAATTCTGAATTTACCAGTTGTATTGTGTTAAAGCAACAGTAGTTTCGTAATAGTTCGCCGCGCGGTATGACGCGCAGTAGCGGACAATAGGCTGATGAAACGACAAAACCTGTCGAGTCCTGCAAGAACCGTCGAGTTCTGTCTGCGAAAACCGTCGAGTTCTGTCTGCGAAAAACGTCGAGTTCTGGATGGTTCTCGCAGACAGAACTCGACGGTTCTCGCAGAACTCGACGGTTCTTGCAGGACTCGACAGGTTTTGCCGTTTCACCTTTTTGTCCGCTACGGCGCCTCATAGCGCGGCGATGCTTGACGCAACGCTTTTCGTATACAATCGACATTTAAGAAATGAGTACGCGGGCTTTGAACCCCACCCTCTTTAGTACGCTCTATACAAATAGGTAAATGTTGACAGTTGTGAACGGTTCATTAGTTGGAACAATACTTTAATGAAATTGACAATTGATGGATCCATATTGGACGTCACCATCTGAATAATGACTACCCATGATTTTTGAATATGGTGAAGATGGTGACTGCATGGAAGACTTGCGATTCGGACACCAAACACCCCAAGAGACTGATAAATGGTATTACCTTTCTGTCGGTCCAGAAACCGTTCAGCAATCGACAGAAATGTTTGAAATTGATGCAGTTATGTTGCCGCCTCAGTAGTAGTAGGGAGGTCCAAATGAATTAACGCTGTGTGTGTATTTTCACCACCCACTATCGCGTTTTGCTAAGCATGTGTCGTTTTGTTACCTATCTGAGTAACACTTAGCTGTGCAGATGTCAAACTTACGCATATAACCCTTTTTGTTAGGTATATATCAGTTTTAGCTGCGGACTAACGGTTTTTGCTAAGTAGTAACGCGTTTTGCTAAGCACGTGCCGTTTTTACCTATCTAAGTAACACTGTTAGCTGTGCAGATGTCACACTTAACTATGTATGCAACCCTTTTTGCTAAGTATATACCAGTTTTAGCTGCGGAGCAACGTTTTTTTAAAGTAGCAACGCATTTTTCTAAGCATTGGTGTAGCATTTCTGCTATTTTTTTTCACAATACTATTTCCTGTTTTTTTTATTTATTAGTTAAATCTTTCAAGTATTAATGAATGCATCGGCCTTTGTTGGAGCCGACAAATATTATGTAATTTGTTTGCCCGAGCAGCCCGTGTCTACAGCGTGGACGGCGTGAGTTTGTTTATTATTTGTTGATGCATCTTAAGTAGGCAAGGACCGGAGTATTAGCCGATTTAGGTGTGTTTTAGGTTATTTTACACTAATATTTATGAAGTGGTTTCTCAGTGTATTAGACCAGGAGACGGTGATTGGTGAACTAGTGTCATGTGTTATCTCAGAAACAAGGAGTATAAAAAGAGACTGGATACACACGTGAGGTGTCTCGGTGAGCAGATCAAGGTGAAAGTAGCGTGGACACAGAAAGGTCGTATAGCCCAGCGTGGGCGTCCGTGTGTCAGACGAAGGACAATGATAGTCTACTACGTGTAAGGTATGACTTTGAGCGAGGAGGTAGAAGTGTCTACGCTTCCCTAAAGTTAAGAAGTAACGCGTGGTGAAATGTGAGAAATTTACTGAAAACCATAGACGAGATGCGCAGCGACTATCGACGCGGCGAGACGATGCCAACACGCCACTAGTGAGACGACACCCCTGTTACAACAGACAGAACGACAGACGCAGAGTCGTCTCTACGCTAGGTGCGCGTCACCGGAGCAGTAAGACAGTACTACAGTACGACAGAACGATAGAACGACGGCAGAGCGCAGAATCGTCTCTGCTCGACGTTCCCTGCCCGACGACCGTAGACGGCCACGTCAGAGAAACGTGGATGCACCGCGACCCGCCACCGTGCGCTTGGGGCGGAATGGGCGGTTCGTGATAACGTAGAGAATGGTTTGAACTGTTATATATGCCTCGGAACTGATTTTGTAGTTCTTAGAACAGTGTTGTGTAATAATCAGACACGTCGAGGTACGTAAGCAAACACAGCTGTGGTTTATCTTGTATCATGATGAGTATAACGATATAGTTTACTTCGGTTTGATGTTTGCATAGCGACGGGTCAGGTTAAACGCTATTAGTAGTAGTATTTCTCAGGGTGAATAATTCCCTGGCCGATTACTACAGAATCGGAGTTATTTGCTTATAATAAATACACAAACCTAGGGTTCTACTTGTTTTCTTGAAAATGACTGAGTAACTATCGTGTATCAAATGTTTATTTTTCTTTGTCTTGTTCATTTGTGCAGCCACCATTCACGACCGTTGACTATAGAAATGGGGCTTTCCAGCTAGACCTGAGCCAAACTAGTGAGCGACATTTCTTATTGTTTACTACGTCACTGTTCCACATCAATAAACGTACTATTTAATATTATATTTTTATATTAAGTAATTAAGTATTAGGTGTACTCAGGCGTACACGTTTGTGCTCACTATCCACCTCGAAATAAAATTGATCCTTATCTTCGAATCATTACGCGTCATGAAGTTGTAACTTTACCAACTGGTCTACCAAAACACCGACGTGCTCGACCCCTCCGGCCGACTGCCCCAACAGCCACCTCCTTCCGTCGCGTCCTGCATCCAATTCCATGCTCAAACATCATCTTCACTTCCGGCCGCTTGCATCTTCATTCATCACTACCCGCCTTCACAGCCAAACACCTTCGGTCTTCGATTCACCCCGTCTGTTAGCATCTTCACCCGTTACAGGCCACTGCACCCCCATCCACATTCGACCGTCATCGTGTCTTCAGCCAATACCGTCCATCTCTCCCTCGTTCACCGCCCTCTCACTACCCCTTCGTTGATCACCATCAGGCTGCCCCTAGTATTATAGTCAATTGTGTTCGCTTTCATTTGCCGCGTACTAACAAAACAACAGAAGTACCAAATATCCGCAAAACTCTTAAGGGGAGGTGAAGCACTCAAACAACCATAGCCCAAACATAATAACATACCATTTACAGTATATATCACCCTTATATGATGGGCGCAACGCCACGGTAATTTTGTAATATCCTTTTAAACTTTGCCATTATCTTCGCTGGGCGGCGCCATATTGCTCTGCGGGGGGCTCAGCGGCAGAGTGGTTTGAGTACGAGCTCCTGGCACGGCGTTCACACAGTAAAAACCTCTCGGAAAAACGGCCGAAACGCATGGAAAATCGAATAAAAAGAAAACTGGTGTGCACTGGATGGCTCCTGGATATATCAACTAGTACTACAAATGCAAGGAAAAAACTTTTGATCGACTTCCGAGGAAGAATTTGCAGCGGAAAAGGTGGTTGCAAATGCGGAATATAGTTCCACCCCAATAAGCACAGCTGTGCTTCAACGTCAGCATATATATGACCCACAGTAAATCGAAATGTATGAATACAATAAAGTGCGAGTAAGTGTTAATAGTTTGATATAATTACGAGTGTTTTCCAATCCGCCGATTTATTTTCGACGTGATCAGACGTACCGTCAATACGTGGCCGTACTCAAAACAATAACAATAACTCAGTAAGTGCTACAGGATATACTGCAGCCTTATAACATGGGCCATGGCGAATGTACTAGGCAAAATTATTCAAGAAAATAATTTGATATTATTTTTTGACAGTCATAATAAGTCTCAGACTCATGTGTTCTAAATGCCTAGAGAGCAAGCGGCAAGCATAAGGCTAAGCCTGGAGGTTAGATGCATGGGAGAAACACGACCAAAAGACAGTATAGACTATAGTGCAACAGAAGCCTACTGTTGCTGTTTACATTTCAAATTCTTTACAT
Organism: Lamellibrachia satsuma; assembly: GCA_033239005.1. Taxonomy (NCBI): domain Eukaryota; kingdom Metazoa; phylum Annelida; class Polychaeta; order Sabellida; family Siboglinidae; genus Lamellibrachia; species Lamellibrachia satsuma. The sequence goes on from BSQZ01000028.1 coordinate 3,923,055, forward strand.
TTCAAATACTTTCATTGTGATTAAGTGCAAATTTCATTGTGATTAAGTGCAAATGCAGTTACAAAAACTTTTTAAAACACACACACACACACACACACACACACACACACACACACACACACACACACACACACACACACACACACACACACACACACACACACACACACACACACACACACACACACACACACACACACACACACACACACACACACACACACACACACACACACACACACACACACACACACACACACACACACACACACACACACACACACACACACACACACACACACACACACACACACACACACACACACACACACACACACACACACACACACACACACACACACACACACACACACACACACACACACACACACACACACACACACACACACACACACACACACACACACACACACACACACACACACACACACACACACACACACACACACACACACACACACACACACACACACACACACACACACACACACACACACACACACACACACACACACACACACACACACACACACACACACACACACACACACACACACACACACACACACACACACACACACACACACACACACACACACACACACACACACACACACACACACACACACACACACACACACACACACACACACACACACACACACACACACACACACACACACACACACACACACACACACACACACACACACACACACACACACACACACACACACACACACACACACACACACACACACACACACACACACACACACACACACACACACACACACACACACACACACACACACACACACACACACACACACACACACACACACACACACACACACACACACACACACACACACACACACACACACACACACACACACACACACACACACACACACACACACATATATCAGGTTTGCCATAAAAAACTTTAAAATGGCATCCAGCCATTTCATATGTACTTTCTGCTGCGACACCTCTCCTGGATTTTTGCTAACAAAACCAGACATTTTGGACAGCCCTGGACAGTTGGGTCATTAATCTGAGTTTTGAACAGTTTCCCTGTTTATATCGGGTCCAGGTCATTTGCCCTCCTCCTGGACATTTGCCCATTTGTCACTTGCCCCCCCCAGACATTAGCCCCGTGCCTTATTCAAAATCTGGACATTTGCCCCCTGTCCGTAGCTTCTGGATTATTTGTAAGTTTTTTTAAGAAATTTTTTTTAACTTCTGAACATGAATTCAAGATATATATTACCCTAATTGCAATTAATGTTCTTTGTGCCAGATCAGCCAAGTAAATTACTTTATGTAGTTGGAGATGATCCTGTAATCAAAGGATTATCTTTATTGCAATTGTGGAAGAAGCCAGTGACATTAGGACCTGGACATGTTAGGACAATTGAGGATATTTGAAAGAAGCCATCTCAACAAGGTTTCTTTTGAATTGCATTTACGATGGAGAGTTGGAGTGACTCCATTTTCCTATAAAACTGGATGCACAAGCCAGAGTTGTCAGAATTCACTTATAACTTCACCATGGAAATTACTACTAGCATTTGAGGAGGTCAGAAGCTATGTTTTGAGTGTCATTCCTACACCAAGAAGGGGGACCAACAAGATTACTCTTCATTGGGAGTGAAGCCAGCGTCGATCCTGATCATGCAAGGGTGCTGTGGTCACTGATCTGATCTCCAGATCCAGAATGTGATCAACAAGACTGCCTGCAACCATGATGGTGACACGGCACAGATAGAAGCTGCCAAGGTCCGTGAGGACCTGAAAACTAAGGCAGCTAATACCAGGGGCACTCCAAACCAGCTGATCTCTGACTCGTTACTGTCCACCACTGTTTGTGGAAGCATCACCCCAAGAATCCATCTTCCACCACTGATCTGACTATCAATGATACCTGGAAGACAACTGGTGGCAAAATGAATGTTATGTTATTGTAGTAATAATGATAAAACTGCAAACTGATTTTCACTTGTCAACTATCATAGAAAAAAGGGGCAGATGTCCGGGCGGGGGGGGGAGCAAATATACTAGGAGGCAGATTTATATCGCTATCAGTTGTGGTATCATTGATATTTCATCAAATTTACTGGAAAGTTTGAGTCTTCAACATCCTAATCTCCAACATGTATTCTCCATGGGGACATTTTTAATTACTACAAAGGGCAAACCCTACAGCCACATGTAACAGCATTGTACAGGTGACCAGTGACATGTTTAGTATGGGAAACTTGTGGGCTGAACATTAGGCTTGGATAAACAAGGGGCTGCATTCAAGTGGGGCAGGCTTCCTCTCTCACACAAAGGGAATGAGCAGGCAGGTGCCCTTAATTGGCAATCTCTGTAAATAAACCTTGTACACTGAGAAAGAAAATGAGGCCTGAATGGTCTGATTTTGGTTTTACTGTCTGTTACAGTAACTTAGTATTTCTTTTTGATGCAAATGCTTGATTATATTGTTTTTGGTCACAATGTTTCAATACCAGAGTAGACAGTGTCTATGCTGTAATGTTGACAACTTCCTGGCTGTTGCCAGATTCAGGGTGACATGCTAATAGCAGACAAATATGATTTTAAAAGTAATATAAGTAAATATAAGGGTAAATATTAACAGTATCAAGTCAATAATTCCAACAAAATCAATTCCAATTCCAAAAAAATTCAAATTTAAAAAATGTTTAAGTCAATTCCAATTCCGGGACTAGAATTGAGGGTCAGTTCCAATTCCAGAATGGAATTGACCACATGCCTGAAGTATATTCATGACAATATCTTGTCTCTGTGTACTACAGCAACAGTCATGAACAGTATAATTGAATTGAAACAGGCTTATATCTGTGGGGCTTTTGTCGGGAGGGGCTTTTGTCCATGCACCATACTATCTAGCAGATGCTTTCAGTATAATACCTAATAATTATATATATATTTACATATATATATATATATATATATATATATATATATATATATATATATATATACGTGTGGGCAGGTATGTGTGTGTGCGTGCAGCATTTATAAGGTAAAGATGTCACAAGCATAGATCTGCATTTGGTCCAATAACAATATTCATGCATATGTTATCTAAATCGAGTGTCAGATATAAAATAAGGAACCCCATAGAAAGTGTACCTATGGGTCCATATTTTGTTATGGAATTTGGACCCCTTATAAAATTTTGACCTCCCTGGCCCATTGAAAACAGTGCAATGTTGATTAGATAATATATGCACTTTGGAGCTAGGATGCTACAATTTTGGTTACATGCGTTTGGTTATGTTACCAGTGGCATTCGTCAAACTGACCAAACAGATTCATTAAAAACATTAAGAGATCAGTGAAAGACCCATTGGTTGAATTAACATGGCTCCATAGGGAAAATGCTTTTCCCTGTGGTTGATTACTTTATACATTCTATATGACACTGGCACTCTTATATTCTAAAAATAATATATACAAGAGAAAGTTTCTCACATTGTGATTCATTTTTATTATGCAAAAGATGAATTTTGTAAAATGTTCAAGTCACTGTATGTGTAATCTTTTCAGATGAAGGATTCACCATTGGTTCATACAAGTACAGGTACTAGTTTTGAAGCATCCAGCGCTATGGGTGATGCCGTCAATCTTTACATTACGGATGTCACCTTTAGTGCCATCACTGCTACTACTGCTGTGGCACCACATACAACTGATGCTGAAATGCAAATCGATCCGGTAACGATATTTCAAGTGCGACACTTCGCGAATGCTGCTGTAGTCACAGATGACATTATTGCACCAATGAACGTTGATCATGACTACTCCTATGTGAAGCTTCCATCAGATTCAGTGAGAATAAAGACATTGGTGCAGATGATGCACACTATGTGATAACAGCGACATAACCGAGGGTGACTCAAGCAGCTCCGACACCTATGAGAAAGAGAAGAAGTTTGTCATTCGTGAGAAAAACTTATGTCACTTTTCTGCACCTGCCACACACCAAACAGCCATAAACTGTGACACAGGTTGTACTCATGTCTGATCTATCAGCCAAGGTCTTTCGGATACTGGGGTGTCTGTCAGGAAAGTGTGCTGATTTCTACCCCTGGATGAGTGAAAGGTGAATTGAATATGTTAGGTGTACATGTGCTATCAGTCAGAATAAGTAGTGTATTGGTGTATATTTAGTGCCAGTAGTGTATTGGAACAGATGGTTGGTGTGCAAGTACTATTAGTCAGAACAAGTAGTGTATTGATACATATGATTGGTGTACATTTACTGTCAGAAGAAGTAGTGAAATGGTGCAGATTCCAGAATGAGATCATTGGTGTACATTTACTGTTGGTAGGAACAAGTAGTGTATTATTACACATGATTGGTGTACATTTACTGTCCAATCAAAACAAGTAGTATATTGCCATTGGTACAGATGATGATGGTGAAACAGTTAAAATGCCTTGGCTTTATAAAGATTAATTATTTCCTAAGCTAAACTACCAGTATATTTGATATGTTGTGGCATAATAATGATGTGTGTAACTGTGATATCCATGTTCCAGGTTGTATTTCCCGGTGGTAGAAGTCACTGTTTTTAGTCAATGTTTAGTCTTGGTTTCAGTCGTTCTAGTTAGCCTTATTTCTTTGGTAATTGTTTTTCTATGTGAATAAACTGTTGATATATTTTATGTTGGTCTCAATATAAATGAAATTGTGTGTAGTGACATGCAAGATGCTGCAGGTAACATTTTTGTTGACAGAAGTGGGATATGGATAAGAAGGCATTCACATCATTCAGTTATTAATATTTTAGTGGGATTTTTTGTAGTTTTCCAGGTTGTTTTTCAAACTGTTGCATACTGTGGGTGCCTCACAATTTGTCTATATCAGACTGTCAGTACACTCACCTGTGTCAGGTCAATCTCCATAGCTAAACTTTCCATCAATTCAATTCGGTTCAGAATAGACATCACAGATCCTTCCCACATCGCAGGATGGGATTACTTGTCTTGCCTTTCCTGAGCCTGAAATATAATTTGTCAGGGTTAGTTGATAGCACTAATTCCATAATTACCATAATAGTTGAAAAACTGTGAACATTACATACTGTCAGTAGTTAATTATTGTTATTTAAATGAGTACATTGCACCAAACAACAAGGTGTTATGGTGTGCTACAGAGAGGGGTGATTACAAGTACGAATATTAATGTAATCATGATTACAGTAATTATTGCCATCACAATTACTAATGTAGTCATGATTACAATCATTATTACAATCACGATTATGGTAACATTTAAGAATATATATATATTCACATAATGAATTAAATAAACTCTCATGTTATTATTGTCATCAATGTTATTCAACACAAAATCAAACACAATATTAAAATACAATCACGGTACACTTCATTAAATTAGATACAAAATAAAGAGAAAAGCCTGCTTGCATTGCCATTGTAGTTCGGACCTCGCCCTCGGGCTAGGTAAAAGAAATATGCAGAAAAAATATGATTATTAAAATGGCAATGATTCGATAACAATTGAATTACTGACCTGCTAGCTATAGGGCGAATCAATGAGTCGGCACGCAAATCATGCAATGACAGCAGACCAACATCTAGCACCGCTCTGTTTGTGCATATCACCTCAAAATCATCGTCTTCGCCTTCGTACGGTGATGCAACCACCAACGCGGTCGGGCACGCGGTGCTGCATAGCCATGGCATAGCCATAGGCTCATAGCCTAGCCTCAAGTCTCAAGTAGTTATACTCCAAACAGCCCAATCTTGAGCTAACGCAGGAGTTTGGACCAACGGCTTTTAGTGTCTCTTCCGAAAGACACGGGCAAAGTGGGGTGAACGAAATTGCCCAAGCTTCGAAACGGCGGAGGTAGAATCGAACCACCGTCCTCTCGATTGACAGGCGGGTTCTCTAACCATTAGACCACCGCTCCCCATTAGACCACCGTAAATATACGGCATAACACAAAATTGCTTCAGTTCCCCTTTAATTCTGCATTTAACTATTACCTCTTCGCCCGCAATACGGGTAATTTCCTTTTGGTTACGCCGTCGTGTTAGCGACGGCGTTTAACAAATATGCTCATATCTGAATTAGGGTTCACGACGACATTTGATAAGTCAATTATTGTACCTGCCAGAAAACATATTTAATGATTAATGATGTTTTTAATTTACGAACTGTTTTACTTGTTGTTTAATATAGTTTTAATGAAAGCATTTTTTTAACAACAAAAAACATTTCGTTTTGCTTAGTTAATAGGCACCTTACACTTGTATGCACATTTTCTGCGTGTTTAACACAACATTGACAATATCACTGATTTGATGTGTAGCAAACAATTTGATAAGAGTTGGGGCTCTGGAAATACGCGTTTGTTTTGTTGCTCTGGAAAGAGGCAGCAACGTGTTTCTTCGTGGTAGCCCTGTAGGTGCCCTGGTGTGGTAGCCATGTAGGTGCCCTGGTGTGGTAGCCATGTAGGTGCCCTGGTGTGGTAGCCCTGTAGGTGCCCTGGTGTGGTAGCCCTGTAGGTGGCCTGGTGTGATGTCTACAAAACTTAAAAATACATTAGGCATACATTATCAATAAAAGTTAATGAATCTGAATGATATTACAACAAGAAATCCACACATGCAATGGCACAATCCAGTGAAAAAATTGAAGCAATAAAGGTTAACGAATCTGAATTACAGATAGACAGTAAGAAATCCACACATGCAATTCATTGAAGCAAGTAACATTAAGAAAATGAATTAATGGATGGAAGAATTGTGCCGTGGGACGGTCGTTGCCGGGCTGCCGGGTTGCTTGGAACCCTTGCTTGTTGCACATGTGGAAAAGAAAACAGAGCAGCAGAAATTGGTCTCTACATACCTATGTAAGGCCCGGTCTAACTTCACTGACCCCCTGGTCTAACTAAACCTACCAATAAACTGACTGCAGGCCTAATTAAACTGAGTTCTGGCCTAACTAAATTGACTGGTGGCCTATTTAAAATGACTGTCGGTCTAATTAAACTGATTGCACACCTAACTGTAACCACACCAACCCTAGTAACCCCTCGATGTTGTATTCATTCCCTTGATTGTTTGGGTGACCGAACCATTGTTAACTTTTTAACTTTGAAGGCCAACATTTGGGCATTTTCCGAACGAAGCAACCTCACTTATAGTCAGCCTCCATTTTGTGTGCATACAACTTTTTCTCCCACCTCTCTAGCATTGAGTGGAATTTTGACATGAGGCTGATATGGATCACCCATGTTAAATGCACGAAATTTCAACTCATAATTACTATTTTTGATAACTATGGGCCCCCTTCCGTCTGAAACCTGAATCATGACGATGTGTTTTAGGTAACGTAACATGAACATTTTCATGTCTGCGCGCTGTTTTGATGTCCTTGTCATGTTGCGTTATTGGTTTGAATGTATAACCATTTTGCAATGGGCATGGTTTAATATGGAAAATATCAATAGTGGAGAACATCATGCGTAGAACCCTGGAGCAGCTTGCTGAGGCCTACGGTGGAGAACATCCTGCGTAGAACCCTGGAGCAGCTTGTTGAGGCCTACGGTAGAGAACATCCTGCGTAGAACCCTGGAGCAGCTTGCAGCGGTGAATGCAGAGCTTAAGATCACATAACGTAGGTCAAAAGCATCCGTCATTATTTCTGAACTTCGTTTTGTTGCCGACATTGCACCGAAACAATATCTTCGGTTCTCCTTCATTCGAGAGGTGGCGCCAGTAAAGCCAGCAGTGAAAACAGAGGTCGTCAGGCTTTCGATAAAACAATCACTTTAGCTCTCAAACTAATATAGTTATCAGGTAAGAGTAGGGCACTAAAGCCACCCAATTTGTTTCTAAAGCAAAAAGGGGTGCGCGCGGGGAGGGGGGGGTCTGCTTGATCAACGCCTGAATTAGCGTCGCGATGCATCAGCGTTTTCTTCAGTGAGTTTCAGCGACTTATATTTTTGTTCACCGTGGATGCAATCTGCAGCGCTATTTGGATCGCAAAAGTGCGCAAAAAACACAATTTTGTATGAGTTTGTGCTTTTTATTTGTGGAATGATGTGGAATGATTGAATAAATGCATTTGCGCAGAACAATTTAGGTAAGTAAATAATTTAGGCCAATCTAGTTCACAATTACCCATAAAATAATGTAATAGTTTGTCTCATGATTTCACAAATGTTCCCGGGGGGGGGGGTACTGCCATACCAAAGCGCGGTGGGAGTGTGCCGCAAGAGCCCCATGGAGCACATGGAGAGAGAGAGAGAAATCAAGAAATTTATAGTCATCAAGAGAGAATTATTGAACAATTGATCTAATATCTATAAGTGTAAGGTAAGCCCGGGCGGAACGTTTTCATTGGGAAATTTCCTCTTCGATGAAAGAGAGAATTTTCAGGTTTAATTGGGGCACAAAGAAAGAAAATTTACATTTTTTCTTCGGACAGAGAGAGAAAACTGGCCAAAAACAGGGGCATTTGCGCGGCACATACATGTATACCTCAGTATAGGGAGTACCCCCCCCCGGGCAAAAGCTATTATCTTTCGCAAAATGGAAATAAAATGAGACGAGCGAAAAAAAATGTATTGAGGAGGGTATATGTCAGTTAACCATAACTCCACCAGATGACGCCACGTATTCCTCAAATTGAATAGGCTTGCGAGCGACCACGTGATAAAATGAAACCGACGGACAGATGTGCTTTTGCGAAGCTCGACAACTGTGAGGTAATTTTAGAAATGTATTCTTTATTTATCAAGGACATCTCAATAAAAATGGTCCAGTTTGTGGTACTGATCAGTAAGATACCTATGCATTTTGTGAAAATGCGTATGTTTAGTTTTTAAATGCTAGAAGTAGGCGACGTGTCCGATTCTAGGCTAAGCGGCCAAGCCAAGGTAATGGGTGGCGGCAAAATCCACCATGGCCTGCTAGCTAGTTTTCAATTTATACTAGCTGTACAGGACATGGTGGATTTCAACAGTATGATGTTTATGTATAACTAGTATAAGGTGTATAAATATCTTGTTCCAGCAAACATTCTGTCATACTTCCAGAAAGTTAATGCTAGTCACGCATGAAAACTTGCAATTTCCAAATAAGATTCATTTAGTAGGACTACAAAAAAGCTGCATGTATTAGAGTAAAAGGACCAAAGATGTGGTATGACCTCTGTGCTGATATTAAGTTGTGCAGTTCTTCTTCCGGGTACGAGTGAACTCTCTCTTCAAGGCTTATAGACTCAACTCAATTCAACAGAGTAACAAAAGCCACAAAAAGGCAAAGCAAACCGGACTAAACGGCGACTTTGAAAAATTTTAGGAACTCTGAAAGCAAGCTACTAAAGCATTAGGAAAATCTTACAAAGACTGTTCACAACCACGTGGGGCACGGTGGTCTAATGGTTAGAGCACCCACCTATCGTTCGAGAGGATGGTGGTTCGATTCCACCTCCGTCGTTTTGAAACTTGGGCAATTTCGTTCACCTCACTTTGCCTGTGTCTTTCGGAAGAGACATTAAAAGCCATTGGTCCAAACTCCTGCGTTAGCTCAAAATTAGGCTGTTTGGAGTATAACTACTTGAGACTTGACACATTAGAGACAGCCTGAAAACTAGCAGTAAGCTTACTGTCTTTAACATCTGTATCAATAAACCCGCCAAGCAGAAGCGCAGTATGAATTACACCAGCAGACAACTTTCAAACACCATTGTTACTGTAGGCCGCCTTGATTATTATGTAAAGTTATAGTCTCGCGTGGGCAGACGAGAGTTGTTGGTTGATCGATCTGATCAAATAAAGACGCGGTATTATGTGAATCCTAACACAAAGTGTGGTGCATAAAGTGAGTGAGAAAACCTCTATAGTGGTGACCCTGATTATCAGTTGCGTATTCGCCGGTAACCGCCGTACAAATTCTTTTGCGATTTCGTCACCCTCGATTGACCGGCCAAGTATACGCTCCATGAGACGTAACAAGTCGGAGGATCGGTGATCGGGCCTAGTTTGCGTAGTCGCTGTATGCGCTCGGCCGTGCTCGGTGTACGTCGCTCGATGTAAGCCTGTTTCAGATCATCGTAGCATGTAGGCGACGGCCCTCTCTCTCCATTAGGTCCATGACCACATCAGACTGCTCGGCCGTCGTGACATTTATGCAGTGGTCAAACATGGTCTGCTGCGCTGTTATCCTATGCAACCGGAACTTCGCCTCGCAGTGTAGAAACCACTTTCGCGGTTTGTCCGGCCATAGCGCTGGCAGCTTTACCGCCACTGCGTTGACTTCCATGCCTAGCAGTGGATGGGCGGGCATTTCCATTGAAATTCTGGCAGCTGCGAGCAGTTCGCTACTAGCGGCTATCGTTTGTTGCGCGGCCAATAGATCGGCCCGTGCACGCTGCACTTGCTGCACTGTAGGCGGCTCCATTGTAGGTCAGTGCACGGCGTGGTTGGCTTTCTAACTGCAAATTACGACGGTAACTTCGCGTGTCAATGCTTCCTAACACCAGTATAATGGCGTATATATTGTTGCAAACATCACGTCAGGGTCACCACTATAGAGGTTTTCTCACTCACTTTATGCACCACACTTTGTGTTAGGATTCACATAATACCGCGTGTCTTTATTTCATCAGATTGATCAACCAACAACTCTCGTCTGCCCACGCGAGACTATAACTTTACATAATAATCAAGGCGGCCTACATTACTTTGCGACCTTTTCATTCAAATAAATATAAGAAACTTTTACAATAGTTGGTTCATGGAGTCCTTTACATATAACTGGCCACTGGTGGTAATGGGCCATTGGTGGTAATGATAATGAAACTGACAATGATGGCTTGTAATGATAATGAAAAGTTATGTAGTCCCATAATGATAATAATACATTTATGTTTTTATGTAATTATTGTGGCAAGGATACTGAATACTCTATGGCGACTCCATCCCTTTAAGAAAGCTAAATAACTAAACTGTTGTGTTTTATTTATTACACATCAAAATCACACTAGCAGTTACAATAGTGTAGCACGTTGATTAATTAATTACTAATATGTTAATTAATGTTATATATTTTGTTGAATGTGTGTATGCGCATTGAAAGGATGCTTTTATTTCACATGCATTACGAGAAAGTAATTAATGTTATTTAATATGAACACTTAAAATGTTTCTGATCTATATCTTCTTCCCATTAATCACTGGCAAGAAGGTACTACATCACGATTTCTCCGCAGGATATTACTGCGAAAACGGACAACACAGAATACAAGTTTTATCATGCCTGCCGACAGATACCCGTACTTAATCAACGGGTCAATGAGGCACAGATCCTCTACGATTGCCCAGTCGCTGTACTTTGACATTCATCCCGCTATTCTTTGTTAGTACGACTCATGATATTGAAGAGTGTACACGTCGCTTTCTACGAATATGCAACAAGGCATGCGACTGAGATGGATGACTTTCTTTTAACCTTGATAGGATCCTTCTTTTATAGAATGCCGAACGACGATGGTGCAGAATGAATTTACTGACGGCTGTTTCAACTCCCCCTCCCTCCCACCCAATCAGAATGAAACCAGACATGCAATATCAGAATAATTAAAAGAAAAACCTTTGTTCACCATACAACATATCATTTAACCCTGCATTCTTTTAAATTTAATTATATTAACAATACCCATATTTTTTCGGTTTTCTTCGTTTGAAACATTTTTGTAGCCTATTAAAAAAAATCTCTTCTTTTTTACGTTGCGTAATTGTATGCCCAATACACGCAAACACCGCCTTCGCGGTTCTGATGGCACCGAGGTGTGACTAATGTGCAAATTGCACGCTCGCCATGTTTATCAAGCAATCAGTTCCGCTGTTTTGAAGTGTAAAACTGATTAAAAGTGGCCTAAACACGATATTTTTAAAGAATATGACTTTTTTTACTGGAACATATGCGGAATGATGTAAGGAACGCATTCAGGTACAAAAATGCTGGATAAACCGTCGACATAAACCCTAATTTAGGCCAGTTAAGTAAACGATTACCGTTTTTACTGTAGAGCCAGATTGTGACATTCCTCATATTCCACCAGTGGAGTTAAGACAACATGGAAAAATTGGCTATTGATGAGGAAATGGTTAAGACAAATTTTTATAATCTTAATGTGGGTAAACCAGCAGGATTATATTTTCAATGTTGTATTTTTCTAGGGCAAGTGTCTTGTGACAAACAGGCACCTTTCTTTGAAGACTTGTCCAGGACCAGCTATGAAGTTGTCCAGGTAAGACATGAAGTTATCTAGACAAGGCAAGCTTTCACTCATCTCACACTTCTGTACTTCACAGTTGCTCTAATTCTGGTGTCAATTTACAGTGTCGTGAAATGTGAATAAAACGTGTGTATGTGACAAAGTATACATTCCAGGAAAAGGTCTGTGTGTAGTGGTAATGTGTTTTTGTTATGCAATCACTTTGGGATATGACTTCAGAGGAGTCTGGTAGGTAAGTGTGTGTGCGTGTAAGGTGTTTTCTATTCTTAGGTTACATGCTCGTCACGCCAAGTGTGTCGATCACCAAACCGTATTGTTCTTGCCGTTTATCACTTGTCTCTCTGTGATCAATTGTTCGCAGGATTTTCGTCATTTCCCACGTGGAGTGAGCCGTGTGTACTTCTGTTTGCTCTCTTTGTTACGGTTTTTCCCAGTTTGATTTGCTGCTATTCCCAGGAAAAACATAGACTTCATAATTTTAATAATGATGGATCGTCATCAGCATTGAGTGCCGTGTCTGTTACAGGCGTACACCACCACGACCACCCATTTCATGTGATATTGACGCTGTATTGTTTATTCACATGTTGGAGGTATCTAGGACTATGTGAAAAGCACAGAAAAGTAGATTTTTGTAATGGTTTCATCATCTTGATCTTGTTCCGCTTGATTCGACCAATACCCACTGGCTGCTTGACTGCTTCATGTTGTAATGATGTTGAATCCACTGTTCAGAATTGTCATCACATTGTATGCCACTTGCTTCATGTTGACAAAGTACTTGTATAGCGCTGTAGCCAGTCATTGGGAGCTGTTCGATGCAATGTACACCTCACCCCTGACAGACCTGTTCATGCACACACCAACATCACTTCTTTGTGAAGCATTCAGCCATGCATCAATTACTGTACGAAACTACAAATTCATTTATATCCACCTCTCTCTATTGTCAGGTACTCTATTATATAGCAAAGTATAACTGGCAAACTTCTGCCTTTGCAAAGACGAATGACTTTCTTGTTAGTCACATCACCACTTTTTAGTACAGTTCACCTCTGGTGAGGTTTTGATGTGAAAAAGTTGTAGAATGTGTCATATTCATCATACGCCAGGAGAAAATGATTAATTCTACTATCATCATCATCATCATCGTCATGTGGTGCCATCTTCTCTCAGGTCAGCTAGGTTCGTCTGTGTTGGGCCATTCTGACCAATTCTTCATACTTCATCTTCTCTACCCATGTCTTGTCTGACTCTTGGTCGTCCTGTCTCTTACCATTAACCATTTCCCCAGTATTACCTGTTCTATTCCTACTTGTCTGATGATGGGACCAAAAGTGTTAGTAAAAGTGTGTTTCTATATTTTATTGATGAGTTTTACCAGTGATAAAAATAATCCCAAAAATCAAACTTGAAATTGTTTTGAGTTTGACATAATTTGTCCATTCCTGTTTCTACAATGTCCCGTCTACTTGGTGTCCACGACAATCTTTCAGAAATAAAGGCTGGGGAGGAATTACTCCCAGGAGCAGTAACTGTGCAGTATGAAGTATGAAGGCCACCAGCCAATGCAATGAGCTTTCATTTCATGTATAATACACTGTCCTAACTGAAATATTGGCAAAGATATGATACTGTGAACTTCATTTTGTGGAAAATGCACAAACACCTTGGATACGAGCATTTTCATATGGGCTACATTCACCAAATTTCGAACATAGCAAGGGGAAACATGCTTCTACATGTGTGAAGATTTGTAAAGTATTATCTTTGAAATTTCAAATGAAATAATGTATTGCATTACCAACATGCATTATATAACAATGCAGTACGAAAAACAATTACTTCGGCTCATTCATAACCATAAGCCACAATTATATTTAGTAAAACATTTCAAGTTATTATAGGTAAAGGCAACAAGTTTACATGGTAATGTTATTGATTTATGAAAAACATTCATGAAACATGGCACATCCACCAAGGGGCGTGCATACCCGCCTTATGTAAGTGCCTGGTTTATGCCCTGTCATTTCAACTTGGTCAGTGACTGTGTAGCACAGCCACAACCCAGGACAGTTTCACCGCAACCTCGTCCACGACCTCGTCGCTTCTGCTTCCAAACTGGAGACTATCTCCGAGTCACTTTGGTCACGTTTCTTGCTGGCAGTTGGCACTGCAGCATCCACTTCTGGGCCCTCAGGCACAGCAGGCCGGGAACACATTACTTCTTGTGTGTCCTCTCGGCAGAACTGCCGGATGTGCCTGTGCAGGTACCACTGCCGTTTGCTGTCCAAACCAGCTGGCAACTGCGCCACTGGTCTGTCTTGGGGGATCACATCACAGTCAGTTGTCATCAGATTGATGGATACTTCCTCATCTTCGGCAGTGCACTTCACATAGCAGATGCCTGGTGTGTCACCATGAAAGCGAAAGTGGTGGTACTGCTTGATGCCAGGCAGTGGCTTGAAGTGGCCGTCAAGATGTGGTTGCCAGTCATACACTGCCTCTCACTGTCCTCCTTTCCCACCAACTGAACCTGATTGACCTGGGCACTGTGGCTGACAACAGTTTCCAGATCTGCAAGGTGCCTGAAAACCTGTTTCGGTAGTCCAAAACACCAGTTAGGGGCAAACTTAGTGGGTCCTGCGACAAGGAACTGCAGGGACATGGACCTGTGCTGGCCAGTCAGTACTCTCCAGGCACAGTACCACAGCATGGAGTGGTTCTTGTTCTGGCCCACACAGACAGCAGGATTCGTTTGCACTTAGCTCAGTTAGGCCAGAGAAAACAGCAGTTTCCTTAGCCGACTTCACGATTGTGTTATACAGGGATCGCTCCAGCTGTACAACGTGCAGGCGTTCATCCAGTTGGCAAATCTTTCTCTGTCGACTTTTCAGCATCTGGTTGGTTGTTGCAGCGGGAGATAAGTGTCATGTTGTGTTGACACGGCCAACACAAGTTCGTCATTGGCTTTGCTGTGAGGATCTGCGGGAGAAATTGCAGCCAGAGCTTTCTGAATGTTGATTCACTCACATGTTGGTAGTCTGCAAGCAAATCAACAATTTAAAAATACTTTATTCAATAGCAGCCAACGCAAGTTCATCGCAGCTACCGGTTGTCAACGAGATGTTTATTCTCCTACGTTCCAAGTAAACGTGCTTACACGGCTAAATACTGCTATAAATCAATGATTTAATGGCAAATGAATCTCGTAATCAGCGAAAGTAAACAAACAAATGGCAAATGATAATGAGAACGGAAGTGAGTATGGTCCAATCACGAATACGTTTTCGGTCACGTGGTAGCAACAAGGCGTGTTGTATACAGTCTGAATGTGATTCTCATTGGGTGGTTTTGTATTTTCCCGTAAAACTTGTTCCATATTTGGAAAGTGTACATTCAAAGCTTTCCGACGAGATGTGGAAGATGGCGATCGACCAAAGGAGAATTCAGATACGAGCACGCGAAAAAGTCCAGTTTTGGCCATTGTTTTTGTGTAATCATCCAACACGTCATTCACAGCTATATGTGAAATGTTATTTATACACATTTGCAAGTATCATTTCGACAAAATCATTTCATTTTGTTAATCATTAAGTATTTCTACTTCAGTTTGTCATAATCTCAAAATCGTCATTATCAACCTAGTCGTTATTCCGCTCATACAGCGTAATTAGAATCTGCAACATCCGACTGGTTTCGTGGGAATACCTCACATGGCGGCCTAGGAAAACCAGTCACAATGTCAAACAAATCATATGTATTTTTATTCAACAAATGGAAAGCAGCACTATTTCCATTTCCAAGACAGTTTATTTTATTCAAATATTCCCACTAGAACCAAAGTTACAGGAGTTTAAAGAGAGCACCAATCGGAAATTAGTTACGGAGAAAAATCAGTTTTAAAGTCAGGAGTAATTATTCACATGAAAACAAAACTTCATGACGGTGTAACAAAATATCTGTTTCTATTACCATATGTGACCCCGGCTGACCAAATGAGTGATAAGTAGGAAAATTTTGACATGGCTTTTTTTTTACACATTTGGAAAGCGTAGAAATACAGCTTTACAGTGGTCCAAAAATTATTATTCAGTTAACAAAATTGACAAAGTTATGGCACATTGTACACGGTAGGGGTAAAAAAGTAAAAACAAAGAAAACGACCGTTAAACTTTTGCAATAGTTATGCACAAGGACAGCATGGAAATATTGACTGTATGACATTCAAATTTGGCATACAGTGTGTATGTTACAGTACCATAACATGCTAGAATGGACAATCTGCTGCTACAAAAATTTATAAAGTTATGCCACATTGTATGGTAGGGGTAAAAAACAAAAACGGAGAAAATGGCTGCTAAAATGTTGCACCTTTATTCATAAGGACACAGTGGAAATATTAAGTGTATGACATTCACATTTTGCATGCAATTTGTATGTTATGGTACCATGTCATGCTAAAATAGAAAATCTGCTGCTGTAAAAAATATAAAGCTATTCTACATTGTGAGGTAGGGGTAAAACAGCAAAAACAGAGAAAATGGCTGTTAAAGTTTTGCGATCTTTATGCTCAAGGACAGCATGGAAATATTGACATAAAAAGTTGGCATACAGTGTATATGTTATGGTATCATCACACACTAAAAGGGACAATCTGCTGCTGCAAAACATATAAAGATATGCCACATTGTAACGGTAACGGAGAAAATAGTTAGTAAAGTTTTGTAATATTTATGCAC
Organism: Lamellibrachia satsuma; assembly: GCA_033239005.1. NCBI lineage: Eukaryota > Metazoa > Annelida > Polychaeta > Sabellida > Siboglinidae > Lamellibrachia > Lamellibrachia satsuma. The sequence goes on from BSQZ01000028.1 coordinate 3,940,134, forward strand.
AAGGACACATGGAAATATTGTGTGTATGACATTGAAGTTTGGCATAACATTGTGTACATTATAGTACCATGACAATTTGCTGCTGCAAAAATATATAAAACAATGCCACGTTGTAAGGGTAGAGGTAAAAATGTAAAAACAGCTGTTAAAGTTTTGCATTCTTTATGCACATGGATAGCATGGAAATATTCAAATTTGGCAAATGGACACACTAAAAGTAAATGAATCTGCCATCATGACATTGGTCCCACTCTAGCGAGCACGCTTGGCCGGAGTAGGCCCACCAATGTTCCGCCTGCTTCCTGTCGGTGCAACGGTTGCACCAGTCGGTCTGTCCACACTTGGACGTGGACAGAGAATGTCCTTCTCTGCGTCCGGCACAAATTCCCGGATGGTGTTGTGGAGATACCACTGACGCTGAGCACTCATGCCGGGTGCTGACACAGCGATAGGGGCGATGGTTGGCAGAGCTCTCACCTCTCCAACCATCAAGGTGAAGGTGGTCACAGGCGAGTCGAGTGTGACCCGAGCAAACACTTTCCCAGGGTGTGCCAAATCAAAGCGAAAGTGCTGGTATCCCTTGATACCAACCAGGGGCTTGTAGGAGGGGCTCAGGTGGGCTTGCCAGTCCCCAACTGGCACGTAGCACGTGCCGTCCTCTGTACCGACGAGCTGGGCAGAGTTGGTGCGAGCACTCCCGTTCACCACAGACCGAAACTGTTCCAGCGATGACACTGCGTGGCGTCTGAATGCCTGCTTCAGAAGACCAAAACATCCGTCAGGGGCAAACTTGGTGTGTCCTGCTATCAGGAAATTCAGACTTATAGTTTTATGGAGACTGATGGAAACCCTCCATGCACAGTACCACAGGAGAAAACGATTCTTGTTTTGCCCTGGGCAGTTGTCACAGTGGAGGTTTGCTTCCGTCTCACCAAGGCCAAAATGCTCAAAGAAATAGTGAAGAAAAGAAATCACCGCATTTGACCCCTTTGAGATAAGATGGGATTCGTCAATCAGAAAGTTCACCTGTTTAGGGACTCCCTCACAGCAGACACCAAACAATCCAACTTTCCGTGGAACCAGAAAGTAGATTGGCCCCGGCTGGAGTGGGTCACTAGGCAGGTGGACTTGCTGCGCATAGTCAAAGCTGTAGTGCATCTCAATCTGACGGCTACAGGGAGGGTTAGCACTCAACTCACCAATTCCCAGCTGGCAGCAGACATCTTTCGCCTGGCGCACCATGTCCTTGTAGAGCGACCGCTCCTGTTGCACAACTAGGAGGTGTTTCTCCTGCTGAAGCAGACGCTCGCTCTTGTCAGCTTCTGGCAGGTTGGCACTCCGGTAGATAAACACATTGTTTTTCTGACATGTCCAGCAGAGGTCAGTCATCGGTCGGGCTGTCACGATGAACGGAAGCAGTGCCTTCCATGTCTTCCGGAAGCCGGTTTCACTCATAATACGATGCCCTGAAACATGCGCATCCAAAAAATGTAATTGTCTACACAATATTTAGCACAGGAGAAATTCATGGCAAGGACACAACTTGCAAATAGGTACATCACAATTTACTGTTTCTTAAAAATGCATAACATTCTGTAATTTGTTTATGTTTTAATAAAAAATAAATAACCCTTTTCTTGCCACCTTCTTACATTTTTTTCAAAAAGTGGTAGGCAAAACATTGCATTTCAAATGCAATTACTTATCATAAACTGTGAAAAACCGCTTAAAGGTGAGCATTTCATATTTTATAATAATTGGTACACCATTACATACACTGTTGACACATACCCAAATCACACAGCCGTAGAGTAAGCTGCATGTATCTTGACTTTAGTCTCGGATGACGGCATCAGCTTAATGTCATCACGTTTGAAGCTGGGCACTCGTCCAGGCAGAATCAGAGCATGGTTGTCAGCATAGTTGGTAATGAAGGTAACCGTTTGCTTTGTGTCATCGAAGCTGTATGCCTTGATGTTGTTGGCACGTCCGGCATTCCGTTTCTCCTTTGGCTGCAGGCCGTTTTCCTTATACCATTTCTGGAGTGCTGTCAATCTGTTGTTGCTGATGCTATAAACACAATAATAATTATTCCTAAATTATTAGTATAGATGTGAGTACAGTAAAACCTTTCATGAGCGACCGCCACTTTAGCCCAGCAAAAGCAGTCACCCATGGCAGGTAAATTAACATTGCAAATATGGTGATGGGGAACCAAGAGAGTGGTTGCCTAAAACAGAAGTCGCCCAAGACAGTTGTATAATATAAACTTGATAATAATGACTTACACATGCAGGAACTTGAAGGTGTTGACACATGTGTGGCGACCCTCGACTATGTAGGTTGTCCTTGGGCGGACTCGTCTCGTCTGAGATGCTTCAGACCGATGACTTGAGCAAGTCGTCTCGGAAAGGTTGATACCACAAGACAGCTTGCCGAGAAGAACAAGCATCTGATCACCTAGCAAAGCATACAAAAAAAACCTGGAAATATATGAACCATTCTGAGGAATATGATTGGTACACGTGTTATGCCACCTTTACAAATGCAGAAGTTAAATAAATTATTGTTTGCGAGGTAATTACTTCTGTTTACTAATAATTGTAAATGCCTGTCTGTTGATATACTTACGTGGAATCATTTCTATCATCTTCAGCCGCTTCGACACCATTTCCTCCGGTGAAAACAGGGAACAGCATGGTTCACCACCATTTAACTTGCATCCACACCTGTAATTAAAATTAAACTGTAAATATTTGCTATCAGTTCATTGCGAAATGTGAACATAAAACATAGTATTTATGCATACCTGCCTTAACTGCTGGCAATCTGAATAAGTTATAAGATAGGTGTGTTCGATGTTCCTTATATCCATGGTTACATAACAAAGTGCAGGCCAGCATGGGCATTTCAAAAGTGTTCCTCTTAACCTTAATACACTGTATGTCGATTTTTTAGCATTAGGTAAAATAATGGCACTAAAACTGCAAAAATAGTGAAACATTAATTTAATCAACTGTGTACTAAACATTAGCTGGTATTACCCTACAGCTATTTACCATCCCCATTCCAAAACTAATAATTTGTCAAAGATAAAGTCAGTGACAGTGGCGTATGGCCTGGGAGTGGGACTGGGTTTATGATTGAATGCAGCCCACCTAAAGGCAGTCGCTTTGAGGATGTCGTCTCGGTCCTGAAGAACGTACTCGGGAATAGCCATCGCCCGTTCCATAGCAACCTGCACATCGTCTCGCAGCATGTCAAATTCCTCAACATCTTCAGTGTCAGGCCCAGGGACGTCGTCCCCTCCAGCTTCGTCGGTCGATTCGCTGTCGCTATCGCTCGACTCTTCGACTTTTGACACATTGTACTCGTCCCACAACCGTGCTAATGCGTCGTCATCGTTGGCGGGTGCATTTAGCACACGCAGGAACGCATCCGACATAATTTCACAATCGAATTAACAAAACTTCTAACACAAACTGTCCGGAAAACACTGAAATCGTAAACAACTTCGACTTGACAACTAGAAAATGGCGCTTTGTTTTGATTTTGAGCTGCGGAAGTGCGCATGTGCGTAGGCGATCATCCAATTGAAATCATGATAGCTTGCACGTGAGCCTGAACTAATCTCATTAGCATGCAAAATAGTGAATGGGTGGCTGCCTATTGGTCGGATACGATCTATTTCTGTCCACTTTGTATGGATATGGTCTAATGTATTCGAGAAACGACGTCATGCCCTCTCCGGTGATACCCGATACTCTGGGGTTACCCCAAAGCAACATGGCGAATTACGTCGAAGAAAATCTACCCAAATCCTTTTGTTTTAGTAATTCTATGGCAACTAACCACAAGGGCTCATTCTAGATTGCACTAAAAAACACTTTTTATTCTTAAGAATGAATGTAGAATGGCATGTAGTGTTAAATAAGATAGCGAAAATTGCATTTCTTTAAAAACACAAAAATCACTTCGATCTCAAAATTTTGCTTCAGACGGCTATAACGCGAAATTTCCAATCCCGACTTATCACTCATTTGGTCGGCCGGGGTCACATATACAGTCCATTGAAGAAAATGTAGCTGTGTTTGTTAGTTTTAGTATACAGAAACAGATATTCAATTCTGGTGTATACTTTTAAAGTTACAAGGACTTAAAGAAGGCACCCATCGACATTATTGCAGAAGAAAAGTACTCGTAAAGTAGATCCTGGAATCATCATAATTTATGTCAAAAGAAAATGTTGTTGCAGTAGATAACAAAATATCCAGTGCTATTACCATGTCCAATGCAGTGAAGAATATGTAGGCATGTACCTTAACTTTGGTCAGGTATAACGGTAGTTTTCTATCTTATAAGTCGTAAAGATGTCAAATTTGTGACAAGAAGTATAATGATATCAGAAGCAAAAAATTAGAATAATGACCCAATTACGACAAGTCACATGACCCAAGATGGCCACCAAAGATAAATATATAGGGTATTTTCATGTCACTATATCATGGTTATTCATGTTTCAATTCAATTTTAACAGTATGATGCCAATACATTATTGTTTAAACCGTACTAAAAGAAACAAGATCAGACAAATATTAAAACAGTTATGATTTTTTATGTACAAAGGTTACAAAAACACCTTGCGTGTGCCGGCAGCATCAGCTGCACTACAGTACTGCATGAACACTGTCTTCTTTGTGCAGTTGGTCGGCAGCAACTTCACATCACACTTCCAGTGTCCAGGTGTGCGTCCTGGAAGGAGGATGGCATTCGCCTCGGCATAGTTGACAATGAAGTCAACGACAGCACGAGTGTCGTCTAACTTCAACGCATTCACAGGTCGTTTGCGTTTGCTGGACCCGAGCTTCTACACCGGCAATCTTGTAGTGGGTGATGAGGGCTGTCAGCTTGTTTTCACTGATGGCATGGAGATACTTGAAAACATCTCGACAGATCCGGAAGCAGTGGTGGTAGAGATCTGTCCGCTGTGCCTTGTGTTCTTTCTGCTCTTTCTTGCGCGACTGGGTTGTCATGGATGTCATGTGCATTCCACACGATAGCTTAGCTAGGACTGCAATGTCAAGTTCATCGTGTGTCATGCTGATGTACTGCAGTCGGACGACAGCAAGCTCATCGGACGAATACTGCGTATAGCAAGGCTGCCCATCGTTCAGTTTGCAGCTGCAGTTGACACGGACATCTGGCATGGTTTCTGGGTCATCGCTGGCACTGGTGACTTCTGACTGGTTTTCCTAGGCCGCCACACGTATGCCAGAAAGCAGGGCCCCGAACCACACAGGTATGCTTTGCACCTGTCGCAAGTGAACCGGCTCTCCACAAAATGGCCCTTCGCCGCCATTTTCTTTTGATGGGCACACTGCCTGCATGACAGTCCCCGACCCTGGAAACGAACCAAGGGGTGTCCTGGCATGACAAGATTGTCAACAGCCGACGTGCGATGTGCCACACGAGTGGTCTCGTAACCGTCCACCATGTCATGGAAGAGATGCAGCTTCCACATCTTTAGTGAGGTAGCACGGGTGTGGGCAGGCAGGTGCTGGTTGGCCATCTTCCAGAGGATGTAAGCGTTGATGATGCCAATGTTCAACAACCCCCAGAAGATGTATTTCCACCATCTCTTGCCTGCACGTCCCACAAAAAAAACACTATTTGCCCTCCAGCCTGGGCAAACAACGTGTGAACAATACTCAAACACGATATGTATTGATACAGAAAACAATCAATATAACAAATGAATATGGTGCGCTAAACAAAAAGACTGCTCGGGCTGGGGATAATGATTATCCTAACGAAGGAATTAAATGTTTAAAGACGACAATGTATCCAGGGTCACAAAAGCAAAGAGACGCCATGTTACACAATTACTCCTACTGCCAGGCAGTAGTCTTGTGAAGGCCCTATAGACCTTCCACCCCCATTCGCATACGGAAGCCGAAAATACCACTAATTCCGTTTTTGAAATCCCAAAGGTACGACACATGCTGGCTGACTTCAGAGACATGGCCCCCCCCACCAGTTGAATATAAGGGCAACAAAGAATATATCCCCGGATCCCCCCCCCCCCCCCCCCGGAAGGCCAGTTCGCTTGGCACCGGTCACGGACAGCTGGGGTGCCGTATTTTATTCACTTGCTCTCGTGGGCGTTGTCGAGGTCTGCGTTGTCCGCAACCACAGATGCATCGACAACCCAGCAAGCGCTTTGTGAATACAACACCTCGTCCGGGATCTGCGGGCTGCCACCCCGCACTGTGATCACCGGAGCGCGTGTCACCGCCCAGCCACGGTTCTCCATCTTGTGGAGGAACTTCTCGAGGAGAGCATCATGTCGCTTAATTCGATGCCCCCATGTTCGCGGGCACACTTGGAGGATACGCCCCAAAGATTCTACCCTCCAGCATGCATCGCACCTTCTATCAGCATCGGGTCTACCCCGAGCGGCTCGTTGCTTTGTGACTACGGTCTTTCTAATCTATAAAGCATGTATATGTCCCACAGAGGTATGTGCCACACCGAAGCAACTCCTTCGCAAGCATCACCGTTGTGAAATAATTGTCTGCATTAACGTGACGCTGCTCTTTTGTTGAGGTAAGCGCTCATCAGCTCATCAGCTCCATGACTATGCGGTAGCGTGTGTGGGAGCGACATTTACCTTCTCCGCACCGGTGTATACCATGAACCGGTGGCTGCACTGCAGAGGCACCATAGCTTGATCGGCTTCTTGGGAAGATACTGCTTCCAAGTCATACATCCAATGAGAGAAACCTCCCAACATCATTTCTGTACACGGTGGTAAAAATGTCATGTGAATGTCATTTCTCAATCCAAAGTTACACTTTGTTGAGTGAAAGTCTTGAAAAGGAAATGTAAATTTCTTGACAGAAACACTTCAGAGCTTTCTCCAACAAAGGAATTACAGACTGTGTGATATAGACAATAGTATTTACTGGGAAACATTATCTTTTCACTACAGTACATTGCTGTAATTGCCCGTTTCAAACTGATTATTGCTATATTACACAGTTTACGACACAGTTTATGAGTTCACAACAATTCATGACAACCGCTACACCGTCACAGGTTGACTAGCCTGTGGAAGTGTGCACCGACACAGGCTGTTGACACTGCACACATCCGTGCTTGGTAGTGCCGCGTCATTCGCCAGCAGCTGCAGATCTTCCAGGAAATCCTGAAATTCGGCCAATCCACTTCGATCATTTCGGAGTTGCTGTCTTGTGCTCATTTGACCGTAACCATTCCTCCAAGGTACACAAAGCTATCCACTTGTTTGATCTCCTTACCATCCAACCTGATGTTCAACTCCTCTATCTGGTGTCCAACCCACATCACTTCTGTCTTCTCTAGGCTCATTCTCAGTGCTTCTTGAACACCCCCTTCCATTCCTCCAACACTTCTTGTAGATCTTGTTTGCTCTCTGCTATTATGGCCAGATTGTCTGCAGACATCATCTTCCTGAGAATATCCTTCATGCTGATCTTCCTGCTGATTATTTCCATCACCATGATAAACAGTAAAGGGCTAATAGCACTTCCTTGCCTCAAACCGATGTTAACTGAAAACTCTTCTGACAACCCACATCCAACCACAACTCTTCCTTGTGTTCTCTCATACATTGCTTCCACCATCCTGGCTTCTTCTGGCACTTCCATCCATCTCACTGTTGCCATCACCATCTCTCTAGGGACTGTGTCATATGCCTTTTCCAGGTCCACAAATCCCACTGCCATTCTCCCTTACATCTCCAACCTCTTCTCTACCATTTGTCTTAATGCAAACATCCCATCAGTCATCCCTCTGCCCTTTCTGAATCGTTGTTGTTCTTCACCCAAAGTGTTGATCCTACCTGGAATATGACGTGCGGTGCAATTGATGTTGAAACACAAGCATGCTAAAATCAGTGGATGTGTTAAGGCCACGATGTGGGGCTAGCTTGATAATAACTGGCACAAGAGCCTCATTGTCTGTGTAGAAACACACACTACTGTTTGCCCATCTACTGCCCCACACTATCACTGCTGCCATTATAGGGTAAAGCTGTAGAACCAATATGTAATATGAACGCCATGATACAGGCCACTGCCCATAGAATCATCAGCACCATACAGTGCCCCAAAACCTATACTTCTGGAGGCATCAGTGTACAGGTGCAAGTGGTCACCTGTCAGAAAGTTGTCATCTACGAAAAAGAACCTGCCATTAAATTGAAACAAGAACTCCTGCCATACCTGTAGATCGAGCTTTGTTTGACGAGTCAACTTGATGTGGTGATGTGGTTTCTGGACCCCTACTGTCATATCTATGATCCTTCTCAGAAAAGCTCTACGTGGCACAATAACTGTACAAGCAAAATTCAGCCAAGAAAAGTGATGACACGAGTTGGGGCCACTGTCTTCCCGGGTGCTAAGGGAACCCTGAGTTTGAGGCAAAGATTAACAAAAGCTTGTAGATCTTGTCCGCATTTCGTCAATAACATGGACGACCGCAGTCGCTCCCTGTTTGGACTTTGCTACCCACTCCAACGCAGTACCGAAAGACTCAAACATCACGCAAGCGCTGGAGATCCCCATCGGGAGGACAACATCCATAAAGAACTTACCCTTCCACTGGAAACCCAGAAGTGGTCGGTCCAGTGGTGAGACTGGAATAAAAGCCGATTCTATGTCCACTTTAGCCATAAAGACCTGATTGTCGGGTTGCTGTTTGATGAACCTGAAAGCATCCTGTATAGTTGCATATTTCCTTGGGAATGTAATCATTTACAGATGATCCCTCTGGGTAGGTTAAGTGATGTATCGTTCGGAATTCCCCGTCTTGCTGTTTATTACTTCAGAGAATTCTACAGCAGACTTCAAAATTGTTGTGTTGGTAAACCAAGGCAGCCAATTCTGAAACCGTGTTTAAAGCCATTGAGAAGATACGCAACAATATTATGATTGTAGCCGACAAGGCCATCTCTAAGTGCATTAGGAGAGACTGGCTGATGTCGGTCGGGCAGGATTGGGTTGGGTTTCTTGCCTATAGCACCGTGCCGCTGAGTGGGGCCACCACAGTGTCTACACTTGTGTGTGTAGTGACAGGTGGCTGCGTTACAAACCTCCCCCAATCGAATGCTAAGCAGGTTTTGGTGGATGGCCACTTAGCCTTACCCCAGCTGGCCTTACCTTTGTTACGAAAGGGAGCCCCACTGGGTGTGGCAGCTGGACGACTGTCATATAACGAACAAACTGTCTGGATGTACATGAGCATTGTGTGATTCTGACATGTGTTGCGACTGAAGTAAAAAACAGACATGTAAATTTTGAAACCCTGCAGCCATCGGTCAAATGACACCGTGTTGCTGTGGAGGTAGGACACAACCGTATTCAACCCCTTCAAAGTGAGGTGGGCTTCATCAGTGAGGAAGTTCACCTGATTAGGAATCCCCACGCAGCAGAAACCAAATAAACCACACTTTTTGGGGACAAGAAAGTAAATGAGACCTGGCTAAAGGGGATTACTAGGCAGGTGCACTTGCTGTGCGTCAGCTGTAATGCATCCTTACCTGTTGACAGACAAAGTCAGTCAGCTGGAGGTCCTTGCAGGTGTCTTTGGCCCGTTCCACCATGGTCATGTATAGGGACCTCTTCGTGTGGACGACTCGTAGATGTTCTTCCTGCAGCAGGAAGCGGTTGCTCTTCTGTCCTTCCAGGATGTTGGCGCTTTTGTAGATGAGTGTTCTGACATAGGTCTCACCGTGATGACGAAGGGCCGCTGACTCACTCATTACATGGTATTCTGGAAGAATAATGTCAGTATATAAGTGATGTGGGAAGCAATAGTATATGAGTCACACACTGGTGTCTCAAGTGAGCAGACTTCAACCTTCACCTCTTGTCCTGTGTGGGTAAACAAATACGCCAGTAATTGTGTAAAACACATTGGAGTTTTTTATGGACGCCTTGGTATACAAGGTCAGAAAATACTGTGAAATTAAGTTTGCATATTATTTGGTGCAATATGTCCTAAATAAATATAATTTATTGTTATAAATATATTTACATAAATTTCTGTAACCATACCAGAATCCTTTTAGAATTTGAGTATGCGGCGTAGACTTTGCTCTTCGTTTCAACAGAACGCAGGAGCTTCACATCGGCCCTCTTGAAAACGGGAATTCTACCAGGCAACAAGAGAGCCTGGTGTTCCGCATACTGTATGACAAATGTCACTGTCTGATCAGTGTCCTCAAACGCATACGCCCTGGAGTTGTTAGCTTGACCTCGAGACTTCTTTAGGCACCAGCCCGTTCACCTTGTACCACCGAAGCAAGTATTGTCAGGTGGTCTTGGCTGATTCTGTTTAAAAAGAACACACACTAAATTGTACAATTTGTACCTGTCAAGCAAACCAGGGTTTAACATATACTTTTTGGGTTTGAAGTCTATTCACCCAACTGTGTAATGTAAATACAGCTGTATATTATAAATGCATGTACTTACACATGAAGAAACTTGAAGGTCGTATGGCAGATCTGTTGACCCTCAATGTCTTCTGGTGTTCCCATTTCTTTTGCATTGCCCGCTTTGTATCACGTCATTTCAGACATGTTGATGGTGCAGGATATGTTCCCCAGGAGAATGAGCGTCTGGTTCCCTATGTAATATGATGGTGAACATATAACCTTCGATCCATCCGACTTTTGGTCTCACATCAGATCGTCTGACTGCCCACCTGCAGTAACAATGGCTTTTTTTGTGCGATGCCCTGCTTAACCCTAGGACAGGCCAATGATAAACTTGTGTAGCGCACACAATTTGGATGTATTTAGTGGGTGTTTTAAAAAAATCATATCTCCACTAATATTTATCTGAAAAATATAAATGAGGTATCATTTTGTAGGTAAAAGAACACTTTATTACACCATAATAAGAACAATTACAAAAAATCACTTCATCATATAGAAACAAGTAGTTGAAATCCATCAAAATGAAAAAAAAATAAACTGAAACTTCACCCTGCTGCCAGATAATTTTGCAGCGGTTATATGTCAACATGACCAATTAGAGAAACCTAGCTACACGTGTAATCTACAAAATGCCACACAAATAAATCAAATCCACTGAAAAGTTTTTTTATATGATTTTTTACGTAGAACTACTGGTAAATAAAATTGATGTTTTTTCTAAGAAAAGGTTCATATTAGTATGTAGTTCACAATACCTGAAAAAATAAGTACTCAAAATGTGTCAAATGTCACTGTTCACTACTACTACCTCTACTACAAGGTCCATGCTACACTACAAGTCTGCACACACACTATCGTGGTCGCTTGTGGTCCATCTTGTGGAAGCACTGTCGGTGCACGCCATCGTCACACCCAGGACACCAGAAGGAGGTCCGCTTCCGGATGCCTCTCGCACGATCCGAGCAGACGATACAGTCCCACTCCCGTTTGCCTGGCAGGTGCTCCAGTACGTGGTGTCCAACATGAGGCACCGCAGGTGGCACGACTGGCATTGCGGGATCCTCGGCAGCACACAAACTCTCCACGACAGAACACATGTAGTCATGTCGAGACTTGCACTACCTGGCGTCTGTGTTGCTCTTGTACAGCTCATAGCTGTTCAGCAGCGACATGTTGAGCATGTTGAAAAACAGTTTTTTCCAATATCTCTTTGAGGGGCGCTCAGCAGCCACGTGATATATCTTCCTATCACTGATGTCTACGCCCCCCATGTAGGTGTTGTAGGTTGCAACACACTTCGGCTTGATCTTTTCGACGCCTGCAGCTGTCTGCACCTGCACCGTTCCTGCGGGTTTTCTTTGCAATTGTTTCTTGCGAAACGCGACAAGCAGCACCCCCTGGCGACACTAGCCGATCACCTCGCCCACACGCATCTTCGATGGCACTGGAGGCAGACCTTTCGAGTTTGCTCGCACCGTTCCGGTCAACAGGGTGCCATCTTTCAGAAGGCTGTCCGCTGGCTTAGTGTAGAAATTGTCCGTAAACAAGTGGTACCCCTTGTTCAGCATGTTACATTGGCGCATCAAGTTCATGACGACACCATGGGCCTGCCCCATATCGCTGTGGATGGGGAATTCTTTCCCAGCATATAGCTCAACGTGAAGGACATACCCGGTCACCGAATCGCACAACTCAAATTTCTTTATCCCGAAGCGCGATTGTCGCTTATTCGGCATGTACTGAAGATATACAACACGATTCTTCATACCGACCATGCTCTCGTCGATGGAGACATGTTGAGGGGCCAGGAAATACCTCTTGAAAGTCAGGTTGATAGCATCGAGAACAGGTTGCACCTTGTTCCATGGGTCGAATCCTGGCTGACCACGAACAGGAGTGTCCAATACCCCGACATGCAGAAAGCGTTGCATCATTGCAAATTTCCTGAAAGGCATCACGAAGGGGAAGAACGGGGTTGCCTGGGATGGATGCTTCTTGGACCAGTAGCGTTCAATGTTCTTTTTCCGAACCAACCCCATGTTGATGCACAGTCCAAGATATAGTCGCATGCAGGAGCTGGGGTGCCGCGCTATCCACCCTGCCATGTTGTCGAACACCTTCGTGGCATACTCCCGCGTGTTACGCAACACAGTCTGCAGGTGGCAGGTGACGCGGTCCTGGCGATCTGACAGAGAAATTGTGTGGAGCCGTGAAGTCGTCCTCATCGTTCACACGTCGCCATCCACCGCTGGGACGTGCGGCAGCTGCTGCCGCTGCTGCTCTTGTCTGCATTCGGCCTATGCACCGAACAACACGACGGGTTGCTGGTAGCTCATACTGCAACAAGGAATAAGAATTGTGAAATAATACTGTATGAAACGATTGATATTTGTGCAATAAAAAACAGAATTCCAATAAAATACATCAAGAAACTAAAACAATAGCCTATACTGCTTTTCAAATTTATTGCAATGACAGCTGTCACTACCAAAACAAATAGACGTATACAAATTTGAAAGTATGGCTATGCTATGATACCCATTGATAAAATATAGGACATCATGTATTTATATATAGGCCGCAATAACTAACTGCGAATTACGCATGCAAACAAAAAGTATGTGAAATATTTATCTGGATTCAGATATCGGATTCGATTTATTATGGTGGGCGTTAATCAGTTTCGTTGTCACAGCCTTCGACAAAATGGGTATACTACTTATTCATAATGCGCAAAAGGAAACATACATGCCTAGCTAACCCATATATAACATTTTCATATATATCTTACACAAGACTGGACGCTTACCTCATCCGTAGAAGAGTCGGACTGTCAGGCCGACTCATCGTCCGAGTCAGATTCTTCTTGCGCTGCAGCACTGCGCGGCCTGGCCACGCCGGCGCTGCTGGTGCTTGCGACTGGAGCCGGAGTTGCATCCTTTCGCCCCGTAACGGCCTCGTCAAAATCGCTTTCTCCATCGGAACTAACGTACCCGTCTATCTCAGAATCACTTTCAGTCATCGTGACGAAGAATAACGATAAAATTAACCATCCTCACGTGCTTTGTCGGCGGGCGGTCATTGGTTCAGTTGACGCATACGATGAATATAAATTAGGTAGATAGCGTAAAAACGTGGCTTTCTATTGGTGCTCGATATTCCCGCAGGAACCTTTCATGAATGGAAAGAAAATTATCGTAAACAAGGCGTAGTAATAAATGCCCAAATTTGGCTGTACAGACCCCTCGTGTCAGAATCATCAATCCTGAATGGCTAGATTTGAAACAGCTCATGAATAAGAATGTGGTAGATAGTCGAATGGCAGAGCATTTCATTGGTACAACTCACGCTAACGTAGGCTTTGTATTAGCCCAAATCGGCCCGTCCGCTATGTGCACGGATGGTGAGGGCCAATTCGTCGGCCCTGGCCGGTTGCAGGGTTAATAGCACCCGCAGCTCCTTTACTTTCTTTTCAAGTCTGTGTGCTCGCTGTGCTGACAGGAGCACAAATGTCAACCTTGAATTCTCCACAAAAGATGCACAGTCTTTGACGTTTCTTTTTTGCCACCTGACAAAAACAACACATTAAGTGCACCGAATGGTAATGCAGGCAAAGCACATATTGCACAGAGCGTAAGCAATTCTAGTATTAGTGCAGAGAAATGTTGACCTAAAGTCACAAATATCAGCATATTGATCTGAATGACGAATGCATCTGTCTCATGCAGGAATCAGCCAAAAACCGTACCATTACTAAGTGCTGTTCCATTTATAAAAAATTAGGTGGTGTAAACAGGAAAACAATTCAAATTCATTAGTCATTAGCTGGCTTTTCTCGACTGCCCCTTCATACATTTGTAATAATCACTAATATATTAAAAATGGGGACACAGATAAAAAACTTGCCAAACATGTTGGGATCATTCCATCTGAATCTCTTTGAAAAGCGGAGGAGCACGGCAAGTGGACGGAGTCTAATAGTCTAATAACTAGCATCACCGCTTTGTAAAGGGAACTGACAGGAAGAACATATTCTAGAGTATGGGCCTGTCGTCACCATTACAAACAAACCAAGATGGAACTTACTTTCGAGATGCTTACTGCAACAAATGTGTGCACTCTTGCTGGTACGTTGTCGCCAAAGTCCTACACTAATCGTATGACATGTTGGTGGTGCAGAAGAAGCTTCAGTCCCACTGCATTGTTTGGACCTTTCATGTACACGTTCTGTTCTATGTTCAACACTAGTTGCAGTCCATGTCTCATACCTACAGAATGCCAATAATGTTCATAGTGTAAAATATTCAATTGCATATAGTAGAAAGAAATGCAATTTGAGTTATATGTGTCATGTATTCTGATGAAACAAAGACAGGACCTGTAGATGTGAGTATCATGTGTTCTGTTCGATGTTCAACACTAGTTGCAGTCCATGTCTCATACCTACAGAATGCCAATAATTTTCATAGTGTAAAATATTCAATTGCATATAGTAGAAAGAAATGCAATTTGAGTTATAATATATGTCATGTATTCTGATGAAACAAAGACAGGACCTGTAGATGTGAGTATCATGCGTGCAATGATTATCCACATCCTGTTTATATGTGTAATGATAATAATAATAATTTAGTTATATAGCGCATACTCCTGTAGATAGATCAACACACTTTACAATAAAATAATTCATACATAAAAATGTACACAGTTTTTTGCTAGTCATTATAATTATGAAGTTGTTTACAGGCCTCGTAGGGCAACTGTAAATACTGAAGAAGATAGGTCTATTTCCCAGTTGCTGACAGACAGACAGTCTGAACATATTGACTGACTGACCTGCAGACTTGTACTTGCTAAGTAACTTAAAATCCATGTGTGTTTTATATCATACAGTGCACGAATACTGTAGTGATATAATTATTTTGCCAACATATCTTTGTCAACATATCATAAGTGCCCGCTGATGAGCGGTGGAATTCATCGACGGTCATTTGTAGGATGGTGCCTAGTCAGTGGTCATTCTACCGGGCTACCTTGATGAGGACGTAGTCACCCAACTTGGAATTGGAATATGAAGGCTGCCGCTATAACCAGACAGGTGACAGAAATACAGACAGACAATATAATGACAGACAGATGACATAATGACAAGCAGGCAGGCAGGCAGGCAGGCAGGCAGGCAGGCAGGCAGGCGACATGACAGACGGAGGAGGTTCTTATCACTAACTGGCTGACTTTCTGAGTCAGTGGTGTGCCGACGTTGTATTTGTGTGGCCCTTGTCGCTTGCCCTTCGCAACTGCTCGTCAATAAAAACACCAGCTCGAAACCCCACTTGTGCAGTGATTGTGATGCGGGTTGTCATCCATTGAATGTGCATGGAGGAACGTGGCGATCACAGAATTCCTCGTGGCATCCAGATTCGCTGGGTGGCTACGTATGGCATTGCCATAGTACTTGGTGAGCTTTGTGATCGTAGCAGCCGTTAACTCGCCATAGCCCAGCCAACACTGACCAGTCCTTCCTGTCGACCCTCAGCTGCGACTTTCCTCAAAGCTGTGCCCAGCCTCTTCCACAAGTGGTTGATACATTCTTCTTTCGTAATTTCACAGTCTTCTCCGATACGTCTGACAACAGAGTGACGTATCAGAAGCGATGCCTCCGTTCCAAACGCTGCCACAGGATTTCCGCAGTGGCAGCATCCATTCCATCAGAAGTGCCCTCAAAGTTCTTGTTGCAAACATGGGTTGCCTTCCATGTTGCCTAGCTTTGTCCATGTGGTCCCCCACAGTGGTGCCTCCATGGCAGTACAGGCTCAGTACTTCGTAGTCGATCACCAAGTGGGTGATCAAGTCGATGACGCTGCCATATCCGTAGTACGACTTGTAGCCCCGTGTCATCCAGGATGCATCATAAGATACGTAGATGTCTCTCACATTCTCTGGAGCGAGATCTAGAGAGATCAGCTTACGCCTGTCTCACACAGACAGCTGCAGCATTGAGACAAGTTGTCACTGTGTCTACGACAGCTTCAGCTACTTCTTTCTGGTGTCTAATGTAGGTTTTCTGGTAGATGCACAGTGAATCCAGCCACCAACAAAGCCATTGCAGCCCAAAAAATCCAACCCCACTGTCCGTGGTTCCTGCCACCATTCTCCTTGTAGCAAATGGTGCCCTACTTGGCATTGTTGTGACAAATAGTGCCCTACTTGGTCTTGTTGTTACAAATAGTGCTCTACTTGGTCTTGTTGTTACAAATAGTGCCCTACTTGGTCTTGTTGTTACAAATAGTGTTCTACTTAGTCTTGTTGTTGCAAACAGTGCTCTACTTGGTCTTGTTGTTACAAATAGTGCTCTACTTGGCTTTGTTGTTGCAAACAGTGCTCCGAAGACTATGTTTCACTGCAGATGTTTTCACAAACAGTGCGAAAACCCACAACAGGTCCTTTCTGTTTGTCAACGACAACAATTGTCAAATCTCCCTCCCAGACAGGGCACGGAAGATTCCAGACAAGGTAGCAACTTAGATGAACAGACAACTGTTGTCAGTCATGGGAGGGTGGGGCTCGACATCGGATTCATCATCGGATTCTTTGTTCATCAAGTTGAACTTTGATGAGGATGCGATGGCTGGTTCGATGACAACAGCACTGACATTCAACGAAGATGCGATGGGGGGGGTTGAATGACAGCTCCGAAGTTATCAGCTTGCTGATCCCAGCACCAGTGCCAGATTTTAGCGGCGCTAACCAAGATTGTTTCCTTGACCCATATAATCTCATCGTACTCTGTTTTATTCCATGATCTCTCCGCATCTTGACTATAAATCGTACTTATAACTGAATAGTTTACTTCACAATCACAACAGCCACCATAAAAGGAAATTTCTGTATAGATGTAGCTCACATTCTAACACTGATTGGCTGCATACTAATGAGTGTTTACCGACGTTGATCAGGCCATCTTGTAGCCAGGTCAGTGAGCTAAATTTAGATATCCAACATGGCAGAGTTGCATATGGAAAAGTATTGGTAACTAAGGAGTGAAATATGCCTAAATTCCACATTTTTTTAGCAAGACAAAGGAAAGCTCAAGATAGGTGATCAAATAAAATATTTTATTCACATATAGATACACAAATCTTCACATTATTTAACTGGAACTTAAGGATAAGATAATTTTGTAACAAAATACGCAGGGGAAAAAAATTTCACTAAATATCTAAAATCGTAAATTTCAAGGCATGTATCCACTCAACCACTCATCAATTGTTTCTGACTAACTAATTAACTGCTCATTATGATTTTGTCTGAGCTTTTCACATGGTTAGAAAGAGGAGAAGTGCTTTATTAAGGATGCAAAAATTATTTCATTGTGATAATTATTTCCAAAGTTATGCTCGCTCTAATGTAATTGATACCGAAAATGGAGATGCGAGAAATGCATGCTTAAAGGTTTCATTACATAAATTGGACTTACTCCTTGGTTATCACCACTAATTATTACCCGATCTCAATGATATTTCCCACAGTTGTTGTAACACACTAATTGTCAATCATACTGAAAGAATAATGATGTATTTAAAGTATTTTTGTACGGCTACTTTTCCCAGGCCTTACTTGGCTATACACATTGTGATCAATTTTCTCAGCTAAAAATGTCAAAAAAATCTGTTGTTTGACTGAAGCGTCCAACTTGTATGTTTTAAATTAAATGTGCGATTCATAAATAATGTTGTTCATTTGACAAGGAGTCCCCCACTAAACATTGGAGACCTTACAGGGAGCCTCGACTCTTAAGACCATACAATATGGTGGTACTTCTTAGTGCCATTGAAGGAGTGACAGAAGTGGTGGTACTTCCTAGTGCCAGTGAAGGAGTGACAGAAGTGGTGGTACTTCCTAGTGCCAGTGAAGGAGTGACAGAAGTGGTGGTACTTCTTAGTGCCATTGAAGGAGTGACAGAAGTGGTGGTACTTCTTAGTGCCAGTGAAGGAGTGACAGAAGTGGTGGTACTTCTTAGTGCCAGTGAAGGAGTGACAGAAGTGGTGGTACTTCCTAGTGCCAGTGAAGGAGTGACAGAAGTGGTGGTACTTCCTAGTGCCAGTGAAGGAGTGACAGAAGTGGTGGTACTTCTTAGTGCCAGTGAAGGAGTGACAGAAGTGGTGGTACTTCTTAGTGCCAGTGAAGGAGTGACAGAAGTGGTGGTACTTCCTAGTGCCAGTGAAGGAGTGACAGAAGTGGTGGTACTTCTTAGTGCCAGTGAAGGAGTGACAGAAGTGGTGGTACTTCCTAGTGCCAGTGAAGGTGTGACAGAAGTGGTGGTACTTCTTAGTGCCAGTGAAGGAGTGACAGAAGTGGTGGTACTTCTTAGTGCCAGTGAAGGAGTGACAGAAGTTGTGGTACTTCTTAGTGTTAATTTCACCTTCGCAGCCCAATCCAGTGAAGTACTGAAATATTCAAAGATCGCACAACTGCTCGAAAATTCCATAGAAAGGACAGCATCCACAAAAAAACTGCCACTGAAAACCCAACAATGGCCTAACATGCTACAGTTGCTTCTGGGGACACAGGTGAGGGCAACTTACTTCCTAGCCCAAGCGGGCGAGCCAGTGGCGGTCGAAGGTCCAGCTGGGGGACCGGGCGGCGTTGGGTTACCTGGGCGCTGGTGCTTTGCCCGTCTGCTGAAACACCTAAACGATGGGTGGGACCCACCGCAGACTCTACATTTGTGCATCCAGCGACAGGTGTTCTTGTTACACGTGGCTGCTCCGTTAAATGTAAAGCACAGACCGGCAGTTGGGGGCCTGGCCCTGCCCTTGCCTGGAAAGGGGGACCCTGGGGACTGCAACTGATCAGCCTTAGTTTGAGATGCCTTCAGCCATAGCTCCCAGTTGATCGAGTCCCATGCCCACCCCGCCCAGTACCGCAGGGAGCTGTAAACTTGGTCGTATGATCGCCAATCAACCCCTTCCTGTGCCAGGCCTCGAACGACCTTGATGTATTTTAACATTTTAGTTGCACAAGGAAGGTTAGTGGGCTGCATCAAATAGACTGACATATACATTTGGAATGCTTGCATCCACAACTGAAAAGACGTGGTCTCACTTGACTTGGCCTGTGCTGGGGACACGCAGAAAGTGGGGCTAGCAGTAGCAACCTGTACTGACATGCTGCTGGAGCTGGTCTGGCTTAATGAGGAGGGACAGGTCAATAAACTCACCAGCCCAAATCTTTGCCTAAAGGCATCGGGGATACGGGCATGGAGTACCAAGGAAGCTGATGCGCTTGACGTCATCAATTCCTGCGTGGCTCATGGCAGAGATCCTAAAACATCATTACCTCGAACATGCATAAAGTCAGCATTAGGCCAGGGGGCGACATTGGCATCATAACCAAATGGCAATGGTTGCTCCAGGGCAGAATGCTCCACGACTGGCTGCACCGGAAAAGCGTGCCCCACTCCGGCGTACCTGGACCCTGGCCGACTGTCACCTGTGTCACGGGTGCAAAGCCAGCATCATGGCGTGAATCTGCTGGAGCATTTTCTCAGAAGATGCCATGCAGCGTTCCATTTCGCGTTCCCACTGGCTCTGGGGCAAGGCTGGCTCCTGTTCATCTCGCACCACCGCCTGAAGACTAGGAGCATCCTGGAAATGCTCATGGAGACAACTGCCAGAGCTGCCGAGGCAACAGCAGACACCGCGGCAGGAGCAGACGTTGTGGCGGCCACAGACAACATGGCGGCCACAGACCTTGTAGCTGCTCGTGGGCGTGCAGATCGAGGACGAGTTTGTCTGTGTGACGTGTAGCCTTAGCACGTGCCATTCTGCAACAACAATACAACAGCAGGACTAACTAGATAAACATCATCTCTCCATGTATGAACCGTGCATGAGATGTGTTGAAGCAGTAAAACGTGATGATGCACGACAATAAATCCCATGACTGATCTAAGCACTGCAGTGCAGTGACTGCAGTGTAGTGTGCATTGTCACAATGCACACTACGTAACATGGATAGAAACAGTGACAATGCAATAAATCGTGACGATGCATAACATAAATCCCATGACAGTGATCATGACACTATAGTGTGACAATGCACAGTTACGTAACATGGATATAGAACAGTGCGTAAGCACAAAAAAATCCCATGACAATGAACTAAGCCTTATAGCATGATAATGTACACTACGTAGCAAAGAACACAGTAACTGAGCACGCAACATATACAACCCGCCATAGTTGTGACGGCGACCTGTAGACAATCTCATTTATGTTACCCTTCGCCTCATGACGTTACCAGTCTGCTACAGATACGACAACAACTAAATAATCATGGTAGAAATAAGTGGTGGCATGAAATCCAGTCAATGACTATACTCAAATTTATTCATCAGGCCCTCGACAGCCCGTTACAACGGAAAAACACTCGACCCATGACCATGTGGCTACACACCGCCATCAGCTTTTATGACGGATCCTTGGATGGAGCGGTACAATCTGTAATTACCGATGTCACTAAAATGGACTCTGCAAAAGATGGCGGATGCTATTCCAAAGTCTCTTATGCCTCCAGAAAAAGATCCCTTTTGGTATCTTTACAGAAATTTTCGATGTATTCATTGACTTGGATTACACGAGTGGCACCCTCCTCGTAACTGAAGTTGCGCCATTTACGTCTACAGATGATCTGACAAACGGGGACCTGTTTGATGCCTAAACCAAGCAATTTAATGGCCAAACGCTGGATGTCTAGGGCCACTAGTACTGGATGTCAAGCGCCACTAGTACTGGATGTCAAGCACCACTAGTACTGGATGTCCGGTGCCACTAGTACTGGATGTCTAGCGCCACTAGTACTGGATGTCAAGCACCACTAGTACTGGATGTCCGGTGCCACTAGTACTGGATGTCTAGCGCCACTAGTACTGGATGTCTAGCGCCACTAGTACTGGATGTCTAGCGCCACTAGTACTGGATGTCTAGCGCCACTAGTACTGGATGTCAGGCGCCACTAGTACTGGATGTCTAGCGCCACTAGTACTGGATGTCTAGCGCCACTAGTACTGGATGTCTAGCGCCACTAGTACTGGATGTCTAGCGCCACTAGTACTGGATGTCTAGCGCCACTAGTACTGGATGTCCGGCGCCACTAGTACTGGATGTCCGGCGCCACTAGTACTGGATGTCTGGCGCCACTAGTACTGGATGTCTGGCGCCACTAGTACTGAATTGGGAGCAGAACCAGCACCTAGGTCGTTTCCCCCCAAATGTAGAATGTAGACATCCACGTGAAACATAGCGATACGCGTCATGGCCGCTGTCGAGGAAAGGGAGGGTATTGTGGCCCCACGAATTCCCAAGTAGTTTAAAACTAGCCAATAAATGTGACTGACCCAAAATCAAAACCTTAAACGGCAAAATTCGCCACCGACGACATTTACTGGCCGACGGTGAAATTAAACACGATACAAACAAAGACCGTTGCAAAACAAAATGGTGCAACCAGAACAAAGGAAAACACTCAACTGCTCGCTCACTGAGCACCGTCGACAATCACCTCGATCAACTTGTTCGGAGAATATCAACTCGCTCGAAGATCAATGATAAAGGAAGTGCAAAAATTACGCTAAACTCGATAAGAGAAAGACAAATTTGCAAAGCGCGTCCACTCCGTATGCTTTCACAAAACGAAGTGGCTAGTCCAAGTTTGAAATCTGTAGCGTTGTGTAGCTAGTGCGCGCTGATTGGTTCAATATATGGAGGCAGGCAGGGACGCACTTTGGTGATAATTACTCTAGAAACTTCAGAAATAGATCAACATTTAGAACAATAAAAATTGGAATATATATATGGTGTAAAAATAAAATAAATTATAAAATGCACTTTTAATGTATGACCAAAGGGGAGGAAATAGCGAGTTTTTTCAATAATAATTATAACGTAAGAACAAAGGATGAATATTAAAAATAACTAACAAAATTAACATGAATTAAAGGAAGGTTAAACACACTGGTTTGCCATTTTATTGTTTGTCACACACATTTTCTCACTTGCTTCCGGTATTGACCCATTCCCCCTTATTTAAATGGACTCCATCACGCAACATATGCTGTTCCCAGTGCTTGGACAGCGCCCAATAATGGTACTGATGCACCGCAGGGTTATCATGCACGAGCCGTCTCAGCTCAGTGTTCAGATGTTGTTGTGCAGTTTCAAAGTCAGGCCGACAATGGTCAAACCTTTTCATGACTTCCCCAACAAAGACATGGCGCACGGACGGACAGGCGTGCAGCTCGCGCCCACAGTCGTGGATGGCTCCCGCCAACACATAGGGGTTGCACCGAAATATAACGAAATACACTAATTTAAAAACACTCCTTGGTCCTAGGATAGTATAGTTCTTTTAATAAGCTTGATAGATAGGTAGACAATTAGACCTTTAAGCGAATGTGGACCTTTAATAGAATCTAAGTCGTTTAGCCCACCCGTAACCATAAACATTTTTTATGGATAAACAATATGCTTAAAATATTTCTTAACAGACCAAACACCCCCCCCCCTTTTTCCCACCCCCTTCCCTTTGCCAGACACCGGCCAGTAGGAGGGACACACCAGCACTTCTGCCGTCTCTCTGAAGGATCGACTAGGGCTGAGGGCCGGGGAGGTGTCACTAGGCAACACTAGACCGTCCCTCCACTTGCATAAGATAACTATTTATGTTGCTAGGAAGTCGAGACAGGCTACACCAGGGGGAGCCGCTTAGACACACGCCCAGAAAAGCTGGAATCAGGCGACGAGCACGCTCAGTTGGGAGCACTATTAATAGAACACGGGGGTGGTAACTAGTAACGGCTTTAAAGTCGGGAGTAGAAATAACAAACTTGACCTGCTAGGGGATTTAAGAATGATCGGAGAGAACATGGCTTAAGAGCACAAAAATAAGATGGGTCAGTTCGAGCCAGGTTTTCTCTATTTCTTGATATGTATCACGGGTATACATTGGTAGAATTGGTGATTATATGGATTAAACGACTAGTTTTAGGGGGGATCAAAGGGGAGTAGGTTTAGAACACTAAGTTTAGTAGTACTACACAACCTGACAGACTGACAAACGCTAAACGTTAGTTAAGTAATAAGAAGGTATCACATAATTCGTCATTATATATATTCCTTAACCCATTTTATACTGAAGCTACTGCAGATGAGCTGCAACCAGGTCCTGAAGAAATCCAAGAAATCCTGTTTCAGCCTCAGAAAACGATAGTGCTT
The DNA here is from genome assembly GCA_033239005.1 of Lamellibrachia satsuma. Classification (NCBI taxonomy): domain Eukaryota; kingdom Metazoa; phylum Annelida; class Polychaeta; order Sabellida; family Siboglinidae; genus Lamellibrachia; species Lamellibrachia satsuma. Next base: position 3,963,891 of record BSQZ01000028.1, read on the forward strand.
TTGTTGAAACGACTATAAGTTCACTATTTCTCAACCAATTTTCAAGTGTGATGCAACATTGTAAAGAAGATAAAACAAGCTTAGCACTGATATAGGTAACTTTGTGGTGATCTTATTCATATTATTATATTATAGAAGCATCTCGTATCATGAAATGCATTATTTTATTATGTACATAAAAGCAAAAAGACATTCATTCTAGTTATTACACAAAAACGAGTCCACGTCCACCCAGCACACTGGGCTCTCCTGTCATTTAGTCCTGCAAGTGCCTTTTGATGTGGTCAGCCACACAGGTTCCAGTTTGATGAACAGGTCCCTGGCACTGGCGGCATCCATACTTTGTCACACCACGGCGTTGATGTGGCCCGCTCGAAGGGAGCACTCGCGACATGTCTTGTAACGTTCGTACATCGGCACGACCTCGCTGGGGGGGCATGTACTAGGGGGGCTGCTCGTGCCGACCTGACATCGCCAATCAGTTCCAGCGACAAATCTTCCACAAAGTCCTGGAAGAGAGGCCACTGCGCTGCTGCTTCCACCGGATTGGACTCTTTCGCGACGATGTACGCATTGGGCACAGCTACCATCTGCAGATAGAAGTAGAGCCGTCTCCACCACTTCTTTGACCTGTGGTTGATCAGATGGTACCCAGTCATCTGATCGCACAAGTCCACGCCCTTCATGTGGACCTGATAGTCCTCTAGTGCCTTCGGCACAACGACAGGCGCACGCACTCCCTGTGCGTTGCGTCGCTTCACGCTGCCACGTACTGTTGGGTGGTGGTAGTTCGATAAGATCAGCACCGCCTTTGTGTCCATCCACACAGAACACATCAGGTCGTCCTTCTGCGCAACACGAAACTCTCCCCTGTGTAGGTTAACGTCCCGTGGTAGCAGATTCGCTGGCAAACCTCTGCGGTTAGCCCGTACAGTCCCGCAGGCGAGTAGACCACGAGCACGCAGTGCTTCCAGCAGCTCAACCCCCGTATAGAAGTTGTCCATCATAAACCTTCATGCAGATCCTCGGTCAGCTCCTTCACAACACGGTAGGACAGACCATGCTCTTGCTTGCCAGCAACACGGCCTGTGTACACCTGGAAGTTCCAGGTATATCCAGTGCTGCTTTCACAGAGTGACCACACTTTTACCCCCCACTTGGTGCGCTTCGATGGCAGGTACTGTCGGAAGGCCAATCTTCCCTTGAATTTCACCATTGACTCGTCAATGGTAACATGTAGACATCCTTGAACACTTTAACAAGATGGTCGATATACCACCGTAGTTTCCACAGGGCGTCCGGCTTGGCAGGCTGCACTGTGTTGTCTTGCAGGTGGAAATACCGCCAAATGCTGTCGAAACGATCGCGAGACATCACCTGTGAGAAGCGTGTTTCATACAGCCACTTTATCTTCCTCCAGTAATCGTGTCTGTGAGGAAGCCGCAAAACCCCCATCGACAACATCAGCCCGACAAACGCTTTCAGCACTGGGACAGTGACCGGGTCCCATCGAGGGGCCGACGGCGGCGGCGGGTTGGCAGCTCGTTGTTGCTCGGCATAACGGTTGCTTTCGTCCATCATTCTCTCCCACATAGCGTCATCGAAGAAAAAGTCGAAGTAGTCGATAGTTCTCGCCTCGGGTGGGTGCTGAATTTGTGAGCCTGGAATCAGCCGGAACGCCGGCTCATGAACTGGGTGAAAATTGGCGCTGTTTTCGATCCAGGCCACGTCGAACATTGCATTGACAATCACTTGATCGATCAGATCTTCTGCCTCCTCTGAGCCGTCTGAATCGAGAACAGTATCATTCTCGTCGTCATAAACATCTTCAAAATCACTTCCATCGCTAACATCGTTCTCCGCCATCTTTTCTTTGTCTCGTGAATTCGGAAACTGCACGGGGTGCTCACTTGGCACGCCAGTTAACCAATCAGCGGCTTCGATTTGGGTTTCCCCATCGCCATCCAACGAAAGCCAAGATGTTGGCCTATTTATATATGGAACTTCCAATAGGACTGCGATATGCTAATAGCCGGGATTTCCCCCGCAATGACGAACTACGACTAGAATCGTATTCCGGATACAAAGGGTAACTATGACTAGAATCGTATTCCGGATACAATGGGTTAATAAAGCCTACATTAGGAAACAGGACAATTAAAACTGTCTTACAAATTATATATATTTTTTAATAAAACCCACATTAGAAAAAATTAAACGGGACAGTTAAAAACGTTCTCACAAAGTTAAAAGTAATTTACAAGGGGGGTACCCGGACCCACAAGCAAATAGAACCAGGGTAGAACATGTAGGATATATACCACAGTTTGTTGCTGGAGCAATGGAACACCTTCACTTTCCATACCCTTATGAAGGCGGATCAGGGGGTAGACCCTAACACTTAACACAAATGCAAACAATGATCCTTTCATTGGGCCACGAACCTGCAAGAATCTGGACAGAGCTTGTACTGGACGGTATCCATCGTTAATTTTACATTATGCTAACAAAGTGTTATATTTAAAGTGAGACTTGACTAGAACAATGCCTGTTTTAAAGGACGATCCCCTTCGACCCATAAAACAAAGTGTGCACGTGTGACCTAGTCTTTCTAAGTTGTCAAGTAGACCCGCAGATTCTATGAACGCTTCTAACCAATATGCAATCCTATGCCCTAGTACTAGGACATCTAGATCCGACTTCGCCTCCGCCATATTGAATGGCTGATTGCGGGAAGTTTTAGCATATATCGAAACAAAGGCAAGTTAACCACAAGGCACCTGATGAAATGACACGATACTCAGTTGAAACGAATGTTGAGGCGATCTTCCTCTTGCAAGTCAGTAGACACAGATTGAAGTGTGTAGTCTGAAACGTATTTGAAAACACAAAAACTATTTATTTCGAGAGACAATTTCACACAACTTCACTGTGCAGAGACTGGAGCAAGAGTGAAAGGTCCAAGCAACTGGCTCCGGTTTGAACTGGTTTCCGCTATAATAAAATTTATTTGGCCAAAATAGTTCAGGTGTAGTCTGAGACACCCAGGGCAAGTTTAGCCAAAACATTCCTTGGTTATCTCATAACATTTGTTATACATCTGGGAAGTTGCATAAATTAATTACTGTTAATAGTCAATGTTATGCCATTGTAAGTGGAAATAAAGCAGTGCCATGCAGCTAAATCTGCTTCAGCAGTCAACCTGATATGATAGCCAGGCCTAGAAATGCCAATAGTCAAATTGATAAGGCGATGGAGAAATGCCCTGCCAGGTGAGATGACTCTGCATGCAAAATTGAGCAAACCAATGACAGGCTGTAATTGCTGTAAAGTAACTGAACGACATTTACGCGTGAGCAATGGATTCCTGCAGCTTCTGAACTTTATCACTGACAGTGTCCAGTTCAACGCCATGCATGGTAAAGAGTGTAGATGGTAAGCAAGTTTCCTCATGTTTTATTGGAATAGAAAGCTCATCCGCAATCGCAATGAATCCATGACCCCTTTGAGCCCCACACAGGCCCAGGCATGCCTGCATGCTAATCCCGGCCAGGATCCACAATAATCTGACTGACACTACCTGGATACAGATTAACTCATTTTTACAACCAGAAGGGATGCAAATAACCTATGATATCCAATGAGTTAAATTATCCCTACTAAAGTTGCTCTGTTTTGGGGCAATATTACTACAGATATGTCAACTATGCATGGAGTTATGACCAGTTGAAATTGTGTAAAAAAATTTGTATTTTCACAATTTTTTATATGAACATGCAATTTTGAAATAAAAATTCCATTCACAGCCCCTAATATGCAGTGTATGAATAATTGGTAATTAAATTTTCCAATATGAGGTGAAAACATAATGAAAATATATGCACCGGGAGTCAAGATATGGTCATTTTACTGAAATACTGGCATCAAATTAAAAATGGCGGAAAGATGTCGAATGTGAACTACATGTTCCTGCGCTTTTCTGTCGAGGTTTGTATAAAAGATACAGTCACATTTACAAGTAACAACTAGCAAGTCACAGGCCAAGACGGAAGAAATTAATAATTCATTACTAATTGTAGTTGCTGTCAGTGAAATTGGGCATAATGGCACGTACGTAATGTGCCATTGTACCACTGTATCCAATTTCATTGACAGCAGCTGCAATTAGTAATGAATTATTAATTATCTAAGGCTATAATTATATATACTTCACCTTCACATACAGTCAGTGAGATGAGAGTTCAATGGCACATCAGGAACTAACACTTTACTATGCAATCACATTATGTGTGAAGTTCCTTTGTGCACACAACTTTATGCCTGGTCAGCGTGTGGTACCTCTCAAAATTTTATACCTGGTCAGCGTGTGGTACCTCTCAAAACTTTATACCTGGTCAGCGTGTGGTACCTCTCAAAACTTTATACCTGGTCAGCGTGTGGTACCTCTCAAAACTTTATACCTGGTCAGCGTGTGGTACCTCTCAAAAGATGGAAACGGGCACATCAGTTTCTCACATTCAGGGCACCAAAACTGGGTTTGGTGGTGTCTTTTAGCTGAACCAACTAGCTGACCACGAGAGAGACGTGACAAGCACAAATCGTCTAAAATGTGGGATACAGCATGACAATACATGGAAAGTGTAGGTGCTGGGTTGGGGAATCGCTGTGTATACATAGCTCTGAACACCACGAAGGCAGACGTCCAATGGTGGATATCTGTTTTCCTTTATCCTTTGGCATTACGGAGATGACTTGATGGGATGACTCTGTTGAAACAGTCATCACATTTGCAAGTAACAACTAGCAAGTCACAGGTCAAGGCAGAAGAAATGAATAATTCAGTACTACTGCAGTTGCCATCAGTGAAATTGGATATAATGGCACTTAGGTAATATGCCATTATGCATAATTTCAATGAAGTTCTGATGATCCAGGGAGGCCTGCACTAAGACCTGAGAGATCGCTATCGTACAAGCCTCCCCATGACTACGTATGGTGCAGTAATCATTATTACTGCTGTTTGACTAGAGTGTACATATATAAATAAACTCAAAAACCAACTGTTTTGATAATATAGTGATAATATTACTGAATGAATATTCAGTATAATATTATATTACACAGCTAGGAATTATTAATTAATGCAGTTTATCATGATAATGATGATGTAGGCATACCATACATTTCTAAGCTTCAGCTGGCATTATTCTTTTTACATATGTAGCAGTTATTAATATTACATTCCAAGTCATATTTACTTATGATATATTTTTTGGGGTAATTCACAAAGCCTTGATAGGAATGGGTGTTAATTTTCTCCATGGCAATTTGCAGAAGAAAGTTTTCTTGAAGTAATTTTGGTATTGTATGTCTGATACAAAGGTGGCAGTATATTGTATTAGTTTGTTTAATCTGGATGTTAAAATCAAAGTTTTGGGGAAAATTATTTATTATATTGGTAAAGCGTTGTGGTGCCTTTCTTTGTCTTTTTGGTCTAGATGATACATTTTCATTACCAGTGAACATGTCTTCAACATATTCTGGAATGGTTCCATTTTTGTATCTGTAGAAAAATGTCATGCATGACAGCTTAAATAGGTCGTCTGCTTTTAACAGTTCTAGTTCTTTGAATAAAGGTGCACTGTGTGAATTATATTTACTGTTTGATATAGATCTAATTGCTTGCTTTTGTAGTTTGTTTATTTGTCGACCTCATGCTAATATGTGTGGCGGTCTGGGATTACCCGTCACATCATCATTTTTTTCAGTTGTCATTTTATGGAGGAAATGGAAAGAGCTACTATTCTCCTTTCAAGAACAGTTTGAATTATTGAAATATTCCCACTAGTTTTGAAGTTACAATGGTTTTAAAAGAGCACCCGTCATAAACATTTATACCCTGCTGATGCTTAATGTTGATACCTTGCAGATGCGTAATGGCAGAAACATGAGCTTGTTTGCTACAGGAACACACAGAGTAACTGTTGTTAAAGGTCATTTAATAAATGCATCGTGATAATAAAATACATGTATCGATGAGAAATAGCTGGTACAAACATGTTCATCGAGAAAAATATATATGTGTAAATCGATGAGATATAGCTTAATCATCAATACAAACTAGCTCATCGAGAAAAGCAATTATTAAATGACATGTAAAAGTAGCAAAGGTGGGGCGATCATTTATCCCACCAGGCCTCCAATACGGGAGGCCCCAACCCCCACCCCAGAAATAGTCATTTAATGGAGAAAAACACTTTTAAAGTTAGCACCCATTATTAATATTTCATAATCATATAAAATTGTTTGTGTTGTTACTGTTGTGCTATACATATATGTGCTTTGCATGTCAGCTTTGTATAAGACAAACTTCATCTTCTACCAGTTACTTTTCAAACAAAATATTTGTTGGTCAACTTTGGTGAAAAAAAGGTTGAAACTAAAATTTTATCATCTTTCGGTTGATAGCAAACTCTTTCACAGAATGTGGTTAGCTCTGAAAAGAGTTGTTTGTTTTTCTTCGGCTCTGAAGAGAGCCATTGTTTGTGCCTCGGCCACGCTCACGGGTTGTCTTAGGGGGTGGTGGTCGTATGTCATCATCGCTGTCTGATGACACCAATGCAGTGGTCTTCTTAGATGGCTTAGCAACTGCAGGCAGAAGTGTTGTCATGTCCTGGCAGTGCTCTGATGTGAATGGCCATATTTCGTCATACAGGAACCATTGTCGCTTCGCATCGAGTCCTCGGCACAGTGATCTCGGGCATTGCATGATGACTCGGCAATGGCTGCTTCACGAGTGGCTGCTCGATCAATGCGCTGTCTATGAACTCTTGCACGCGGATGTTGGTGGACCCGTTTGCAAAGTGGAAGTGGTGGTAACTCTTGATGTGCTGTACTTTGCGGAGAAACGACAAAGTGATGGTCACGTGACGTCCGGTCAGTACTCGCCACATCAAGTACCACATCATACAAGAGTTCTTGTTCTGTCCACTACAGTTGTCCGTGTGCAAGTTCAAATGACACTCGCCAATGCATCGACACTACAACATTGGCGCCTTTCCCAGTGTTGACACTCTTGTCCATCAAGAAGTTGACTTGCTTGGGGAATGTCTCGCTTGCCACTGCAAAGAGACCACACTTACTCGCGCACTTGAAATAAATCGGACCAGGCTGCAGAGGGTCAGATGGGAAATGCACTTGCTGGGCGAAGTCGAAACTGTAATGGTTTCCCCCAGCAAAGCTGCATGCTACGTGTTGACCGAATGTGACGTCAGCTGGCATCTCATCTTTCACGACCTTGCATAGATCGGTGTAGTGGCTCACCGCAAATGTTCCTCGTAGTCACGTACAGCAGCACTCTTCTCGCTGTCGGGCAAATTCGTTGAACGAACCAGCTTCGTCACCCCTTTCTGGCAGTACCAGCAGATCTGGTCGCATCGTTGTGACAAACGGTAGGAGCTGCTGCCACAGCCTGCAGAATGTTCGCTGCGACACCTTGCATGTAGACGCAGCATCAACAGCACAACAGTACTGAGTGTACACCGTCTTCTTGGTACAGTTGGTCGGCAGCAGCTTTACGTCAGTCTTCCAGTGTCCTGGAGTGCGTCCGGGAAGGATGATGGCATGGACTTCAGCATAGTTCACAATGAAGTCAATGACAGCTCGAGTATCTTCATACTTTAGGGCATGAACCGGCCTCTTCCGCTTGTTCTTGTGAACACGGGCTTCCACATCAGCTGTCTTGTAGTGTGGCATCAGGGCTGTCAGCTTGTCTTGACCGATACCATGGATGTATCGAAAGATGTTGTGACAGACCCTGAAACCGTGATAGAAGAAATCGGTCCGTTGAGCCTTCCGAACATTCTGCTGCCCTTTCCATGACGATGTAGTCAGCGATGACAGGTGCATTCCACATGACAGCTTGGCGAGGATCGCAATGTCGAGTTCATCATGTGTCATGCCGAGAAACTGCAAGCGAACATTGGCTAGTTCATCCACCGAGAAACGCCCATGGCAAGGCTGGCCATCGTACAACTTGCATTTGCAGGTCAGTTGGCATTCTGGCTCGGTATCACCATTACCACGAGGCATGATCTCATTGGCCAAGTTCTCGATAGCTCCAGTGAATGCAGCTCCGTCGTCAGTAGTGACAGTCGCAGTGTCAGTGATGCTGTCACCGCCGGGGCCTGGCCTGGCTGGTCCACTCCCCTCCGGGTCACTTTCCTCCTCGGTCAACTCAGTCTCCGATAAATCAGAGTCATCGTCATCGTTAGTGATCGGGCGATTGACGAAATGGTCGTTAACAAACTCTGACAAAACGTCATCACTTGCTATATTCCGCATGTTAATAGCGTCAACGAGTTCAGACAGCGAGCTACATCGTCCGGCTTCGATGCGTCCGCCATCTTGGTTTTCGCAGAACGTAAACAATGACGAAAATCATGCACTGGAAGCGTAATTCCATTTGAAATAGTTATATACACCACGCTACGTAATTCTGTAATATATACCGTCCGCAACGCAGTGCGAAGTTCAGTTTGAAATTGCACGATCCTTACAAAATACTATTGTTATAAAAACACAGAAATGAACAACTTATACTAAGAATTACATAAAACCGCTTTGTCAGTTTATATATGAATATATTAGCTGAAACATTATGAGGAAATCCCCAAATAGACCGGGTGACGCATTTTTACTATTATGACGATTTTACTCGCGATCGCGTCACGCGACATCCGCCGGGTTTTCTCAGACCGGCATACATAGTGAAAGATATATTGTCTTTAGGGTGTGTATTGGTACGTAATGTGGTATCATCTGCATACATGATTGGACAGAAATTGGTGCTTGCTGTTGCTAGATCATTGATGTATATTAGGAATAATAATGGCCCTAGAATTGAACCTTGGGGGACTCCAGTAGTAATCGTTTCCAAGGGTGATTTTATGTTGCTGAATTCCACGTATTGCTGTCTGTGCAGTAGATAGCTTTTAAACCATTCTAGTTCAGTATTTTGTATGCCATAATGTTTGACTTTGTTGATAAGGATTTTATGATAGATTGTGTCAAAAGCCTTTGACAGATCTAGAAATATTGCCAGTGGTAAACCTTTTTTGTCAAGATTTTAAGTGTATTCTGTTAACTAATTCAGATATTGCAAATTCAGTAGAATATTCAGCTCTGAAACCATACTGATTTTGGTGGAGGAGCTTACTATGAGTGAGATAGTGGATTAATTGAGTATAAATTGTTTTTCAAAGACGATATGCGCGGCAGAAGATATATTGGTCTGTTGTTGTTGAAATTATGATGATCATCTTTTTTGTGGACGGGAATAACTTTAGCAATTTTTTTATTTTGAGGGAATTTTCCCCTAAGTAGAGATTGATTAATTATACTGGTTTGACAATGACATTAACAGAAGCTTTCAGTAATATTGAAGAAATGTTGTCAATTCCCAGACTTCTTTTTGACTTTAAGTTATTTATTATATTTTTTGTGTCATTTTCACTGACAGGTGTAAATTGAAAGTTAGTATCATTTATTCTTTTTTTTTTCGATATGGTTTGAAGCTTGGTTTCCCATTAGTGTTTAATTTGTTGCAAGGTGTGGTCCAATATTTAAGAAGAAGTTATTGAATTGTGTTGCGATTTCTTTTTTATCTGTTATCTTGGTTTCATTTACATTGAAATATATTGGAAATTGTTTTTGTATTTTGGATTTGTTGATAACATCAGCTATGTTTTCCCATGTTTTCCTGATGTCATTCCTGTATTTGTGACCCGCTCTCCCAAAACCAGGCGGAAGTCGCACAGATCGGTTTCGCGCTAGCAACCAAAACATGCAGTTGGGGTTCACTTCGTCGATTTTTGGATTTCAGTGGAACTGTGTTGTTTGATATCTAATCTTCGGTTTTGCAAAGTGTGCAGCCCCAAAACACAACATAACATGGTATAATGTTGTTTTATTTGACACCTTCCGCTCATTTTGGTAAAACAATGACCATCTGAATGACCAAATTAGCTAGATTTGAACGCGCCGCTACGAGCGTTATTGGTGTGGTACCCCTTAACATTGCACATCGTTGGAAAGCCGGGAATGTCCGTGATCTAAATATGTCGTCCCCGTTAGCCATGGTATTATTGTAAGCCAATCACAGGCGACTTATTCTAGTAAACAAAATGGCAAGTGCGTAGCTACGTGCGTCACGTGGTCTCCGCCTTAGCCTGCGATTCGCTGATTGTGATGTCACTGCAAGGTTGACCCGGAATCTCCGAGTTCATCTCATGTTGTCAAGTAAACATCGTTCTATCGTTTAGCGTCGCGCATTGAATTTAAGCAAGTCTTTTAGCTTTATATGAATAGATCATTTCACAATTATGGATCGAGCTGCACAGATAACGCAACTATTGAAAGAAGCTTCGAAATGTGGTATTAGTGACAGTTCAGCGGTGCGGGAAGTGATAGAAGATTACTTCTGTCTGCCAACTTCTGAACTTGACAGCGACGTCGAAGTAAGTGACAGTGGCACTGACAGCGACGATGAACTCGTGTTGAACCCACTATCAACAACAACAAGTGTTGACCGTGCCAGTCCGGTGGCTTCTACTAGCACTGTGGAAGAAGTTGATGTTGACGATGATGATCTAGAGGAGACGGCGCGGATGACGCACATCGCGAAGAAGAGGGTGCGATGGATAGAGCGGCGAACATGTTTGAATGTATCAACATGCCGCAGAAGAAATGCCACTGTGTATGCAAGCTATATAATGGCCAGCCTTGTATTTCCCAGTTCAGCAATGAAAATCAAGAGTCTATCAGGTATGCTATGTTTAATTATTATAAAGCCTGTGCACTAATAAATACATGCATACATACGTACATTTTGCCAGTTAATGCTTAGTAGATAATTATGCAGACCTACAATAATAGGCTACATACAAACGTTTACTGTTGTATAATTGTAAATTTAACTGTTAATAATTATACTAATCCATAATATTGTGGCACATGTATCGATATTGTAGTAATGATCATTGAGTCCATGTGGAACCAATGTCTTTATAGTTTTATGATTATAATCTATATTATTATTATACAGTAAATTGTGTGAACTTAATTAAACACTGTTTTTTCCAGACTGAATACACAAGAGCTGAGTGCATACGAGAAAGACTTGCTGCTGCTTGGGATCATATGTGCCAGCATCAATGCTTCAAAAGAAACCCTGAGCATGAAGAAATTAAAAGTTGGACGAAAGGCAACAAGGATACGCTACTTCTACTACGAACATCGACGGATATGCCGCGACACCTTTCTCTTCCTGATGGACATATCAAAAGATAAGTTGACCAACTTAAAGAAGTGGTACTTGGCAAATGGGATTTACCCACGCAAGAAGAAGTCAGGCGGCCGACGGAAAACAGCATTGAGCTTTGATGAAATCAAACGTGTCTCTCGGTTTATAATCAACTTCGCCGAGCAGCACAGCATCATTCTCCCAGGACGTATTCCTGGTTTCAAGCGAGATGATGTTAAGGTGCTCCCAGTTGCGAGACAAAGGCGTCAGTGTGGCGATACTATAAAGCAGCATCAATGCAGGGTGAGCGCATTGTGCGCTACTCTACATTCCGCAAGTTGTGGAATCAGCTACTGCCATACATAATCATTTGCAAGCCAATGTCAGATTTGTGCTGGACCTGCCAACTGAACAACACACGTATCATCCGGCAGGTAAACGTGTCGGAAAATGAGAAGAGTGCAGCGCTTCGGCTACAAGAGGCTCATCTTGAGCACGCACGTGCAGAACGTGCGCATTATCAAGACCTGTGCCAACAGTCACGCCAAGTCGCAGACACCCACAACCTGCAAGAACTACACGTGACACGCCACTCTCTAGAAATATCGCATTTCATTACAGTTTTGACTTTGCACAACAAGTACATTTCCCATCTGATCCACTACAGCCAGGACCCATATATTTTAAAACTCCTCGAAAATGCCAGATCTTTGGAATACATGCTGATGGGGCTTCAAAACAAGTAAATTACCTGGTCGATGAGTGTGTGTCGTGCGGTAAAGGTGCAAATGTGGTTATTAGCTACCTACATCACTTCCTGGACAACTACAGTGCTGGTGAGTGTCACCTCCAGCTAAATGCTGACAACTGTGTCGGACAAAACAAAAACAATTTCATGCTGTGGTACCTGGCATGGAGAGTTGCTACTGGTCTCAACGCCACAGCCACCATCTCATTTCTACCTGCTGGCCACACAAAGTTCTCCCCAGACTGGTGTTTCGGCCTGATTAAACGGGTATATCGGCGAACAAAGGTGTCCTGCATGCAGGACATTGTTAATGTCATCCATAAGTCGTCAGAGAAAGCCCTGAATTTGCCGCAACTTGTTGGAGATGAGGACGGGAAAGTTATTGTGCCAACATATGACTGGAAGGCATTCCTCACTCCAGCTTACAAGAAAGTGGTTGGTTTGAAGAAAATCACCACTTTCACATTAGTGATGCAGACTCAGGAAACTGCTCACAAAGGAGTACACCGAGTGTGAGCGATGAACACAGCATCCTGTGTGGAGCCGTTCCACAAGGAATGCCAACGATCGTGAGACCTGCTGGCTTGGACAAGAAACGTCAGGCGTATTTATTTAAGGAAATCAGAGAATTCTGCACTGACGAGACAAAGGACATAGTATGTCCATGTCCTTTGGAAGATGTAGATTCGAGCAGTTCAGATGAGGACAATGAGCCACTTGTGAAACGCTCAAAGAGCAACTGCTAGTGTAGTTAGTAGTTGCAGTGCTGTTGCTAGCCAGTGACTGGGTTGGCAGGGTCATGCGGGGCGCACATATAATTAGGTCATTGCAGTGAAATAACATTTAAAAAATATATTTCACAATTAACTCATTGTTTGTATTTTAACATGATGAACTAGTCTAATTATGAACCAGAAACATGTTCCTGTTGATATGTGGTATGCTGTTTTTTTTTGCTGGACAGAAATCAAGATTTGGATTTTGATGTATGTAAACAAAATATTTTTATCAGCTTTTAATTAAATCTTACTGATACCATTGACATTTCTGTGAATCGCTTTACCCAGGTCATAAGTATGTCAAATTAGGACACTGTGTATGCATGGTTGCTATAGTATTTTCAGCTGTATGTCTGCTTAACATCATGCCAAAGTTTAAAGCTGTTTTTCTCCAAATTGTCGATTTCAATGCATCATCATTCAAATTGGCATAACTTCACCAATATACAAGATACAACAATGAGGGATGGCTCTTTAGAAAGCTCTGTGTATCTGCTTTCCAATGATGTATAAATATCCACTTGCAAAATTTGCTACTTCAGCCTGGTTTTGGCAGAGCAGGTCACATTTACTAAATTGCAGGTTATAATAAGTAGCCTTTGCTTCTTGTTTTAATTTCCTTACTTCTTTTGATTTATTTTCCAACTCAGTTAATTTTAGTTTGTTTATATTTGAGTTAGGACTTGTCATGTGTACTTCTAAGTATAGTTTGTCTCGTTTTTTTATTTTAGCTAGGAGTTCATAAGTCATCCATTTTGACTTCTTGTGTTTGTAATTATTAAACTTTACATCTTTCAATAGGAAGTGATCGTTCATTACCTCCGCTAGTTTGGTAGAAAATGTTTTATTGTACGACATGAGTGGATCTGCTGTTGGATTGTGATCAAAGACTTGATGCAAGTTTATATCTTCTAATTCATTGGTAAAGCTATCAATGTTTCTTCCTGTGAATGATCTCATGCTAATTTTATCAGTTACAGTATATGTTTTATTGATATTGAAATTAAGTGCCGCATATATTGCCATGTGACTTCCCAACACACTGGGCACTGTCGTCTAGTCCATCACGTGTCTTCTCGTGTCATCTGCCACACAGGTTCCAGTTTGGTGAACTGGTTCCTGGCACTGGCGGCAACCGTACTTCGTAATGCCATGGCGTTCACCTGGGCCTAAGCGACATGTCTTGTATCGCTCGTACATAGGCACTATTTCGTGAAGAGCTGCGGCTCGATGAGGTGCTGGTACAAGGGGGGGGGTGCGCTCGTGCTGACCTGACATCGCCGATCAGTTCCAGCTACAAATCTTCCACGAAGTCCTGGAAGACAGGCCACTGTGCCGCTGCTTCTGCCGGGTACGGCTACCATCTGAAGGTAGAAATACAACCACCTCCACCACTTCTTTGATCTGTGGTTGATCAGATGGTACCCAGTCATCTGATCACACAGGTCCACTCCGTTCATGTGGGCCTGGTAGTCCTTCAGTGCTTTCTGTACAATGACGGGGCCACACACTCCCTTCATGTGGGCCTGGTTGTCCTCCAGTGCTTTCTGTACAATGACGGGGCCACACACTCCCTTCATGTGGGCCTGGTTGTCCTCCAGTGCTTTCTGTACAATGACGGGGCCACGCACTCCCTTCATGTGGACCTGGTTGTCCTCCAGTGCTTTCTGTACAATGACGGGGCCACGCACTCCCTTCATGTGGACCTGGTTGTCCTCCAGTGCTTTCTGTACAATGACGGGGCCACGCACTCCCTTCATGTGGGCCTGGTTGTCCTCCAGTGCTTTCTGTACAATGACGGGGCCACACACTCCCTTCATGTGGGCCTGGTTGTCCTCCAGTGCTTTCTGTACAATGACGGGGCCACGCACTCCCTTCATGTGGACCTGGTATTCCTCCAGTGCTTTCTGTACAATGACGGGGCCACACACTCCCTTCATGTGGACCTGGTATTCCTCCAGTGCCTTCGGTACAATGACGTGACCACGCACTCCCTTCATGTGGACCTGGTTGTCCTCCAGTGCTTTCTGTACAATGACGGGGCCACGCACTCCCTTCATGTGGACCTGGTTGTCCTCCAGTGCTTTCTGTACAATGACGGGGCCACACACTCCCTTCATGTGGGCCTGGTTGTCCTCCAGTGCTTTCTGTACAATGACGGGGCCACACACTCCCTTCATGTGGACCTGGTATTCCTCCAGTGCCTTCGGTACAATGACGTGACCACGCACTCCCTGTGCATTGCGTCGCTCTACTATGCCACGAGTTGCCGGGGGGTGGTAGTTCGACAAGATGAGCACTGGCTTTGTGTCCATCCAGACCGAACACATCATGTCGTCTTTCTGTGCCAGGCGGAACTCTCCTATCTGCAGCCGTATGTTCCGTGTGAGCAAGTTTGCTGGCAGACCCCTGCGGTTTGCGCATACAGTCCCGCAGGCAAGCAGACCACGGACACGCAGTGCATACAGCAGCTCGACCCCAGTATAAAAATTGGCCATCGTGACCTTCATGAAGCTACCCTGCATGACAACATGATATCACAGACCATGCTCTTGTTGGCCAGCAACACGGCCTATGTATACTTGGAAGTTCCAGGTATACCCAGTGGTGCTTTCGCAGAGCGACCACACCTTGACTCTCCACTTAGTCGGCTTCGATGGGAGGTACTGTTGGAAGGCCAGTCTCCCCTTGAACTTTACCATTGATTCGTCAACGGTAACGTGCTCGTTCGGAATGTACATATCCTTGAAGTTCTTCACAAGATGGTCGATGTACCACCGTAGCTTCCACAGGGGTCTGACTAGGCAGGCTGTACTGTGTTGTCTTGCAAATGGAAGAATCTCTAAATGCAATCGAATCGATCGCGAGACATCACCTGCGAGAATCTGGTCTCATATATTCACTTCGTCTTCCTCTAGTAGTCGTTTCTATGGGGAAGATGCAAAATCCCCATCGACAACGTCAGGCCGGCGAACGCTTTCAGCACCGGGACGGTGGCCGGGTCCCATCGAGGGGCCGACGGCGGCGGGTTAGCTGATGGGTTTCGATTAGTGATTGGTTTCGACAACCATCTTCTGCCACACATTGTCGTCAAAGAAGAAGTTGAAATAATCTGCTCTCGTCTCGGGTGGGTGCTGTATGCCCGGAATCAATCAGGCGGAACGCCTGCTCATGCACTGGACGAAAATCAGCACTGTTTTCAACCCACACCGCATCGAAGCCCTCGAAGTCAGACAAGTCGTCGAATATCGCGTTGACAAGCAAGTCATTGCCTACCGCTCGATCAATGGGGTCTTCTGCCTCCCCTGGGCCGTCGGAATCAAGAACAACATCATTTTCATCGTCGTAAACATCTTCAAAATCACTTCCATCGCTAACATCATTCATCCGCCATCTTGTCTTTGTCTCAGAAATGTATACGGGGCCCTCACGTGTCACGCCAGTAAACCAATGAATGGCTTCAATTTGGGTTTCCCAAACATCATCCAATGAGAGCGAAGATGCTGGCCTATTTATATACGGACCTTCCAATCAGATCGCGAGATGCTAATAGAAGAGATTTCCCCCGGAACTACGACTAGAATCGTATTCCAGATAAAAAGGGTAAATACGACTAGAATCGTATCCTGGATAAAATGGGTTAAAATATAAACAATTTAACATTACAACTCATAACAAGACACACTGCCAGGTCCATCGGAGTTCTCTAAAGCCTATTTACATGGCATGTCCTCTGCCCCTGCCTCCGCGGGCTCGGCATGGCCTGCCCTATGCCCCTCGACTATTGCCCTTTGTCTGAAGAGTCTGTGTGTGAGTTGGAGGAGGATGGGGTTTGAGAGGATTGCTTGAGCTGGCTCAATTATTATTAACCCTTTCGGCTCTAGCATTTTATAAAAACATGTTCCCCTGTTCCCATAATTTCATGTGTTTTTACCTCGTGTTAAAAAATCCGTAGAGAAAAACTATTCAATGTTGTGTTTATTTTGAAGAGTAGTAAATTCTCTGTGTGTCTGTACACATAAAAACCACCAACAGAGCCGTTGCAACCCCGAAAAACTGACACCACTGTCCATTATTCCTGCCACCATACGTCTGGTAGTTGTGAAGGGTGCACGACTATCCTGGCCACCAAGGTGAGATGAAGACAGCGTTTCGCTGCACACATGCTGACAACCTCCACAAACTGCGCAAGGCTACAACTGGTCCTTTCTGGACATCAGTAACCTCTACTGCTGGCAGTTAGGGCGTGGCAAATTCAATGGGTCTTGACAGAACACTTGTGTTAACACATAGTCGACCCCATGAGACAGGAGGTACTTGGTAGCTTCGACAAGACTTCACTGAAAAAATGTCAGTTCAACTCACACAATAAATTATGTATTCACATGCATATGTCTACCTTTTTTTCTTATGCCTTGTCATTCAAATGTCTAGTATGACAGGAACATTCTGTTTTTTTTGCATCTGAGTGAAGCCTTCCTTTGCCGTCACCGTTTCTCCCTACTGCTGCAGATAGCCAGTAAGTCTTCCTCCAGGAACTGTACATAAACATAATTTTAGTGTCTAGAATACATTAACAGATATAAGCTTGCTGTCACTACTAGGTATGTCAATCGATAACACTTTCTACTGTGTGCATTTATTGATGTTATGTTGTGTCTAAGAGGTCAACAATAGACAGTTACCTTGAATCTTGGGTCTTTACAGACCAAAAGGGCATCAAGTCAGGTTTCCGGTTGTGGTCTTCTTCCAAGGTACAAACGTTGACACAGTGAAAGAACCAATCGATTAAGAGGATGAACGTTGCTGTCTCCTTCTTCTCGTGTCCGCCATTCACTGCCATTGTGCTGTCCACTGAGTGACTGACAACCTAGTGACATCAGTAACAAATACTAAGTTGTTTGGTTACTAACACATGAACACATCAGCAAGCTGAATTCAGCCTCATGACAGAGTGTGGAGTAAAATACACGTGCTCCTTTATCAGTTTCATCTGGTAGAGGTGATGTGCAGCATCCTCTTTGTACAGGTCGACCACATGGTCCCACAGAAAATGTTTTCCATTGTTCTAGACGTGTAAAATAACAATGATCTATGTATGTTATATCTTTCTCAAGAAAAAATTGGTAAATTTAAGGAATGTCATGTTGCTATAGTTAATTAAGGTAATTTAATATTTAAAACATCCGTCATCCACTTGTCAGTCGTCATCCACTTGTCCGAGGCAGCAAGAGTACGTGTCAATAGTACATAGGGTTCAGGGAAGGGGTGCGAAAGCTGTTCTTCTGTTGTCACTCCTTCACATCCCTTCAAATTGTGAAGGCGATAAAAAATTCACTGAAGTGTAATGGTCTGACCATTGGTAAGGACTTCATTATTGGACCCTAAAGTGTCATGTGAACAGCTCACTGCCATGCCACCAGCATTCCAAACCAAACAGGGGCCATACAGTATTTCTGATGGGAACTACTGTTACATGAAGTAGCCACACCGAGGTTGTAACTGTCACCTCAAGGTTTGTGTAGACTGTCACAAGAGTTTTAACACTTGATAAATCCACGATACCAATCTTGACTTCAGTATTGGTGGCAGGTACAGTTAAGGGAGGGGCAACTCGGTGGAGATCACGCTTGAGGTGTGCTTGATGTCCCAGTAGGATATCTTTTCAAGAAGACGTGGTGATGGTCTCTGAAACGACATTTTCTGAATATGACCCGAACATATTAGCTTCTTCCATGGAGAGAAATTTATGCTAACTTTTGACCATGATCCGATGCTATTACCATATGCAATCCAGAAAGGAAATGTAGCTATGTGTGTTAGCTTTGCCCCACTAAGCAAGTTATCACATTCTTATGGTTATTTTTCAAGTTACACCATGTTTTGTCAACGTGTACAAACAATATGAAATAATAACTTTCAACGACCAATCGTGTCTTATAACAAGCTATATAGAGGCATGCATTGAAATATATCTGTGACCAGTGCATTATAGGAAATTAAATAAATTTGTCAATAAAATGAGGTATTATAATTGTGTTTATTTAACCCTACAGGTGACCAATGGTGAACTTCCACGGTGTACAGTTTGGAGCTATTCATATGGGTATCTTTGAAAAATCACTGTGTCGCCAATAATTACCCTAGAAATATAACTGATGTATCATTGGAAATTCAACAAAAAAACATTTCACACTGCTGCTAGATAATTAATGAGCGGTTGAATACCCATATGTCCAGTTAGTGAAATTTTGCCACATATCAGCTACAAAATAAAACAAACCTGAAAGAAATCCATCTAGAACTTTTTTTATATGATTTTTTATGTAGACTGAAAAATATTGGCGATTTTTACAAACAAGTAAAATGGAAACCAGGTACTGAAATACTATCACACTGCAGCCCAATAATCATTGAGCAGTTGAATGGTGATATATACTGTGAACCAAATGCTGATATATACTGTGAACCAAATGCTGATATACACCTAACCTACAAGATAATGCAAAAAACAAGCACATACGTTGATAACTTTTTTATTCACGAATTTTAGAACATATACGATATAAAAATAAACAACAAATGTCAGTGTTCTGTCTCAGCTGGCTGGCACAGTGTCAGTCCCGTCACACCCGTGGCTTCTTGTGCACCAGGTTGCAGAAGCAATGTTTGTGCACGCCAGACCCACAGACAGTGCACCAGTACGAGCTGCGCTTTCGTATCCCTCGAGAACAGTCCGAGAACACGACACAATCTCTTTCCTGCATGCCGGGAAGATGCTGCAGCTGATGCCCCTCTGGCACTGCAGGTTGTGCAACGTCTGGTTGAGCAGTTGAGCAGTCCGAGTCCCACTCTGACTCCGAGCTGTCATCGGTGTCCATCGGCACCGCCGTGCTTGTACTCGGCCTGGCCGCACGCCTGCCCCTGGCACTCGCGGCGGCAGCTTTCCGAACATCAGCCGCACTAAACCCCTCAAAATCGCTCTCACCATTGGAGCTACCATGTACCTCTGAATCTGAATCACTGTCAGACATGAGTGTAAAGAAATTCTAAGTAAAACAGATTGAAATTGCGAAGCAAGAAAATAGCGGCTGTCGATGAAACTTCCAGAAACTGGGACGAATACCGTGTGGTTTCAGCTAAGGATTCTCATTGATTATATCACATGACAACGACTAATTTATTCATCTAGGGCACTGAAACGGCTTTCCATTGGTACTAAGCTTTCCCAGGTCAGGTTTTATGAATGGGAATGAGAATTTATTTACGGAGAGCATAGTAAAATGATCAAATTAGGATACCAGATTTATCACGTGTTTTGTAAGATAGATTCTCATTAGTTGTTACCGCATTAGCGTGTGGATAAAAATAGCACATGTAGAAGATTAAATCAGCTTTCCAACGGTGCCATTTGTTCCTGTGTTGGTTGCTAATGACGGAAATGAAAAATGTTGAAACAGAGTGACACCGAATTCGGCCCAGTTGTCACCTGTAGGGTTAAAATGATATAAAACCAACATCCACAACGATAGCAAACTCTGAAAAGAGCTGTTGTTTTTGTTGGTGGCTCTGAAGAGCCATTGTTGATGCTGGCACCCTACAAACTGTGGCGTTCTCGGTAACGGGCCAGGCTTACACAGTGGTGCTAGCAAGCACCCATATGGTGGCTTCACGCAACAGTCCATTGGTGTGCATTGGGGTGAAATGATTCTGGGGTTTCACAGTGTCACCACCATCGGTATTTGTAGCTGCGACAAACACGTCACGTTTGTCGAACGATCAACAGAACATGGTGTCACGATCTGTCGACAGCTTCTCACTCTTCCCCTCTGCAGCCAGATTTGGGAGATCTGCTGTGGCAGGCCGCGACTGTTCTTACGGATCGTACCACAGTAGTACATGTCTGCATCATGCAGATCGCGGATCAGGGCGAGGGAAGCGTAGAAGTTGTCGGCGAAGAGGTGGTAGTTCCGAAGGACATAGTTCGACATCAACTTCATGACGATGTTGTAGGTGAGACCCAATCCATCTGCCTTGGATTGTCACACCCGGTGTACACATCAAGGTCCAAGCAGTAGCCTGTGCGTGAGTCGGACAACACCCACAACTTGATCCCCCACTTGATAGGCTTCTTTGGCGTGTACTGTTTCCAGCGTAGCGGGCCGTTGTACTTTATCATAGCCTCATCAAGTGAGGGACCAACACCGGGCGTGAAGAGACGCGGAAAGTTCTGCTGAAGTGTCGACAGGAATGCCCAAACCTTCCCTAGCTTGTCGACACGATCCTCAGTCACTGGGTCTGTCACGTGCAGGTACTGCATCAGTTGCCTGTACCGGTTCCTCGAGATCCGGGAGCTGATTTATGGGCAATTCGGTCGAGCAGTAATCCCCATGCTGGGGCTGCTTATTCACCCCATCGGTAAGAGAATACCGAAGAAGTGCATCTCCTTCTCAGTCATGTTGTTCCACGACCGCCTCTGTGTTGTGCAGCATATGTGTTCGTGAATGCTGCCATGTCTTTGAAGAAGCTACGGCCAAGGACTGCAAGCAGGAAGTCGAGTTCTGGGACATCGAAGGGGATATGAGGTGTGTGTATTGCCATCGACTAACCCGGTGGTGGATATCCATTGGTGCTTGTAGTCGTTAAAGTGGCATTTTTGTGTGTCTATGAATCTTTGCTTTCTGACAAGCTTCGCACGATTTTGTCCATGTGGCGACATCCTTTTCAATGCCTTGCCACCAGTATGAACGTTTAATCAGTGCCGTGCCGGCCTTGACCCTTCGGTGGGTGAGGCGGTGCAGACTGTCGAACTCGACACGTAACATCGTCGGAACAAGGACATGCGACAGCATAACACTGGTGTCTGCCCATAATTTGGTGTTGTCCTCACACTCGATCAATCCTGGCATAGATATGGACTAAGTCGAAGTTCTGTGATGTGTGATCCAAAACTGCAATGACTAATCATTATCTTGGGCAACGCGAATCTCAAGCGATGTTGGTAAGGAAGCAACCTTGGACAGCACCGGTTCAAAAATGGCACTGCATGCCCCAACTCGTGCTCAATTACCTAATTGCATTGGTCAAAAAGACCAAATAAACGTAATCATAGTCGATTACATTGCCAAAATAATTGTTATGATTACAATTACAAATTTCTTGTGCACATTTCTGCTGCTTGGCTCCAAATACAATGTAGCTTATGGAAAAAGCCAAGTGTTTTCCTTTATTAAATTTTCTTGGATGATGTATATATTAAACAAAAATGTCATTGAATGAATGTACAAACGAATGAACAAACAAAGTTTATTTCAACACAAACAAACAAAGTTGAAAATTGCAATTGAGTTAGTAATGCCATATTATAAAATACTGAAAAAGGGCATGAAGGAAGTGTATTACTTATAATACTTGCCATATTGGAATACATTATGATATCAACATGGAAGGGCAAATCCTGCAGATTAATTCCACCATAATGAGAAACAGTTTTGCATTTGATTTCAATATCAATTAATTCTGCGTGGTGACGAAAACATGCAATTTTCTCACAACATACCATCAGCTTTTCCTGCCTAGATTATCTGACAGACTGTGCTCCATATTTTGCAATTGGTCCATATTTGACACAATGTCAACATGAAAGGACGAATCCTCATGTTCATTCTGTTGTCCGAGGTCCCTCAGTTCATTCCTGATGTCCGCCAGTAGGAACACCACACATCATTGACTTTGAAAGTTGCAACTTACTCCCTTCACTGATTGCTCACGGTCACCTGCCACGCTGCTTGTGGTTCCGACCTCACAGGTGTCACAATTGGAGATCGACTTTGTGCGAGCTGGTGGAATGATCTGGACGACTTGAGGTGATGACATATTGTGGTGAGGAGAATGTGTCCGGGCTGAGGTAGCTGTGAGAGTGGCGAGCTGAAGCTGACTGTGATCTTGATCTTCGCGGTGTGCATTGATGAGATGACCTTGATCTCAACCTTCGTAGTGAAGGTGATGCAGGCGCCTTCTTGTAGCGTTTCTGTAACTCTGGTGAGGGGATGCGTCTTTGGTATGAGTGATCATGGTTGCAGTCATTGTACCCTATGTGAATAATAGAGAATTTAACATTTCCATAAATAAAACATTTCATTGGAATAATGGAGGTGCTACGTTACATAACATTAACAAATATTGAGGTTGATGTTGACATTTTGAGCTGTGACAATTCAAAATATGGAAATAGCAAAATGCTGGAGTATCACAAATGAATGCATCTACAGACAAATGATCGTTTGCGTTGTTATGAGTGACCCCATTTTCGCACAACTGATGGAGTTCACAAACGAAGTCATCTACACAAAATGGGCCAAAACTGGATACTAGTCGACTTGAAAAGCAGCACAGCATTAATATTAAAACTCAGTTTTAAAGAGTTGTCATCCAAAAGGTATTTGTTCTGTGCCAAAATCATCAGAATCCCTGACTCAAGACCAAAGTAAGAATACCAACCACCACATTTAACCACTGAACAACTGTGAGTGTCTGCAGTAGTGTTCGAGCATCCTTCGGGAGACGATGCCCATGCCTCCTAAGGATGTCAAGCATTCAAAGTGGTACGAGTGCATCCATGTTTGGTTGCCCAAATTGTTATTTCCTTCCTAATATCTGGTACGTTGCCGTCGTCTTTCACATTATCAACCACTCCCCTGTATATTAAACTTCGAACAATTCTTCACACAAAACTGCAGAGATTTTTACTGAGTTGTTTTTTTAAAGGAAGTTATAGCTTTTTGTCTTGAATATCACCTTCCATTGTGCCAGTTGGTCAATGTCCTCTCTTGGTCACATGAGCCGATTCTTTGCTGTGGATAGGTGCATGAACAGGACTTGGTGGAAGTCTTCTTGTCATCCAGGCTGTTAGCCTCATATAGTTCTTGCTTTGTGGAATGAAGCTGTACAATGACAGGCAGCTTGCCGTCCCGCCGGGCTGGCAGTTCAAGGTACGTACATTCTGGCCATTGCTGTCCATCCAAAGTACATACCTTCTGGCCATTGCTGTCCGTCCAAGGTATGTATGTACCTTCTGGCCATTGCTGTCCGTCCAAGGTATGTATGTACCTTCTGGCCATTGCTGTCCATCCAAGGTACATACCTTCTGGCCATTGCTGTCCATCCAAAGTACATACCTTCTAGCCATTGCTGTCCATCCAAAGTACATACCTTCTGGCCATTGCTGTCCATCCAAAGTACATACCTTCTGGCCATTGCTGTCCATCCAAAGTACATACCTTCTGGCCATTGCTGTCCATCCAAGGTACATACCTTCTGGCCATTGCTGTCCATCCAAGGTACATACCTTCTGGCCATTGCTGTCCATCCAAAGTACATACCTTCTGGCCATTGCTGTCCATCCAAGGTATGTATGTACCTTCTGGCCATTGCTGTCCATCCAAGGTACATACCTTCTGGCCATTGCTGTCCATCCAAAGTACATACCTTCTAGCCATTGCTGTCCATCCAAAGTACATACCTTCTGGCCATTGCTGTCCATCCAAGGTATGTATGTACCTTCTGGCCATTGCTGTCCATCCAAGGTACATACCTTCTGGCCATTGCTGTCCATCCAAAGTACATACCTTCTGGCCATTTACCTTAAAGATATTTATATCATGTTTTAATGCATCTGGTTGCTGGATAAATTCATCGACTGCTGGCATTGTTTACTATGATGTTTTGACTGAACACCGCACCAAGTAGTTTGGCGATGGTGTAATTTAACGGGGTAGAGAAATAGAAGTGGGACTTTTTTCTACTATAGACACGCCTTTACCACAGGATTATATTTTCAATGTCTTCTTTTTCTAGGGCAAGTGGGTGTGCACCTTTCCTTGAAGACTTGTCCAGGACCAGCTATGAAGTTGTCCAGGTAAGACATGAAGTTATCTAGACAAGGCAAGCTTTCACTCGTCTCACACTTCTGTACTTCACAGTTGCTCTAATTCTGGTGTCAATTTACAGTGTCGTGAAATGGGAATAAAACATGCAAAAGTATGTGACAATGTATACATTCCAGGAAAAGGTCTGTGTAGTGGTAATGTGTTTTTGTTATGCAATCACTTTGGGATATGACTTCAGAGGAGTCTGGTAGGTAAGTATATGTGCGTGCGTGCGTGCGTGCGTGCGTGTAAGATGTTTTCTATTCTTAGGTTACATGCTCGTCAAGCCAAGCGTGTTGATCACCAAACTGTATGGTTCTTGTCATTTATCACCTGTCTCTCGGTGATCAATTGTTTGCAGGATTTTCGTCATTTCCCACCCGGAGTGAGCCGTGTGTACTTCTGTTTGCTCTCTTTGTTACGGTTTTTCCCAGTTTGATTTGCTGCTATTCCCAGGAAAAACATAGACTTCATAATTTTAATAATGGTGGATCGTCATCAGCATCGAGTGCCGTGTCTGTTACAGGCGTACACTACCACGACCACCCATTTCATGTGATATTGACGCTGTATTGTTTATTCACATGTTGGAGGTATCTAGGACTATGTGAAAAACACATTTTATGTCATCATTTATTGTGGCCGAAGCTCGTTTGATGAATGAATAAGGAAACGATGGATACGTATATAATGGGCATATTTTATTGCCAATTGGTATGCACTTCAAACATACCAGGAATATAAAATGAACATAAAACGTTGTATACATGAGCCTTAGCTAAAACAATGCAATGTAAAGTTAGTTACACAATGACAAACAGTAATCTGCCACAGTTGCTATTCGTAATGAGGGGTGCCACCCCCACCCAAAGCCACATAAATGAAATGCAAACAATCGATTAAATATGATACATAATTGGAAAAGCAGTTGCAAATGTGCACACCACCCTAGGATAAACGCATTACCAACCTCTAGATTCCTTCACTCATACAAGAATTAATACCAAGAACACAGACATAGTGACTGCACTAGCAGTACAAAGTATAAGCTGCTGCCCTAGCCTGACTCCATGACCAGGCTGATCCAGCCAGACCAGTACACCACATGATTGCTGTATAACCACGGACCATAGTATGCAAAGAAAAAATAATAAAACAGATTAGGCTGCACGTGCAATGCAGAGACATTCCTCACTGGATTCACTCACACCAGGCTGAGCAAGCTAGACCAGTACACTTCAGAAGTCATATAATATATGCACAAACTTCCCAAACAAACAAAAGGTATGTAGGATATGTCCATGTCTAGTATGTAAAATCGGCAGACCAGCCCGATTCCCAGACCCGGCTGAGCAGGGCAGACCAGAACATATGATATTGTAAACATGAAACCAAGACAAGCAGCAGCAGCAGCAGCAGCAGCAGCAGCAGCAGCAGCAGCAGCAGCAGCAGCAGCAGCAGCAGCAGCAGCAGCAGATGGACAATTTATAGTTGCATCATAGGAATGTGAATGTAACACTTAAAGGCTGCAGATTTCCATCTGCCCATAATTTGTATTTGCCTATCTGTAAAACCCCTTGTAGCGGCAGTCGTTGCGGCTCCAATATGAAATGAGTGGCACTTATAAAGGCCAGGGTCGTAACCTGCATGTGCAAGACATGCAGACAGTTGGGCTGCAAAATATGTTCTGTACATAGGAGTCTTGTCGGGAAAGACAAAGAGCGGTCCTGTCGATGAGCCACGAGTTTGTAAATAACAACATGTGGGCCACTGGGCAGTTTGTGGATTGGGACGTTATTTCGAGCACAACGGGCCTATTAACTTGTTGGTGTTTGGCATGCCTGATTGCGATACGCAGTGAGGGTTTATTCCTGCCAACGTACCCTGGCACAATCTCCGTGTCATTCCTATGTATTACATGCTCTATCGGTACACTCGCCCGGACAGTAATTTCCCCAATTCTCAAAAATCCATGAAATGCCAGCATATGCATTGCAGCCACACATAGTTGTGTCAATTTGTCAGGAATTACTGCTTTAGTTGCACTGAGAAGTTGACCTAGCATATGCAGATCAATTGGTCGCCTAAAATCAACAGACTGGACTTTTTATTAATTCCTACTAACAATTTCTTAATGTAGAAGTTATCTGCTGGGTCAGCCAACCCAACGATTTTGTGGCTGTAAGACACAGCTGACACGGTAGATAGAATAGTTGAGGAAGCATAGTTAGCTGCGAACATGTGGGTAATAAAACCTGCAAGATTACTGCGTGATACTGGGAAGGTCCTTGTGCCAGGACAGACAGATGTGACATACCTATGCAACATGTTGACACTGCGTCTATAAGCTGCGCGGGTTGTTGGTGCTAATGATGCTCTGATACGTTCATGCTCTAGCCTAGCAGCACTTCTGGTTTCAATGGCGGTGGCATGACTGCGGTAGTGGGATTGTGCCAAGGTGCTATTTGTCTGGCTTTTCCGATTAGCAATCGAGAAAGATGGTCAGCTATGATATTCTGGTTACTGGGGACATGGCAGGATCAAAATAAGATATTATATTTCAAACATGCTAGCACTAACTTCCTGACGAGATTCAAGATAACCGGGTTCTTGGACTTGGACTTGTTTATGATAGCCGTACTCCAGAAATGTCAGTCATGAAAATTATACAGTGGTTGGCCAGAAATTTTCCAAACAACTCTTTTGCGAGAACCAAGGGGTACAACTCAAGTAAGATTATGTCTGCCGAAGTAAAGGGCTTGTGGCATGTCCCTGCTACCCACTTCTTTCCAAAAACAACCTATGTCGCTCGAGGCATCTGTGTACAACTTAATTGTTTTTAAAGACAAACTTCTGTTCGAGAAACATACTCTTCCCATTAAATGATAGCAAAAATATCTGCCAAGCATATATGTCTACACGAGCTTTGAAGTTTAATGTAACACAATGGTGTAGCCGAGTAATGCCAACTCAAATTAATCAAACGATGGAGAAATGTCCGTCCTGGTGGTACAACCAGACAAGCAAAATTAATGAGTGATAATAAATCCCGCAAAAGCACTTTTCGACATTTGGCCTGCGATTTACTAATAAAGTAGCCTTGGCTAGTTTGTCTTCAGGTAATCGAAGTTGCGTTGTTGTAGTGTCAATTTCAATACCATAAACAATTTGGCACGTATATGGAAGACACCTCTTATCCTTATTTAGTAGAATTCCAATATTCTGCATGGCATGTTACCTCATTAGCAGGGCCCACAAAAATGAGGTCATCTAAAAGGTGAGTAACTTTTGTGACATGAAAATGCGTCTCCATAATCCATTGCAGGGCTCGACTAAACCTTTTAAACAATTGGCAGCGTACTGCCGCTCCCATTGGAAGCATCCTATCATGATAGAACAAACCCTTCCACGTGAAACCAAGCAATGGGTAGTCTTGTGACCTAATTGGAATTAGTCTGAAAGCTTCTTGTATATCTGCTTTGGCTATTAAGCACTTATGGCCACAAGCTCTGACCAATTCAACCACCCCATCTAACGATTCATATTGCACTGTTGTGAATTCTCTGGATTTGTGAAAGTTGATGAAGTCACCTTTCGGAAAGGATAAATCGTGAATGAGTCTGAATATGCCCTTTTCATGTTTTGGAACCAAACCAAGCGGGAGAGACTGAACATTTGTAAAAGAGGATTTCCTAAAATGGGCCTGCTACTCAACCCAAGTAAATTTTGTGTTAAATTTTTATCATCGACTAGTTGTGGTATCTGCAATGCTGACTGATGATTGTCTGAAAAACGCATGCATAGTGGCCCATCATAGTGGAGAGGGAAACCCGTAGAAAACCCATCTAAAAGGATAAATGCATCCAATTTGTCATAAGAAAGCAGATATCTGGCCATGACCTTACTGTTTATTGGTGTTGGAAGGTCACATGGCTCCTGCACGTACAACCCCTTGTGGGTGGGCTGGATGCAATCTGCAGCGATGAGTGGGGTGTTGTCCGCTTGCCGCATGCATGTTTGAATTGGCAGGCAGGCCTGGGGCAACAGCCAAATTGCTCAAATTGGTAACATTGCCCTTTCTGGAAAGCTCTACTGGGAAAGCTTGACCCAAGAGAGACACCGCCTCAGGTTCGGTTGTAAGGGGGGCGGGTGTTTGTACCGCGAAAGGAATAAGCACCTGGTTTGTTGACAGCCTGTTCAAGACACCGAAAGTGCAAATCCTAGTTAACTTGCCCAAAGCTCAACTGGTTGGCTCTCATGTCCCTATGGAATGACTCATCAAGGCGTTTCCAGGCCAAACCCCCAAACCTACGTGCCATTTCTGTGATGTCAGAGATGTGCTTAAATAGGCCTGGAGCTCGCAGTGGGAATGTTCAGTTAGAACAGCTGCATAGATGGTGAAAGAAGACAACCACTAGCCGATAGTTGTGATACGATTGAGCTGTGATGGCATCAATAAAGATAGGGTATCCTACTGGCCGATGTGTGTAACCTCTAAATTAAGACGCTTGTGCTGCTGCTGCTCATACGAATAATCGACAGCATCATTGATTAGCAACTGCTGCAAGTTGACATAATCACCCTTCCTTATTTTACTCTGAAGGAAATCGGATAATGTGGCGCCCAGCGGCCTGTTGACAACGCTATAGGTGGGCATTGGTGTATGTGATTCACCACCAAACAGATCGCCGACCAAAGCGTCTAAATCACTATCACTGTCATCAGACACGAGAGGTGGTGCAGCTGGTACAGCGGTGCTAGATGACGGCATTGGAGCAGGTAGCTGCGAGGAGATAGCAGTGCTGGTCGGCAGCATGGAAGATGTATGTACGGGGTTTTGGCTTGTCCGGGTCGTTTGCATCGTTTGCAGCATATCAACAGCAGAAGCAGAAGAGGCCATGGATACATTGTCTGTACGCTGAGACGAAAATGGAAGCATAGCGAAGTCATTGACACCATTGTCACCGACAAACCATCGTAATAAATCAATGTTTACTTAAAAACAGCGCTTCCCTGCAGATAGACCTCTAGAACAAGCGGTCGCCTACCGGAGAAAGATGCATGCCATCGTCGCGATCTTTAACACGAATAGCCACCATGTGGGATCCTTAGGTCTGTGCGAGGCAACGAAATAGGAAAAATCTGTCACACAAATATAGGTCACGCAACAAAACTGTAGCTGAATTGTACGTAATAGGAAATGGGTAAAACTACCGTATGTAACAAAAGCTATGCAGTTCCAAACAGACAGGGTCATATGAAACAACGTAGCACAGCGAATAACAGCGAATCAAAGCAAGATACACGTGAATTCAAAACTATGCAACTTCGGTAATTCTCAAACCCGGCCTGAACTGCATGATGCCCTACAGTGGACGCTTCCACATACGTGGCAGGGGTGTTAGGATGTAACCGGGTTTGGATCATAGCACCATCCATCATAACAAGACATAAAATTACTTCTGGCTATGCCATAAGTTGTTATTTAAGCTAATAAAAGTAGACTTTTGTTATGGTGTCCAACCCACATCACTTCTGTCTTCTCCAGGCTCATTCTCAGTGCTTCTTGAACACCCCCTTCCATTCCTCCAACACTTCTTGTAGGTCTTGTTTGCTCTCTGCCATTATGGCCAGATCATCTGCATACATCATCTTCCTGAGAACATCCTTCGTGCTGATCTTCCTGCTCATTAGTTCCATCACCATGATAAAGAGTCCATCACCATGATAAAGAGTCCATCACCATGATAAAGAGTCCGTCACCATGATAAAGAGTCTATCACCATGATAAACAGTCCATCACCATGATAAACAGTCCATCACCATGATAAACAGTCCATCACCATGATAAACAGTAAAGGGCTAAGGGCACTTCCTTGCTTCAAACCGGTGTTAACTGTAAACTCTTCCGACAACCCAGATCCAACCGCAACTCTTCCTTTTGTTCTCTCATACATTGATTCCACCATAGATTCCACCAGAGACACCTATGTTATCAAATCCCAACTTCTTTATTGTTGCAATGACTATATCATTCGTCACCTTGTTTGTAGTTTCTGGGATGCATGTTTAGTTTCTGTGCAACAGGATCAGCAATTTATTCAGCGAAGTTCACGACAAAAGTCTCGTCTTTCAGAATTTCCATTAATTTGGCCATGATAGAGCTGTTGGTCGTAATACTATGTTTGTGCGACTTCAGCCCCATCAATTGTTGTTTGTGGAGTTGGACTTTGGACGAGCAGCCAGTCTTGACAATGGGGCGCTAGTCACTACGCTTTAGTTGGCACTGTCTGGGCATTACGCTTCAGTTGACACTGTCTGGGCATTACGCTTCAGTTGGCGCTGTCTGAGCGATACACTTCAGTTGACACAGTCTGGGCGATACACTTCAGTTGACACAGTCTGGGCGATGATGCGGTTGCTATTATATTTATTGTTCCTCAGTCACTTTACCTCATTTTGCTTCAGGATATTCGGTGCATCACGCCCGCCCCAGGAATCTTGTAACTCGAGTTGGTAACACGAGTTGGTAACACGAGTTGGTAACACGAGTTGGTAACACGAGTTGGTAACACGAGTTGGTAACACGAGTTGGTAACACGAGTTGGTAACACGAGTTGGTAACATGAGTTAGTAACATGAGTTGGTAACATGAGTTGGTAACACAGCCGTGGGTCAAGCATTCCTAAATAATAGCTATGGTTTTGATGGAATATCTAGCAAATTATTAAAACTCATTGAACCTGAAATAGTAAAACCTTTAACATTATTAATAAATCAAGTGCTGAACCCAGGACAGTTTCTTGACAAACTTAACGTAGCAAAAGTTATTCCTATATTAAAAAAAATTATCCCACATTATTCACAAATTATAGACCAGTATCCCTCTTGCCTGTTATTTCAAAAGTCTTGGAAAGAATTATGAATAACCAATTACTCATGTATTTTACTAAAACAAAACTACTGTATGTTAATCAATACGACTTGAGACCCCACCACTCAACTGAATATATAGCTCTAGAAATAGTCGATTGGATAACAACCAATTACCCGTCAGTATATTTCTTGATTTATCGAAAGCATTAAATTAATCATTTCTTCACAGATTGTTGTTGAAATACTATATAATATACCAGATTAAAAGAAATTGGAGTTTTCATTTTTTTTAAAACATCTGTAAATGTGATAAAATAGCCACTAAAAATGAAGTTTAATCGTTTTGAAAAAATCCCCAAAGAAATAAATGACATACATATAAGTATGACAGCGTAACTGATAACTTTACGGCAGATTTTGGTTAAAATAAACCAATTATGTCTGCTACACTACTGTGAATGCAGTAAGCAAAAGTTGAATGACAGTGTATTTTTGACACAATCCCTTCACCAATTGTAATTTACTGCCGTATTACGTTGCGTGCACGTAAGACGCATTCATAAGCAAAATTGCAATGTCGTGAGTGTTGTAGTTTTTCTCAAACAATACTTGAAACATAATTTCCTGGTTATTATGGAAAACACAATCTCAACAAATGCTTGTTTTTGTGCTGAAATTTTCAGTTTTTCACTGGCGTTTTATATATTGTTGACAATACATAATGATCATTTGTAATATTGACATGTCCCCTTAATTTGCCGCCGTAATAGCCACCTAGTCTCCCAAATCCAATTTATACTATATATGTGCTTACATACCTAGTTTACACACAATTTTATTTTTTTATTCATTATTGTTACTGTGCCATTATATACAACTGGATCAATAAACAATTCTGTCTGTCTGTCTGTAATTATTGCTCAATTTCGGAATGCCACCTCGTGGTTTTGTCCCAACAAAACGTGCATTGGAAGAATACTCTCTCTCTCTCCTCAGACCAGCTGAGTAAGAAAAGGTCATAAGGTGATTGATTTTGTATCTTTTCTTCTCGCTGTTGTGCATTTTCTTGACACAGAAGAGTTTGCAATGGAGGGAATAAGCTCACTCAATATCAGCTGCATGCTTGAATTCGTACAACATCGTAGCTTTCATCTAGGTGAGGTCGTTGGTGACAAACATCTTTGGTCCTGTTAAGTTTCGCAGGTTTTTTTCCCCCGCCTCAATGCTGTCTTCGTGTCACGTCTCACAAACTTCGCGATCACTGTCCTCGTTTTTGATCTCAGGCAGTCCGTGTACGTGAACATTATCTTTTTGCATGTACTGCTCAAGATCATCTAGCTTGAAATGGTGTATTTTCTTTCTTATCTGTTGGATTTCTTGTGTGGCCCTCGACATCACTCTCTCTGATGCATAATATTTACTAGTCCGCGACACGATCTGGTAGTCTCAGACTACCGTCAGTTGTAACTGACCAATGGTGCCTGTACATTCGCTAACATGGGGCAGAAACTACTCAAGTGGGCTACACTGCTGCACAACAAACACACGTTCGCTGTTAGACTGATGAATAGGGAACAAAACAGGCTATTGTCCCAGACCCCCAGTCTAGTTTCATATTGTGTTGTTGGATGAGGGCAGCTGACCAAGCTGAAAATGCTTTATGGTATTCATAAAAAACTGTGCCTTCTATGCGGGATGCAATGCCTACCACCATTGCCTTGTGAGCATCCAGCTCCTTCCTTCTATCCCACACTTCACACACTATGTTCTGTACTTGATGAAGGCCGCAGTGAACTCGGCCATTGTCAGGTTACGATTTAAACGGGGGTCGGACAACAGCGGGCAGAGGAGGTGGTGAGAGCGTAGTGACTAATTTCCCAGGTCAAAGTGGAGTATCAAGAGTGAAGCCAAGTTAATGTCTTTACCGTCAAGGATAGCTGCTCTTGGCCTGTGACACCGTCTTGACGCTGGTCGACTGCTTGATTGTCTCCACGGCTGTCTTTAGGCTGAATACGATGGGTTGGGGAAGGCTCTGTAGTTGGCGCCATGTCCGGGTCGTGGATCACTCGTGGAGTAGTGACTGACGAGTCCACAGTTGCTGAGGATCCATCAGTGATGCGCTGTGAACAAATTATCTCTCCCATCTGCTGCACGACGTCCGCCAGTGGCTCCATCTCGTGCATGTTGGTGTGACTGGTTGTCGCAGTTGGTCCATCGTACGCATGGCTCTCGTGAGCCCAAATCTCTGTGTGCGTATGTATTATACATACATACATACATACATACATACATACATACATACATACATACATACATACATACATACAATGCATGAAACTGCTAATCTACATGATGATAACAAAGGTGATGGGAACCTGCCACAGGTACTGCTCATAACGAGGTGTTTCACCCCCACACAAGGCCACATACAAATGTGCACACCACCCTATGTTAAGGCCATGCGCTATGGTCAAAACCATTTTTTATTATTCTCTCTAGCTTTGTTATTATTTGTAGCCTACTGAACTTTTAGGACAGTGTTAATAAATATTTTATAAAATTATTTTTAAAATATTGTCCACCAGGTGGCACTGTGGGTAGTATCCATTTTGGATTTCTTAGATGCACCGTGATTAGTGTATCTGGAGAATGGCTTAATCAAATGCATTGTATTTTGGCACACTGATAGCCTACATACTTTTTGGTCATTTTCCGATCGCAGCTCTAGCTAATTGCAGCTGTCGACGACGAGACATACTTGTACCGAATGGCTGCATTACTTTCTTATTTACTCCAGACATTTTATGAAAAGCAAGCGCAAGTGAATCGAAGCGAGGAAAAAATGGCGGCTCTAAGAAAGTTGATAAATTCCTTTGTGGCGGCCTATAGCCAATCAGCGTTGAGCACTCGTGGGCGTGACCTATGCCGACCAATGAAACCTTTTCCGGGTGGTATTCTTCCAGCTTGAAATAGTCAAAATCTACCATGGACTATGCGGAATCATAACTACCAGCATGCGCAGCGAAAGTGACGCTTCAAATCCATGCCAAACATGGCGGGGTTGTTTACAAACACGGTCCTGTACGGGACCGCTGAAAAATGGGTCTTAGAAAATGTTGTTTTTATTGCATTTATTGACGTTATTTATACATATAAAACACACAGATCGATAGATAATAGCAGCTCATGAATATGACAAAACATGAAAATGAATTAAAAAAAATATTCTGAGCGTCGCGCGTGGCCTTAAACGGATTACCAACGTGTGAATGACATCACTCATAAAATTAAACACAAAAATAACCCGCATAATTAATGCATGAGCAGTGCAAAATATATGCTGTATAAGACAGTACGGTAGTACACAAAAAATTAAACCAACAATGACTGCATGTGCAATGCATATATACTCCTCTATAAGTACTCACTCTCAGGCAAGGCTGAGCAAGCCAGTCCAGTACACCTCATGAATCCCAATGCAGAAACTTCCCAAACAAGCAACTGTACATGAAATACACAGCCCGACTCCCACACCAGGCTGAGCAAGCCAAACCAGAACACACGTGGAGTACAGATATATGTATTCAAGGCAAGCAACAGCACCAGCGGAGTTACTTGTTATGAATGTATTTATAGCTGCATCATAGGAATGCGAATGTGGCACCTATAGGCTGCAGATTTCCATCTGTTCATAATTTCAATCTGCCTTTCAGTAAAACCCCTTGTTGCAGCAGTAGTTGCAGCAGTAGTTGCAGCAGTAGTTGCAGCACCAATGTGAAATGTGTGGCACTTGTAAAGACCAGGGTCGTAACCTGAAAGACATGCTGACAGTTGAGATGTGAAATATGTTTTTGAAATAGGACTCTTGTCGGGGAAGATAAAGAACGGTCCCACTGATGAGCTGCGAGTATGTAAATGATGACATGTGGGCCATTGGGCAGTTCCTGGACTGGGGTGTTATTTCTAGAACAATGGGCCTGTTAACCTGCTCGTGTTTGGCATGCCTGATCGTAAGTCGCAGAGAGGTTTTGTCTAAGCCATTGTGCAAACACAACACGTAACAGGCTGACAAAGCTGGTCTTCGGACATTTTCTCCATATCACCGAATGGAGCGATTCATTCGTGTTTTGTGTCTTCCCCATCAGGCAGCGTTCCAGAAGGTTGGTGTGACTAAGACGCGCATACACATCTTTGACCAGGGCACCCACCTCTTTGGATAGTGGCATCCCAACGTTGGCCCGGTGAGAGCCTGGCACTTCCCCAGCAGCCAATGCTTTCTGGTAGAAGCACCAGCTCTGCTTTCCCTTGGGGCAGAGATCATGGTCTGGCTTCTCATCTGTTGACGTGGCGTGATGGAATGTGGCTAAGATGGCTTGCTGCATCGCGTTCTTGTCATGAGGATGTGCGCGTATCACCTTGCCATAGTAGCCGGTCAGTTTTGTGATGTTGGCCTGAGTCATCGAGGATAACACCCTTCTTCTTCCCTTGTGTTGCCAGATTGCGCAAGGCAGTTCCCAATCGCCTTGTGACATGGTTGACATATTCTTCCTTCTTCAGGCGTATGTCACCATAGACTTTGAGTGAGCACAGGTGCTTGAAAGTTTTTGCGTCACCGTCAGAGAGAAGGGTAGTGTACCGGAAACCATGCTTGTCGAGGGAAAGTGGCCAGAGAATCTCGGATGCCTCCATCTCCCCCGAAGCACCGGTGTAGTTCTGGTTGCAGTCTGTGTGCTTGTCGTGCCACTTCGCCGTGTGTTTCCCACCGTAGCGTGTACTTGCCACCCCTGACAGTACAGCGAGAGAATGCCCGGTCAAGCACAAGTCTAGTGACCACCTCCACCACACAACCAATGCCATAGTTTGATCGATGTCCACGTGTCATCCACGATCCACCGAAGCTGATGGTGATGTTGATTGGGCCGTCCTCATCGATGGAAGGGTTGAGCTCTTTGTACACTTGTCTTACAACTTTTGCAGCGTTACATGTCATCTGGGTCACAACCACCATGTTCGCCTGCATAATGGCCTGATAGGCCTGGCCCTAAGTTAAGGCTAGGCCTAGTCTAGCCTATGCTATGGCTATACTATAGACACTAGTATTTACCAAAAGTGGGGCTGCGTCTGCGGAGCTTACTGTTATTTGTTGACTCTATTTGCATAGGAACTAAGCTCTGCCCATGGCATACGACAGCATATTTTTTGGAATTGTTATAAATGGTACATGTAGACAAACGTAGTCATTACCTGATCGGAACTTGAAACCGCAACGTCTTCTCTGACTGTCGAAGCTGCGCTGTACTGCTTTTCTCTCATTTCACGCGCTGCTTGACTAGCAAACTTCAGCTGCCTTCGCTTGCTAGCTTTCCCACAACCATAGAACTCCTTCGACTTTCTTTTTCCATAGACCATACTTCTTTTTTTGTCAATAAATCGAATGAAAACACGCGAAGACTTGCTCGATATGAAGTAAACAAAGGAACTGTGCCGCAAAACCAGGTCACATACATAACCAATAAGTGCGAAGATTGCGATCACATGACGTTTCTAGACCAATCATAGCGGTCCGCACCGGAGAGCATCGGTTATCCTCGGATTTATTCGTATTACCACGCGATATTGTATAGATTGATCTTATTATGAAGGGGATAAACATACCTTTCCAGCGATGGGTGCCATGTTGGATATCGTGGTTTTAGCGGCACGTAAACACGGTTGGAATGAGACGATATTTTACGATCGTTTGTGCATAGAATGAAGACAATGAAACAATGGGCCCGAACTGAACACACAATTTGTTATATGAATTACTATATTTAGGTGGAAAAAAACGCTTCCAAAAAGCAAATTAGATAAGTATTTTAACTGAAAAAGTCAAAAACGAAAAAAAATATTTTTCAAAAATACGGAAAATTCACACCCGCACATTGCCTTAATGTAGAAGTTGTCTGTTGGGTCAGCCAACCCAACTATTTGTGGCTGTAAGATATAGCTGACACAGTTGATAAGATATAGCTGACACAGTTGATAAGATATAGTTGACACAGTTGATAAGATATAGCTGACACAGTTGATAAGATAGTCGAGGAAGCATAATTTGTTGCGAAATTTTTTTTAAACAAGTTCAATGTGTAATGAATCCTACAAGATTACTGCGTGAGACAGGGAAGGTCTTAGAACCAAGGAGTACAGCTCGAGTAAGGTTATGTCTGCCGAAGTAAAAGGCTTGTGCCATGACCATGCTACCCACTTCTTCCAAAAAAAGCAAAACTGAGCAATTGTTAGTGTACTGCTGCTCCCATCGGAAGGACCTTATTATGATAGAACAAACCCTTCCACGTGAAACCGAGCAATGCAATTAGTCTAAATTAGTCTAAATGCTTCTTGTATATATGCCTATGCTATTAACCCATTAGACCCCGCACAATGCATTACATATGTGCTCCAGTTCCCCAGGTTGTTAGACTAATTTTTGGAATTTACGGGTGTGTGTAGTTTTTTGGCAGTAACTTGAAAAGTATTGATTTCTTATAATTGCAAGTTAGGTTTATTTGAAAGATAATTGAATTATCTATCCAACTGTGTAAGTGTTGTTTATGAAAGTCAATTATGTGTTACCATTTGAGGATGTGGAATGTCGGAAACACATTTTTTTCATAAAATTATACATAAATCACACTTTATGTTCAAAAGTATTGATTTTTCACAGGAACAACCTGTGTATGTTTTGAAGCTATTTGAACTACCTATCCAACGGTGTAAGTGTGATTTGTGTATGTCTATAATTTTTAGTAATTTTCGGATCTGAAATGTCGGAAATAAATATTCTGAAAACATGATAAATGTGAAATTAGACGTTGTCATGTTTTATTCAAACAGGTTCACCCAACCACCCACACGTCATTTTAGGCATGGAAGTTTACATGGTAGCCTTTGCACAAGTGCACATTGCACACACTGCATCCAAAGCTGGACTCAATGGCGCGGCCAGATAACCTTCTGCGTCCATCTCGTTGGCACAGTTTGCATGCTCGCTTGCGGCCATCAAAGCGCACAAGCGGGTGCCCAGCAACAGCATGCTCCTCTACTATGTATTGAGCCGTCAGCCAAATCATGGGTGGTGGTGCCACTGCATTGCGAGCAGCGATGACCAGATCTCCCAACTCGTGGATCAACAGCACCTTGAAGGTCTTCAGGGAGAACCGGCGCTCGTTGCTGGGCAGTAGACGATTGCACAGCTTCCACAGAGTGCAGGCGTTGATGATGCCGATGTCGAGGAGGGCCCAGAACAGGTACTTCCACCATCTCTTGCCGGCCTACACCGTAGTATGACCGCATCTGGTCAAGGTGGTTGACTCCCCCCATCAACTTGTTGTATTTCACAACACAGGTCGGCACATGCAGGTTCACGTCTCGGTGGTTGCGACGGGTCTGTCGCAGGATCTCGCCACCTGCGTCATTCGTGGATATCATGTAGACGTCACGCTTATCGTGCCACTTCGTCAGCATGACCCCATCGTAACTGGTCCACTTGACCGACTCTCCGCTGAAGAGGTGTTTCTCACCCAAGGCGTTCGGAAACTCCCGTCTGCTGGCCCGAGTTGTGCCACCCAGGTAGGTGTCCGCTTGTAGCAGATCGCTCGCAAGGTGAACAGATGTGAAGAAGTTATCTGCGTAGACGTGGCGGTTCGCCAGCAGATAGTTCTTCATCAGTCCCATGACGACGCAGTACCCAAGGTCAAGGCCACCGTTCCCCGCTGTCGCTCCAGTGTACACCGAGAAGGCACTGCAGTACCCAGACTCGGCATCGCAGAGGCACCAAAGCTTCATGCCCCACTTCGCTGGCTTCAGTGGCATGTATTGCTTCCAGCCAAGTCTCCCGTCAAACTTGACCATAGCCTCGTCGATGGAAATGTCTCTTCCCGGCCGAAAACATGCCCCGAACCTTGCTTCGCAACGGGTGATCATCGGTCTCACCTTCCTCACCTTGTCCGCGGGATCTTCCTGTCCTGTCACTGAGCAATGGAAGTACTGTGTTAGTTTTTCGTACCGCAGCCGGGTCATGATTGCTGAGACATAGCTATCCCGCAGTGTCACCTCGCCAGTAGTCCTTGTACTCGGGCTTGACGCTTATCCCCATCACCATGTTGATGGCAAAGAAGTGCCGCATTTCGTCTGCAGATGTCATGTGCCACTTCGGATCGGAAGTGTCCAAATGTCCATGGGCAGCACCTGCAGGGGGTGGATGCTTCTCCACGGCATTCAAGTTGGTTGCTTCGGCCAGTGTCTCGAAAAAGTCAGCACCAAACATCAAGCTGAAGAAGGCCAACGGCGTGCTGGTGGCAGGGAGCATCTCAGTCGGTCCACTGGTGTCTGTGAACGGCTTCATGGTTGGTGGGGCAACGTCTTCTGCCTTCTCCCACACTGGATCGACAGGGGCTGGCTAAGCCTGAGTTGCCACAGCGTATCCCTGACCTCTTCCTCTGCCACGGCCCTGGTCCCCTACTTGGCCGTTGTCGCTACTGGCGATGCTGTCAGCAATGCTGTCAGCAATGCTGTCAGCAACGCTGTCTCGCTCACTCCTCTCCGAGACCTGAGTCGAATCACTGTCGGTGTCGACCTCACTGCCACTTGCGACCTGAGACAAAGAAACATTAGTTAGAAAAATTAAGTGAATAAAAAATAACTCTTTCAAGTGACACATGTCATATTCAACACAACAGTACAAAACTAAAACTAATAGTTACTCTATTTGTTTACAAAAAAAATTATACTCTATTTTCAGCAAAGTCATATAAATATAATTATCTACAACAGAAAACATGTTAGTTATGATATTGAGGATAGTAATCAATATATAACATGTTGCATATCGTTTCCAACAAAACTGTCACTCTTACAAGCAAATAATTTTCTGAAGTTCTCAGTAATATCTAACATCAAAATTTTTGCCAAAAAATAGCCATGTGTATATAAATATACTCATTACAAAGAAATTGCATGTATGTTGAACACGCTGTCAATAAAATCAAATTTTTAATAATTTCTGAAGCAACATCAACCATCCAGGCATCAACCAGGCCAGTTGCAGCGTCCAGGGCACACCATTGTTTACATTCCGTGGACGAAAACTCGCCCAGATTCCAGAACGACGACCGTATAATCTCTTTAGTATTTATTTATTTGCTTTATTATTCACCATATGACAAAGTACATAAAATATAATAAATAGATTAGCATCAAACACATCATGTCAGTGTTTACATTTTGACAAATGAGCTGGCCGAGATCGGTGACCATGGCACTCTTGCACAAAGACCGACCGAGGTATACTGCAATTGGTCAAGCATTTCTGTAACATATTAACAATGCAGCCATGTTGTTGGCCAGTAATGTGTTGGTGCTGTGCTGTTTCTTGTGTTGGATGTGTTCAATTAGTTCACAGATTACATATGTTAATGTTTTATTATATGTAGATAGACTTGTTACATAAACTGTGTTACTTCAACGTTTTTCTGATCCAACAACATGCATATGTGCCACTGCCAAATATTAAGAGGACAGGCATTTAGTGACTTATATGACAAATAAACTACATTTATATATAGCAGTGTCTTGCTACACTTCGTACCTGGAAAGATTAGCTAGTTGGAAAGTTTGCGATTTTGAAAGCATTAATTTCATAGATTCACGCATGTAAATTTTTGTGGAAATGGCTAAAATAGTTAACATGAAATACTTGTGAACATTTCTAGGTGTACAGTATCATGTGTTTACATACCAAGTAACTGCCGGGATTCCAGGAAGGCAAACAGAGTGTAGTAGACATTCGTGACGCCATTCCACACATCAACTCGCTCTTTCTATCCGCTGATTGTGGCAGCTTTTCCCCCGAATTGTACTGCGTCTGTGGAATCCACGTATGAGTTCCACAAACAAAGACACATCTGCAGTTTCTACGCCTTGGTCATAACTACAGTACAACACATGCAAGCATTATGTTATGAACACACCAACCTTGGTCATAACTACAGTACAACACATGCAAGCATTATGTTATGAACACACCAACCTTGGTCATATCTACAGTACAACACATGCAAGCATTATGTTATGAACGCACCAACCTTGGTCATAACTACAGTACAACACATGCAAGCATTATGTTATGAACACACCAACCTGTCATACAAAAAAAATTAATAATAAAAACCTTCAAGAACAGCCACTTGATAATGGATAAATAGAGCCGTCTTCATAAGGAAAAACTACTGTTTGCCATCCACTATAATCAAAAGGACATTGTCAAACTTGCACACATTAACACTGACATATATAATTCTGATTATTTATTTGTGACCGACTAGTACAACATAACCGAACTAATTTATTTCTGAGGAGTGACAAATTGTTACTAAAATTAAAGCCAAAGAAAAGTAAACACATGACAATAGGAAAAAAAATTTAAGTTTTATATAAAATACATTCTTACCATTATATAAGACAATGATAACATACACTGCAGTAGCTGTATCGCACTCATATAATACATGTAGCAGTACTACTGAACATGTCCACCTGTGCTACGACATTACAAACATAACACAGATAACACAGCAATGATATTCCATGTAGCACTATTGACTTACCAAACTCTGCTGCTGCTTTGGTGAAATACTCCAAAACAGTGGAGGCACGGTTATTTCCAGATGCACTAGCGAACAC
Source organism: Lamellibrachia satsuma (assembly GCA_033239005.1). Taxonomy (NCBI): domain Eukaryota; kingdom Metazoa; phylum Annelida; class Polychaeta; order Sabellida; family Siboglinidae; genus Lamellibrachia; species Lamellibrachia satsuma. The sequence goes on from BSQZ01000028.1 coordinate 4,006,245, forward strand.
AGGTCTTGTTGCACCATCTATGCCAGCATGAATGATAATCTGGTACCTGTGAATAAAGACACTTATTAATGATACCCACCTGGTTCTGATGCCAAATTCCCCCAAATAATGTGTTAAATCACAATGATGAATAACGAAAAGATCAATGTGGTTAAAAGTATATTAGGCAAACATTACTTTAGTCAGACTGGTAAATAACTGGATTGATTTTCCACAATGCTACATCAGTCAGACAGACTAGACCATTGTCGTCTTCTTTACCCACATCTGTCATTCCTGATGTGAAATTCCTCAGCGACGTAGACCAAAGTGTTATAGCCTGTAGGTTATTCTGTGGTTTACTTATTTCTAATGTTCACGTCGTTTGTTCCGTGGTGCTACATACAATGTGTTACTCTGTGAAATTTTTATCATGATGAGCAGTATTTAACGGTAGTTATATAAATACACACTAGCTACAGTAACATTTACCTAATCAACTTGTGGTTGCCATCGATATGCCAAAGAGAATTTGGCCCTGCCACTGCATAGGTCCTGTGCTGTAGTTTGGGGTGTAATGCACGAATGCCAACCCTTGCTGGGTCAGTGCATTCCATGGCATCTCTCACCCGTTGCCTTGGAACAGTGATGCCATGTGAACGAAGGCGAGCTCTCGTACCTTCAGCCCCAACACCAATTCAGTCCCGTGATATTCTGCAACGTCTCTCTGTGAGATCAGAATATATGTCAAGTAGCTTAATGTTATATTCCCCACAAAATAATAGTTTGTAGACAAAAAATGTTAAATAATATGGAGAGTGCGGGATTCGCCAACATTCTCAAGAGGAAAAAACATACAAGATTCAGTTCAAACGGCCAGTCTTGCTCAGTGTCCTCCTGCGTCATAGACGACTCCCTCAGAAGCTCCCATCTTGATGTCATGTTGCAACTTCTGCATGGCCCTTCTTTTCCTGGATGTCTTGGTTGCGGTCTGTGCGACCTTGTCGGCAACTCGAAGACGAAGCGCATCAAGCTGGGCAGTGACTCGCAGCAACGTTTTGCGACACACCCAGCCTACTGATGACATCAGATAATGCACCAGCCCTCTTGTTGTATGACATCACTGCCAGGACAACCGCAATCTCTGTCGTCTTCTTGCCACAATACTTTGCCTTTGGTGCCCTCCTCCAAATCGTCGAGTGTAGGCTCTTGTTTGAATTGGAGGTCAGCAACTTCATGCAGCGAGAAAGCAGGTCATGGTTGGCCAGGCGCTCAAACAGTGGGATCAGGCGCTCACTGACATCTCGTGGCAGTGGTGTGTCATGCTTCATCTGCTTCAGCTTGACGGCAGGATCCACACCTTCAAGTTGTGCTTGTCGCCAGTAGCACCAGGTGTCAGAGAAGAAGGAGTGGTGAGGGTCATCAAGGGTAGACGGAGTGGAAGAAGATGGCCCCAAACAGCGTGGTGGGCAGCATCTGCATCCGGGCATTCTCAACAATTGCCTTTCTGTAGTAGGACGACCACTTCTTCATCCGATCACGTGTCAAGCGGCCCTTCCCACTCAACGTTGTTGTCAGCAATGTAGCAGCCTTCAACGCAGATGTTGTACCACTCGCCTTCATCTTGTTTGCCTTCACCTCACTGTTCACATCCTTGATGATTTTTTTCTAGGCTGTTGAACATTCTCTTTGCAATGTGATTGATGCATTCCTCTTTCGTCACTGGGTATGGCCCTCATTCATCACTGGGTATGGCCCTCTTTCATCACTGGGTATAGCCCTCTTTCATCACTGGGTATGGCCCTCTTTCATCACTGGGTATGGCCCTCTTTCATCACTGGGTATGGCACTCTTTCATCACTGGGTATGGCACTCTTTCATCACTGGGTATGGCCCTCTTTCATCACTGCGTATGGCCCTCATTCATCACTGGGTATGGCCCTCTTTCATCACTGGGTATGGCCCTCTTTCATCACTGCGTATGGCCCTCATTCATCACTGGGTATGGCCCTCTTTCATCACTGGGTATGGCCCTCTTTCATTACTGGGTATGGCCCTCTTTCATCAGTAGTGTATGATCTACAGTGTCAAACGCCGCTGTCAAATCAAGTAGGAACAGCAAGACACCCCTCTTGTTGTCCAGGGTAATCAAGATATCATTCTGGATTCGCATCAGTGCAGTTTCAGTACTGTGATTCGGTTTATAGGCAGATTGGAATTTTTCCTGCAGACGTGGTCAATAACCCTGTTCAGCACTACCCTCTCTGTCAACTTAGAGATAAAGGACAGATTAGAGACATGTCGAAAGTTTTTCATGACATCTTTGTCCAATGAAGGCTTCTTGAGCAAAGACGTCACAAGTGCAGCTTTCATTTTTGTCGGCACGATTCCTGTTGACATGGACAAGTTGACAATGTTTGTAACGCTTGGTAGAAGACAGTCTAAATGTTCCTTCAGAAAACAGGTCGGCACAGGATCAAGTGCACATGACTTTGAGGGACTCTTGAAAATGCTGAGTTTATTATCCACAGTGCCTGGAATATCATCTGGAGGCACGTAGTTGGGGTCTGCCTTGAGTGTCAAGTTATCCTGAATCAGCAGGACTTTGTCCTGGAAGAATGCACTGAATCTGTTAGCCAAATGTTCCAGTGAACCCCCATCAGGTAGGCTAGCTTCTGGCTTGATCAACAGGGCGTTGACAACATTATACAACTGTTTGTGGTCAGATGCAGCTTCGGTGCAGTGTAGTAAGTAGACTTAGCAGAGGAGATGAGCTGATTTATGTGCCGTCTGCTCTTTGAAGAGATCGCGGTAAATTGTGAGCCGTTATTGTCAAACAGCCACATGACAACAATCTTGTTCGCATCGCATATGCTTCATGCATGTTTCGCAAATGTCTTATGGCCAATCGGTCACATGTCAAGGAAGCAGCAGAACTTTACTAGGCCTCCGTGCCCGACGTCCATATCCATAAACGCAGCAATGGTATGTCGTGTTACAAAGAACGCAACGTTCCCAGAAGTGGAGCCCTTGATCCGAGGAGAAGGTGGAGTTCAAGACCACTCCACACTCTGTGCAGCAAGTCTCCATCACAGACGCAATCTCAAGACAATCCCGAGTACGAATCACCAGTGATGCTGCCCCACACTGCAAGCACAACAGGCCCTTCACGAGGGCTGACAGTACTGCACATCGCGCAATGACAGTTGTGATCACACAGTTGCTTGTGGTTGCCCTTTTAACCACTGTCATCTGTGAATGTAGCTTGGTAGCTAAACTTCCTTTCAGTGGCCGACACTGGCAGTCGTGGTTCAGTGATGGTCGCCTGAGAAAAAATTGTATAATCAGAAAATAATAGTTGAAAGGTACAGTCACAGTAGGACCAGGGGTAGAAACTAACTTTTTTCTCCACTAGTCCACAGGACTAGTGGCCAGTGAAGTTCACTAGTCCGCAGTCACATCTACTAGTCCTGTCAAAGTCAACGACATGGAGTCAAGATAACCAAAATGTATATAAAAAATTTATTCATGAAACATATATACACCCGAGAGAAATTTGCTATATCACAACGTGCGGCCAATGCCACATATTACTCATATCGAGAAACTCATAAGTATCAAGAGACACCACCATATAATAATCTACAACTCTGCAACATCTGAAAACGCATCCTCAGACATATCACTGTCAGTGTCCTTGCTGTTCTCAAACTCCACAAACTCTGGCCGCCTCGCCCTTGTTCCGCTGCTATTCCACAGATGAATGGCTGCAGTCGGATCAAAGTCTGCGATGCTTGCCGTGTGGAAGGAGATGTGTAGCAGGTCAGTGAGGATGTCGTTGCCAAGCTTGCTCCTCCAGTCTGTTTTGACGAGTTTCATCTCGGAGAAACCACGTTCTGCATCAGCAGAATGAGCTGGCAAGCTCAGAATGATGTCTACCAGTGCCAGGATGTTTTGGTGGTCAGCAAGATGGCGTCTGTTTACTCCCTCCCATGTCAGCTCAGCAACATCTTTGCAACTATAAACAAATAGATTCCAAACTTTCTCATGTCAGACAATTTAATTTATGCTGTGAACAATAAATAGTCAGCAGAAATACATAGCAGAAGGGTTATATAGTTAAGGCAGGTTAAGGTCCTTAAGGATAGTAGAAAACGGAGATATCTGCTGCAGCTGTCTGGAAATACATGATAACACATCAGACTGTGTTAAGAAAATGCCTGGAAATACATGATAAAACATCAGACTGTGAAGAAGGTATATGTAAATACTTTAAATACATCAATGATTATTGATAATTTTTTAAATGTGTAAATACCTTCTGTAGATCACTGCTTTCAGCATATCCCATTCTTGTTCGACCTCACTTGGACAGAACCCAGCCTCTTCCATAATGGATGAGAAATGTGTTACCAGTGTCACAACATGCTCGTCTCCAAAGCCTGAATAAAAAATGTTGTGTCAAAGCAGCATGTTTTATTCAAAAAACATTGGTGTATACATCAATAGAGGTAAAATACACACCTTTTTATTTCCTTTTTGTCACAGGGTTAAGTAAAGTCTGCAATTAGTTGTGGTAAAAGTAATGTATAAACAATTATATAACAATATTATATACACTTATAATTCCTTTTAATGTACTAGCACCACGCACCTTCTACATTCGTTTCTGGCCAAAGGGTGAAGTTTGCCATCTGGGTTGCCTCCAGGATATTGGTCTGGGCATCATCGAAGCGACGTTGCAGGCAGTCACTCAGCTTATCGATGGTGCTAACTCGAGCTGAGTGGAAGGCAGGTTTGGCCGCAGTGGTCAAGTCGTGGTCATGCAGGGTAGTGCCTGGCATGAATTTCCTAAGTACTGCACCATCCCTGTAACAAAATAAACATACACTCAGCTACGTTAGCTCAACTCAGATTACATACATCCATCCATAGATATTCAATTGGAAAACAGTACCTGCAACAAAATTACATTGTTCCTCGAAACACCTTCAACAAGGTGTTATAGTAGTCGACTGCAAGTTTGGTATTTTCTTCAAAATAAAAACATTCACAAATTGTAGTAATATTGTCATAATCAACTTCAATTGGCCATACCATGTTTTGTACTTGCGTAGAACTTCAGTCGTGGTGTGCACTTTCATCATGATGTCAGACACTATGCACTTCTCACGTTGCATAAACACAGACAGTTTTGTCAGGATGCTGATGACATCTGTCTCGAAGTGGGCATACATCATCACGTCTTGATTGAGCAGCAACTTGAGGTAGCCTCGGGACTTCCCAACAGCCTCAGCAGATGCATTTGCCTGGGTTGGCAACTGTTTAAGAAAAAACACCTATTAAGTCATACTTAAACATATGTAATGTATCACTTGTTTTCTGCACTAAACATTAAAAAAGTTCAAAGCAACAACATCGCTTCAGTTTAAAATAATATAATAAATTTACATAGCCATATTCACTACCACTCTTACGACTGAACATATACTTATTCTAAGACAAAGTTAGTATATAGATCACAGGTTATTTGTCATTTCAGATAAGTGGCTTATAATTGCTTATAATTACCTGCTGCAAGTGCGTGACGATTGCTGGATACGCCTTCCACAGGTTCTCCAGCGCTCGAAGTGTATGCGACACCCAACGTGTTCCACCCACTCTTGTCGGCATTATCGGCTTCATGCCGAGAGCATTGAATGCCCGTTTCAGCATGCTTCTGTTGAGCGAACTCTTCTGGTAGAAATAGTACAGGCCCAACAGAAGAGATGACACCTTGTCATGGAGCGGCTGTTTCTTGAGGGCGTCCTTGAAGGCAAGCACCAGTCGGTGTGCATGGCAGTGGATTCCCTGCACCAATGGTTGGTCGTTCTTCAGCTTCGCAATGACGCCACGATTCTTTCCCGTCATCACCGGTGCCCCATCTGATCCAAAGCCAACCAGCTTCTTTGTCCACATCTCCTTCTCAAGCCCCACACTTGTCATGGACGCATGCAGTGCATTGTGGATGCCAGTAGCGTCTGCCTTCTCAACGTTCTCGACACTTATAAAATCCACCAGCACTTTCCCGGCTCGTGCACTTCTAAGAAATATGATTTCTTGTTCCATGAAGGCATGGTCTTGGGTGCCATCACTGATGATCGAAAGGAAGGGTGTCGAGCGGAGGCGTTCGCTCATTTCGTCGCGCGACTGCTGGGCGATAAAGTGTGCGAAGGATTGCGCTTGCTTATCGTTTCTGTACGTTGTGCCGATGTCCAGTCCCTTCTTTTCGTCCAGGTCACACAGCCACGTGAAGTCGGTGAACGGGTCTTCGCTAGAGCATGGGCGTTGCGAAACAGCATAGTTAGGCGATTGAACACTTGCTTATTCAACGTCTCGACAAGTTTTTCGGCAACGGTCGTGCCTACCTTCGCCTTTTTTGCGTCGTCGGGAGCAGTGCATCTACGATGTAGTTCTGACTTCTGATGAGCCGTGATCGCTTCCAACCGAAAGTTTTTGCAGCCACCAATAAAACTGCATAGACGATCATTCTTGGTCGTCGCATACGTGCTACAAATCGTGCAAAACATTGCAACTTTATCCACGTCGTACACCAGCCAGTCCCGGTTGACCTTCCATGGTTCATGGAACGCACACTTCCGGCTCTCATTGTCGTACTTCTTGTCATGTTCTCGCTTCTCAACCTCGTCTAACTTTCTCTTTTTCGCATGATTTTTAACGCCATCGATGAAATTCCACATGTTGCTGAAGTGAAAAAAATGGCGGCGTTTCTCTGTTATATACTCTTTTATGAACACCATGCGGCGCCACTGAGAATTTCGTGTATTCGGTAGTCCACCGGACTAACGAGTTATAATATCAACTAGTCCGCGGTACGATCTGGTAGTCTCGGACTACCGTTAATTTCGAACCCTGTAGGACTATGTGTTATATGAATGAGGTATTTGAAAATACATGAATTTGTGTTGCACACCCCTCCAAATATAGATCTATAGGATAAGCAAATACGATTGTCAAAAGATTTCTTTATGCTATAACAGCCCATGTGACATCTATGACAGCATAGTCTACAGCCTAGCCCTAGGGCCAGGCCAAAGTTGCAAGAATCAAATAAATAGGGGAATATAAATAACGAAGTCGTATAAATAAATACATAAAAACTACCATCCACATTATGCTAACAAAATGTCATGCTAATAAAATTTTGTGTATGCAGTCACGTGGTTCATCATATCCAATCAGCTTCCTTTGATTTGGCACACGGGTCAAATAACTGATGTCAGCGGTCAAAGATCTTTGGTTGGATTCTGGTGATCTGGCTAGAGAGGGTCATTTCTAACCGGAATATCACGGAAACAACCGGACATTTTGGAAATCTAGTGGCACCATCATGCGGCTTGAAAGTGAAGCTTTCTGTTGGTATGCAACTTGTCAACAAACAAACGCGATTTAAAATGGGCGATTTTTGATTGATGTTTCGATCAGTGCTGCATCATGGCACATAAACAAAGGAAACATTGTAGTGGGACAGTTGCAAAAACGTGTTTTTATTGTATAAATCGTATTTATTCATTGTGACCACATGCACATATCGAAAGTTAGATAACTATGATATACGAATATAACGAAAATGGGAATTTGCAGAAATATTTTTATTATGCTCTGAAATGCGATATCCAGGGGATCGCGTTATTTTAAAGAGGAAAATGGTGCCACCATCGGCCTGATCGATCCCACCAAGCACCCATACCCCGTTGATGTGGCGCCCACAGTTAAACTTTCATTTGCCAAATTTGGATTGACTGATTCTGAAGAGATTGTTGCACATACATCGTGCAGAAAGTTTCTCCAATCTACCATAGTTTTTTCCAGAAGTGATGCCGAGCTGAGTCTACCCCTGTCAGTGAGTCTGGATGATGGGATACCCCACCCTGTCAGGATGGTGGGATACCCCAACCTGTCAATGAGTGGATGATGGGATACCTCACCCTGTCTGGATGGTGGGACACATTATACAATAGAAAGTTCTAACTCTGATGGAATGATATGAGTGATGTTTTCATTGTTTTGGTAATTTAAGACATTAGAATAGATAAACCGTAAATCTTGATTGTAATTAATTTAGTCTTCTGATTGTATTAAATCTTTCATCACTTAAAATTCTAATTAATTTAGTCTTCTGATAGTATTAGATATTTTATCACTTAAAATCTTGCTATTTGAAGAACCATAAACTTGAGTAATTTACAAGCAATAGTTCATGATGCTGACAAATAAAATTTAATAATAAATAAAAAAAATTAATAATAGAAATATAATTGCTTAACATACAACACACAAACCTTGTTTATTAGTTTCATCTGCCTCACATCTGCTCTCCATTCTCGGTCGCTTTGTTGACGAGCGTTGCTCGCTTCCTGATTCGGAGATGGAGTCTGACTCAGATTCACTGCGAGTTTGACTGTCTAAATCGGTCTCGGAATCGTCATCACTGATAACAGGTGATACAAAATAGACCAACACAACATTGTGTAACTCGGATTCTTTGCTTGTTCGCAAGTTCACAGTCTTCGGCGGCAGTGTTCTCGACATGGAAACCATTTTGCTGAAGGTCACCCAGTCAGTTCGATGTTGAGCTTGCTTCACTTATACGATGTATCATCAGTCTTTGGTTAAAGCAAACCTTCAAGAAGTAACAATTTGCGAAGACATATCGCCGGTGTTTTGTAGTTTAGTTGGACGTAAACAAAAGCTTTGATTCCTTTGCATCAATCATGCACGAACTCTATAGCATGAACCACAAAGTGATGTGCAGCAGGGTTGAGCTTCTGTGCCAGAAAATAGGCTTTATTTTGATATAATAATTTAAGTGTTCGGGTTATTTTGGTAAATTTTATCAAACCGAGAACCTTTCTGTTGATTACGCAAAAAATAAGCCCAAAATTTTAAAACAATAGATAGACAGTGTCCTTTTAAAAGTAATTTTTTCTGGGTTTCCCGAATGAGTAGGAATATGAAAGTTTCTGGATATGAAGAGAAGGCGTGTGTAATGATGAAATACAGATATGTTTTTTTAAGTACTATGTTTCAGCTTATGACTGACAAATGTGTGGTGAGCCGCATGAATAGAATAATTGTAAACTGAAATGGTAATTGATCAGTAAGTAATGAACATGCAGTAAGAATAAGCAGACCCAGACATCATATGTTTACCATCAGGCGTCTGGGAAAAGTTGTCCAACTCCAAGTGCAGCCATCATACGTTGTCTAAACGTGTCATAGTCCCCCAGGGCTGGTACTGTCAGGGAGTTGGCACACGTGTAGGCGTATGGTACGCCGTCCAAGTCTGCATCCCCGGGGTGACTGAACTCCAAGACAAGGGTGGGCTCAGAGGGGGTACAATGTCCAGCCCAGTTACGAATGCTAGCAGCTGGCCAAGGCTATTTTCTTCTACAACAGGAAATGTCTTTGTCAGAATTCCAACATCAGAATTAATATAGTTCAATCATGTTAAAAGTTATGCCTTAATCAGCTGACTATATGGCTATACCGCCGACAAGTTGCATTAAGATATAATTGACCTGCATGCTGACAAAATAAATGTTGTTCACCAGTACAAACAATTGTTCTCAACAACTTGGAAACAAGAGTAGATTTTTTAAATATACACATATATGTACATGTATTAAAAATATAAAGATGGGTTGGTCATTTATCCCACCAGGCCTCCAATAACGACTAACTCGTAGAAATCGACATACTCATTTGCCCTTATCTTAGCCTTTACTTTATCGGATAAATCAGCCCCCAATTCAGTGGTATGTAGAGGCAAAGTTTGTGCCAAGGTCGGCTCTCCCCGTTCACCCCGCAGCAGGGCATCAATCGCTCCTGCGACTGTATAGTCCACCTGGTCCGCAGCGTTGGGTAGATTACCCACCACTGGCGGCATCATGAGGTCTGGATGACATCTGCTGTTGGGTGAGATGATACAGTCACTGGCACGTAAGGAACATCTATCGGCGCATCAGGGACATCTACAGGCGCGGCAGGAACTGCAACCGGCACCGCAGCACGATCATCACGCAGCTGCTTCAAAACTTCTCTTGTTACGATGGCCACCATCTCAGCTGTGCTGGTCGAGACCGTCGGCAGGCCCCCATCAGGGATGACATTCTCATCGGGTCTGCCAGCAGCAGAGCTGACAGGACGACGTCGTCTAGTGGACGGTGCAGGCACGGGTGGAGCAGTCTCGACCGCACGCTTCCTGATGGCTGCTCTGCGTTGTGATGGCTGTCTTACTGAAGCCCCTCTTGTTGTGGATGTATGTCCACGTGGCCTACTACAACGTGGCAACGGAAGGCCAGGCATTGCACGCATAAACATTGAAACAATTATGCCATAACGGTAAGTGGGTGCACAGTAGCGGCCCAGACTACCAACGGTGCCGCCCAGAGCCTCCATGAACCGACCCGTGTGCCTCTCGTACGTGTCTGCCGACACCTGCTACAGGCCGGAATCCACTAATGTCATCCAACAGTGAGACGATGCGACGAACGTCTTCGCTGATTTGTCGATAGACATAGACGTCATCGTCGTGTTCGCTGATGTCGTCGTCATCTGCCGACATATCCAATACCAAAAAAATCGTAACTAGATCATAGACTCCCCTAAGATTTCTGGTACAGACACACATAATGTGATTATGGTACAAACAGCACAATGGCTCACATGACAGAGACACATTTCTGCAACCTGTCAATGTTTGCATGAAGGTAAAATGTTCACATGACAGACACATCTCTGCACCTGTCAAAGTTTGTAAGAACAAACCAAAAGTACAGCGTTCACAGGACATAGACCCTGGTCTGTGACAAATTCAGGGAAGGTTAAACACACAGGTTGGCCATTTTATTGCGTAGCGTAGTGTTGACACATTTTCTCACTTGCTTCCAGTATCGACCCATTCCCCCCTTATTCAAATGTACTCCATCTTTCAACATATACTGTTGCCAGTGCTGGGACAGCGCCTGATAATGGTACAGATGCACCGCATGGTTACCATGGTTACCATGCATAACCCGTCTCAGCTCAGCGGTCACACTCTGTCGCGCACTTTCAAAGTCAGGTCGACAATGGTCAAACCTTTTCATGACTTCCCCAACAATGACATGGCGCACGGATGGACAGGCGTGCAGCTCGCGCGCACAGTCGTGTATAACTCCCGCCAACACGGGTTGCACCAGGCCTCACTTAGATCATTAGTCGCGTTGTCCGAGATGATTGTGGGCCGGGTCAGGCGCACATGTTCGTAATGCCGACACACCGCCCTCACCTTCATGCCACCAGTGCCACGTATGTTTGTATATATGTGTATGTGTATATATATATAATATATATATATATATAATATATATATATATATGACCATGCATTTTCTAAATTATTATCACTAATTAATATGTATAAAACAAGTACACGCACATGCACGCACGCACGCACCCACGCACGCACACAACAATACGAGAATCGCACAACCGTCATACTGACCAGCACGCATGTAGTAAAGAACTTCATATGAATGTGTGCTATAGAAACAGTTATGACTTAAAATATAATAATAAAACTGTTATAGTAATATAATAATTTCGCCAATATATAACGGGGAGAGATGGAACAACAGTGTGAAATAAGTCTTTAGAGGAGAAGTGCTACGAATTAAACAACTGTACACTGCTGTCATGTTACTTCTGCACAATTAAAGCACACCAGAATGACAGCTGTGACTTTAAATACAATAATAATAATATTGTTATAGCAATATAATGATTTCACCAATATATAGTAGAGTGAACAGCATTAATATTGATTGCAAGAAATGGGAGAGAGTAGAAAAAGATGCATAATGCATGTACATTAAAACAGCTGGCAAGTCTGTCAAGTAAGAGATTGTCATTGATGTTGGTGCATCATCAGTACTGCAAGTGTTTCTAATGCAAATATCAGTGCAAAACGACTACACATACGTTATTGTACAAGTACTGTTTCTGTGGGGGCGGGCGAGCGACTAGGCACGATGGATTGCGCGAATGCGATCAGTAACCTGCTTCGTCGTGAACATGTCCAGCAGAGACCGCAGCTCTGGATTGAATTTGGCGTCTGCGATCACCTGTCTCGCGAACACGCGGTCCTTGCGTGGGTAGAGTCGAGTCAGCTTCTGCACGTTGTCCGATGTGAACCTTGCTCGTCTTGATTTCGGCGTGTGCCTTTTCCCACCTTGACCGATCGTGATGGCCATTGCTACCGCAGATGCCACAACGACCAGCTGCTCGTGTCAAATCGGTGTGATGATGATAGCAGCTACAGCGGCGTCCATGTCGCACTGTTGCAACTTTATCAGCACAGGAGCAGCAGGAGCAGGGGCGCTGTTGTTGGCGTCCCCACCGACCCAGGCTGTTCTCGTAACGCTGGCACTGGTGGTGGCGATGCTGCTGGCGCTTGCCGACGATACGTGTCCTCCATCATGCGTGTGTGTACGAGCACGGACTGCACGTTACGATTGGCCACGTCGGAACTCGCCTGCTGCGTGGCGAAACGATGTAGCATGTGGCGCGACAGGTCATACATGTCGCCCGACTGGCGGTCGGCCGAACAAGCGCAGGTGATGTGTGTCTTCAGGATTCGTGTCGCCGTGATCGTGCACGCGTTTCCGCATCGGTCGAACACGACCAGGCCGTTGCGATGAAATGCCTCGGTTAATGCGGTGGTGAGGTGAGATGCTGGCAGACACGAACAGGTACAGGCATGTCTGTGGCACGATGCCGGATCGCACCTTCACGAGCGTCATCGCGTGGCGATGACTTTCATCCGACAACACCAGTCATGCAGATCCGTACGTGATGGTCGAGCACTGTTGACGAGCGGTGGAACTCGATGGTCATATGCAGGACGGCCATGGTCGCTGGCCGTTCGACCGGTCCACCTTGATGATGACGTAATCGCGGAGCCGATGGAACCCACTGCCTGTTGGCGTCCGAGGCCAGCTGTTCTGCGATGCGCACTGCGTCTCGCACCATGGCGAGGGCATCAAACTTGGGCAGCAACTTTATCAGCTTCCTCGCGATGTCATCTTCGGCCTCCCTGTGCTGGTGGCATTGCCTCACCGTGTCCGCCTCCGGGTTTATCTTCCAGTTGCCAATTGATTGACGACTTGCCATTTGGCTACAGTTTCATCACATAGTTTATTGACAAAATACATAGACAAATCGACACAAATCGGTACAATATTGGCTTGCCCTGGTTGGTTGGCTTCAGCGTAGTGCTTCTCAAGCCTGTCCTCCCAGTTATTAGTCACATTGCAATGAATTTTCTCGTCATGAACGATATTGAGGGTCAGGGAGAGGGCTCATCTTCATACCTCCGACCCTCTCGCCATCGTACTCTTAAAGTGTCTGTGGATGCTAGCACCCATCTCAAGAGTCCTTACACTCATCAGTGTAATGTCTGCTTGCGTTATCCCTAGGGATGGCATGTCCCGGAAGCTCCTTGGAGAAGACGTCCCGCGCCAGTTGAAAACACAAGCGCTGAAGACGACGTCCCAGGCTGGGACGTTCGTATTCTGTGTACACCAGTCTCGAATGGAAGGCTTGTCATAATAGTTGACCTTCCTGGCATGCGCGGCGTCGAGGCAGAAAATATGTAGCCACAATTATTAATAACCCAAAGCGGTATGTAATTAATGAATTGACACGTTGTAATGTGAATATCATCCATGGTACATTAACTTTGTTTTGACTTGAAAAGGGGCTAGGATTAGGTTTTTTCTGTGCTCCAGAAGTTACATTTGTATAGGTGTGCATTGGTATGCACTATATTCTCTCTATTCTGCTAATCGCAACTTTTGCAAAAGAAAAGAAAGGGAAAGATACATCCAACCAACCATGTTTGATAACGATTTTCCTATCTTGGGCGTAGTCCATTAATAGACTCGAAGGCGCTAGGAATTTGTGTGACATCTCATTTGTTGTGCATTGTAAAACCCACTGAATGTACATGCGCCGATCTGACAGTTGTTGCAATAGTCGGTGTAATTGATCTGACAGTATGTTGTTGCAATAGTCGGTGTAATTGATCTGACAGTATGTTGTTGCAATAGTCGGTGTAATTGATCTGACAGTATGTTGTTGCAATAGTCGGTGTAATTGATCTGACAGTATGTTGTTGCAATAGTCGGTGTAATTGATCTGACAGTATGTTGTTGCAATAGTCGGTGTAATTGATCTGACAGTATGTTGTTGCAATAGTCGGTGTAATTGCAGAGGCACTGTTCCGGGAGAGATAACATAAGGCGATAAGGAAATATATGCAACCCTAATTTACAAGACTTCTAATAAAAAAATGGCGATTTACTGGAAACGGGCAAATCAGTGGCGCCATCTGGCAGTCAAGTTCTAAATACTGGTCAGTTTCATGACTATTCTGTTGGGCGTTGGTCATCCAGCTATGGTGCTTAATGGAAAAACAGTATGTTAGTGTATATGTTTGTTTAGTTGTTTTTAGGAAATGTGTGAAGGAAATATGTCTGACATCGTTCCGAAATGATGACGTGACGTGCACCCTGAGATTATTAGCACGCAAGTGTGCCCTGTGCGCAGAACACAGGAGGAAGTTCGCACGCATGGCTAACAATTCGGTGCGGCCGATATGCTTGGCGACGAGACTGTCAGTGTGTGCGTGTGTGTCACCAAGCTACACAACATATAGGTTCGTGGGACCGCATGGCTGACCACGTGATGGAGGTGGCTGTTTTTGGCGCGATTTGGCGGGAAGGCGTGTCTGACTTAGTGGAAAGAAAGAAAGGAAATTCACGCGTTCCATAGGGCATCATTAAGTCTGAACATTGGACACTGCTGTCGGATATATTGTAGGATATCTTCTCAAAGAAGTGAGAACTTGAAGCCAGGTTCGCATATGGACTAAGTGACTGATAATGACAATACAACTGCAAGATTCATTAGAACAAATAAATTTACTGAAGCATGCATACATACATAATTTATATACACATACTTTTGACATTGGTCTGGCCTTGTCAGGATTCTTCTTTTTTGCACACGCACGCACGCACGCACGCACGCACACACACATTACGACATCTCTTTGCTAACACACACAGCTGCGAACTCGGCCCTGCCTGTGGAGCGACAGCATCGACCACTTTGAGCAACATGTCAGATCCTGTGTTGAATTGAACAACACCCATAGCCACTGCTATTTCTAGTCTTTCTTGAACTATACACTGCCTTAGGAGCTCTTCTCCATATGGCAGCATGCAGTGACTCGTTCGCGTCTGATGTGCCGAGGGTCATGCACCGTTCCAACAAGTCATGGTTAGTCAAGCGTTCAAATAGCAGAACATTTTGCTCAAGTTTCCCCTCCTTCCTCTTTTCCCCTCTGGGTCAACACCCTCAGCCTTGGCCTGCTGGAAGAGGCACCAGTCGATGTCACAGTGGTCATGGTGAGGGTCCTCGACAGTGGAAGTGCTGTTCTCGCAATGCTGGCACGGGTGGCGGCGATGCTGCTGGTGCTCGTTGGCGATACGTGTCCTCCATCATGATTGTGTGTACGAGCGCGGACTGCACGTTGCGATTGGCCACGTTGTAACTCGCCTGCTGCGTGGCAAGACGATGTCGCATGTGGCACGACATGTCACCCTGCTGGCGACCGGCCGAACGATCGCAGGCGATGTGCGCCTTCCGGAGTCAAGTCGCCGTGATCGTGCCCGCGTTTGCGCGTCGGTCGAACATGACCAGGCCGTCGCGACGAAACGGCTCAGTCATCGCGGTGGTTAGGTGAGATGCTGGCAAGCTGCCACTGCTGGCAGTCACGAACAGGTACGGGCACGTCTGTGTCGTCGTCGCGAAGACTTTTGTTCGACAACACCAGTCACGTAGATCCATACGTCGTCGAAGTCTTGTGGCACGCCACATGAACGACGTGATGGTAGTGCACTGCTGACGAGCGGTGGAACTCGTCAACGGTCATGCAGGACAGCCCTGGATCGCTGGCCGTTCGACCGGGCCACCTCGTAGTCGCGGAGCCAACGGAACTCGCTGCCCGTCACCAGCCTGTCGCCGTCTGAGGCCAGCTTTTCTGTGATGCACACTGCGTCTCGCACCATGGAGAGGATGTCGAACTTAGGCAGCAACTTTATCAGCTTCCTAACGATGTCGTCTTCGGCCTCCCTGTGCTGTTGCTGTTGCCTTGCCGCGAGCCTGATGTATGCAAACACCCTCCTGAGTCCCCACAGCGCCGCCTTCACGGACATCGGCTTTCGGAGCTCGTCCAGGTGGCTGCCTTTCTTCGCGAGGTCGACGTAGCGGCCCAGACTACCAACGGTGCCGCCCAGAGCCTCCATGAACCGACGCGTGTGCCTCTCGTACATGTCCGCCGACACCTGCTACAGGCCGGAATCCACTGATGTCATCCAACGGTGAGACGATGCGACGAACGTCTTCGCTGATTTGTCGATAGACATAGACGTCATCGTCTTGTTCGCTGATGTCGTCGTCATCTGCCGACATATCCGATTCGGAATCTCCTACGACAGAACGCACAGTCTACGTGAAGATCAGATGGGTCGACAGGACATGACGAAATGACAAACATGACGAAATGACAGGCAGGCAGCCCAGTACAGTGCAGAAACGACAGAACAGACAGACAGACAGACATACTTACCTTGCACATTGCTGGAGGTGTCTTCGGCAATGGGGATGCTTTCGTTATTCTCAACCCTTCCCGTGGCTGCAGCATCACTCCCTGCAAATCAACAGTCTGCATGAATATAAGACAGACAGGCAGCCCAGTGCAGAAACGACAGAACAGTGTGGAAAGGGCAGAAAGGATACAACACAATACTGTATTACTATTACTTTGTTTTATATTACTATTACACTGCATTCTGCTCCATCTATTACTAATACTACTGTCAACGTTACTAGTGCTATTAAATATTACCTCTGGCCAGCACAGACCTACCCTGCTGCTGAGGCGGCGACAAATTCACCGTTCTCTGTTGTCGCACTTCCTGTCGGTGGCGTTCTTTCTCTGTCCGAAGCATTGTGGCAGCATAATCTTTTGACGTTGTGCGCGTCTTTCGCAGGTGTATGTCGAGACGGCGTAACAGCTTCTCGCACACCTCACACTTCCTGAGCCGACGATGTCGTTGTGGTGTCTTGCCTATCAGCCTCGGTGGAAAAGTTGCTGCATACATGGCTGACGCATCAGACTTCTCCATGCAGCGATACGTGTGCAGGTGACAAATCACGTGCAGTTTTCTGCGGCCACAACCTTGCACTGGACATACTTTCAGACGAGGACTGTCATCGCCTACTGATACGTCGTCCATATTGTCCATCATATCAATTGTTTGCAAAAGATTGAAGCAATGCACTGAAAATATATGGAAACAGGGTAAGTAAGTAGACGGATAATTCTTGTATATAAATATGACTAACACAAACGTATAAACCCCATGCCGTAATACTTGTACACATATACACTACGTCATACTGGTCTCACATGTACCATTGTCACTGACATGAAAGCAGTTCTTATAATAACGGTGTTTACCAGTCTGCAAACGAACCCCCCCACCGTGCACACGCGAACTCGATGTCAAAATATTTCTGATGTCAACAACTGTTGACTTATCAAATTGACTAATTCCTAAACCCTACCATATCTGTTGTATTTCACATTGGCAAAACCCAATCTGCAAACCCACCCATTCATTTTGCATCCACAACTGTCAGGATTGATCAAGAAAGATTGCATACATCTATTTTCCCACTGCCCCCCCCCCACCGCCCACGCATGCGCACTCGAAGTCAAAATAGTTCTATTGTAAACAACTATTGACTTATACAGTTTACTGATTCCTAAACACTATCATATCTATCCCAATAATTTAATCTGCAACCCGAACCATTCGGGTGCGTCCACCTTTCAGGACTAACCAAAAGAATTTGCGTACATTCAACTTCGCACTAAAAAAATTGGGTTCAATAATTGGGGAACAATAAACTAATGCAGTTTCAGTAACTCCCTAAGCTAACGTTTTATTGATTAGTTAACTTAACCACTAATCGATCGTTTCCCCCTAACTGATTACACACATTACGCAATAATTAATAATTAGTCTTGATTAGGGGCAGGTCTGAGGTCAATGCATCCAGCTTTCGATTGACAACGAAACGTGCACTGTTAAAATCAGCACGAGTTTGAAATCGTGACCGCCCAGTCGGCCGCACCATCACACGCAGGAGGACCTGACACACAACCACCTCGGCAACCGAGTCTACAGCCGCACCATCACACGCGGGAGGACCTGACACACAACCACCTCGGCAACCGAGTCTACAGCCGCACCATCACACGCGGGAGGACCTGACACACAACCACCTCGGCAACCGAGTCTACAGCCGCACCATCACACGCGGGAGGACCTGACACACAACCACCTCGGCAACCGAGTCTACAGCCGCACCATCACACGCGGGAGGACCTGACACACAACCACCTCGGCAACCGAGTCTACAGCCGCACCATCACACGCGGGAGGACCTGACACACAACCACCTCGGCAACCGAGTCTACAGCCGCACCATCACACGCGGGAGGACCTGACACACAACCACCTCGGCAACCGAGTCTACAGCCGCACCATCACACGCGGGAGGACCTGACACACAACCACCTCGGCAACCGAGTCTACAGCCGCACCATCACACGCGGGAGGACCTGACACACAACCACCTCGGCAACCGAGTCTACAGCCGCAACATCACACGCGGGAGGACCTGACACACAACCACCTCGGCAACCGAGTCTACAGCCGCACCATCACACGCGGGAGGACCTGACACACAACCACCTCGGCAACCGAGTCTACAGCCGCACCATCACACGCGGGAGGACCTGACACACAACCACCTCGGCAACCGAGTCTACAGCCGCACCATCACACGCGGGAGGACCTGACACACAACCACCTCGGCAACCGAGTCTACAGCCGCACCATCACACGCGGGAGGACCTGACACACAACCACCTCGGCAACCGAGTCTACAGCCGCACCATCACACGCGGGAGGACCTGACACACAACCACCTCGGCAACCGAGTCTACAGCCGCACCATCACACGCGGGAGGACCTGACACACAACCACCTCGGCAACCGAGTCTACAGCCGCACCATCACACGCGGGAGGACCTGACACACAACCACCTCGGCAACCGAGTCTACAGCCGCACCATCACACGCGGGAGGACCTGACACACAACCACCTCGGCAACCGAGTCTACAGCCGCACCATCACACGCGGGAGGACCTGACACACAACCACCTCGGCAACCGAGTCTACAGCCGCAACAAGCTTTGCGAAATCCACGATCAGCTTGGCTAGATTGACTCGATCAACATTAGGAGGCGATAAATCATTAGTTCCTATGTCAAGTATGACTCCCCGTACGGCGAGATCACGGAACAGTGGTAATTCATACATTAAACCATCCAGGATGAGACCCCCTATGCCACGGTAAAATACATTGGAAAATTATAAAAAAAATAGTCTGCACCAACCACTTCATTAGTATCGTTACTACGAAACACATATTCCTGCAGATGACGAATAAAACTATGACCAAGAATTAAAAGTACGGAGTTGCCGTCCATAGCTGAACAATTTACAATGAAAACACAGCCGAAATCAAAATACAAAATGGCGGCGCAGATTTAAACAAAGGCCAAAGACATAAAATGTACCATAACTCAAGGATAATCACGTCAATATAACGCAAACAAGGCGTTTAATTTAGATATAATGTAGGCACAAAGCCTAAAACAGAATATACTAAGTTGATGTGATACTAACCTTAAAATCTTCTAAGGAAAAACGTCCAATGTGTTGCTTCCAGAAAACACAACTTGCGTCAGCGAGGTTTGCAACACAAAGGGACAGGGTTTAACTTGTCACATGGTCACGTGACGTTTTTGGACTAAAACCATTTCATGTACTCCGGACTGTTGTGCTTTGTGATGGTTCCAGTCACAAAGATGCCCTTCTCTTTCATCTCCGATATCAGCTGCAGGGTGCACCACAGTCGTGCAGCTTCTACAGTACAGGCAAGGCCTGGCAAGGGCAAGGCTGAATTACGAAGTGGAAAGCAGTCCCGCAGCGATAGCTATATCGCATCTAACGTTAGTCATCAATAACATAAATTGACACTTGTGAAGTTGTGTAGAATTTGGGCTCACCTGTGTTATAACATAATAGCCTTTATGTTTCCTGTGGAGTCGAATGCGTAGTGAGTCACTGGTCTAGTTTTAAGTGTGGCCGTAGCTTGTTTGATGTAGGAATACAGGAAAGGCGGATACATGCAAGTAAAGGTTGGTAAAGGGCATATTTTAATGCCAGGTTGTATGTATCACAAGTACACCAGTAAACATAATCATTGTACATACAAGTCGATTATAACCAGTTACTGATGTACCCAATAAAACAACAGTGTATGCACACAACCACTCAAACTGGTAATCACCATAATACATCAAAGGTGAGGGGCTACCTGCCACAGGCACTACTCCATAGAGAGAAGTGCCACCCCACCCAAGGCCACATAGTAAGAACACATTATACAATAGAAAGTTCTAACTCTGATGGAATGATATGAGTGATGTTTTCATTGTTTTGGTAATTTAAGACATTAGAATATATAAACTGTAAATCTTGATTCTAATTAATTTAGTCTTCTGATTGTATTAAATCTTTCATCACTTAAAAATTCTAATTAATTTAGTCTTCTGATAGTATTAGATATTTTATCACTTAAAATCTTGCTATTTGAAGAACCATAAACTTGAGTCATTTACAAGCAATAGTTCATGATGCTGACAAATAAAATTTAATAATAAATAAAAAAAAATTAATAATAGAAATATAATTGCTTAACATACAACACACAAACCTTGTTTATTAGTTTCATCTGCCTCACATCTGCTCTCCATTCTCGGTCGCTTTGTTGACGAGCGTTGCTCGCTTCCTGATTCGGAGATGGAGTCTGACTCAGATTCACTGCGAGTTTGACTGTCTAAATCGGCCTCGGAATCGTCATCACTGATAACAGGTGATACAAAATAGACCAACACAACATTGTGTAACTCGGATTCTTTGCTTGTTCGCAAGTTCACAGTCTTCGTCGGCAGTGTTCTCGACATGGAAACCATTTTGCTGACGGTCACCCAGTCAGTTCGATGTTGAACTTGCTTCACTTGTACGATGTACAGCATAATAACTACACGATATTAATCATCAGTCTTTGTTCAAAGCAAACCTTCAAGAAGTAACAATTTGCGAAGACATATCGCCGGTGTTTTGTAGTTTAGTTGGACGTAAACGAAAGCTTTGTTTGCTTTGCATCAATCATGCACGAACTCTATAGCATGAACCACATTTCGCAAAGTGGTGTGCAGCAGGGTTGAGCTTCTGTGCCAGAAAATAGGCTTTATTTTGATATAATAATTTATGTGTTCGGGTTATTTTGGTAAATTTTATCAAACCGAGAACCTTTCTGTTGATTACGCAAATTAATAAGCCCAAAATTGTAAAACAATAGATAGACAGTGTCCTTTTAAAAGTAATGTTTTCAGGGTTTCCCGAATGAGTAGGAATACGAAAGTTTCTGGATATGAAGAGAAGGCGTGTGTAATGATGAAATACAGGAATGTGTTTTAAGTACTATGTTTCAGCTTATGACAGACAAATGTGTGGTGAGCCGCATTAATAGAATAATTGTAAACTGAAATGGTAATTGATCAGTAAGTAACGAACATGCAGTAAGAATAAGCAGACCCAGACATCATATGTTTACCATCAGGCGTCTGGGAAAAGTTGCCCAACTGCAAGTGCAGCCATCATACGTTGTCTAAACGTGTCATAGTCCCTCAGGACCAGTACTGTCAGGGTGTTAACACACGTGTTGGCACCCGTGTTGGCGTATGGTACGCCGTCCAAGTATACGTGATCTGCATCCCCGGGGTGACTGAACTCCAAGACAAGGGTGGGCTCAAAGCCCAGAGGGGGTACAATGTCCAGCCCAGTTACGAATGCTAGCAGCTGGCCAAGGCTATTTTCTTCTACAACAGGAAATGTCTTTGTCAGAATTCCAACATCAGAATTAATGTAGTTGAATCATGTTAAAAGTTATGCCTTAATCAGCTGACTATATGGCTATACCGCCGACAAGTTGCATTAAGATATAATTGACCTGCATGCTGAATAAATAAATGTTCTTCACCAGTACAAACAATTATTCACAACAACTTGGAAACAAGAGTAGATTTTCAAAATATACACATATATGTACATCTATTAAAAATATATAGGTGGGGTGATCATTTATCCCACCAGGCCTCCAATAACGACTAACTCGTAGAAATCGACATACTCATTTGCCCATATCTTAGCCTTTACTTTATCGGATAAATCAGCCCCCAATTCAGTGGTATGTAGAGGCAAAGTTTGTGCCAAGGTCGGCTCTCCCCGTTCACCCCGCAGCAGGGTGTCAATCGCTCCTGCGACTGTATAGTCCACCTGGTCCGCAGCGTCGGGTGGATTACCCACCACTGGCGGCATCATGAGGTCTGGATGACATCTGCTGTTGGGTGTGATGATACAGTCACTGGCACGTAAGGAACATCTATTGGCGCATCAGGGACATCTACAGGCGCGGCAGGAACTGCAACCGGCACCGCAGCACGATCATCACGCAGCTGCTTCAAAACTTCTCTTGAAGCCCCTCTTGTTGTGGATGTATGTCCACATGGCCTACTACAACGTGGCAACGGAAGGCCAGGCATTGCACGCATAAACATTGAAACAATTATGCCATAACGGTAAGTGGGAGCACAGTAGCGGCCCAGACTACCAACGGTGCCGCCCAGAGCCTCCATGAACCGACCCGTGTGCTGATTTGTCGATAGACATAGACGTCATCGTCGTGTTCGCTGATGTCGTCGTCATCTGCCGACATATCCGATTCGGAATCTCCTACGACAGAACGCACAGTCTACGTGAACATCAGATGGGTCGACAGGACATGACAAAATGACAAACATGACGAAATGACAGGCAGGCAGCCCAGTACAGTGCAGAAACGACAGAACAGACAGACAGACAGACATACTTACCTTGCACATTGCTGGAGGTGTCTTCGGCAATGGGGATGCTTTCGTTATTCTCAACCCTTCCCATGGCTGCAGCATCACTCCCTGCAAATCAACAGTCTGCATGAATATAAGACAGACAGGCAGCCCAGTGCAGAAACGACAGAACAGTGTGGAAAGGGCAGAAAGGATACAACACAATACTGTATTACTATTACTTTGTTTTATATTACTATTACACTGCATTCTGCTCCATCTATTACTAATACTACTGTCAACGTTACTAGTGCTATTAAATATTACCCCTGGCCAGCACAGACCTACCCTGCTGCTGAGGCGGCGACAAATTCACCGTTCTCTGTTGTCGCACTTCATGTCGGTGGCGTTCTTTCTCTGTCCGAAGCATTGTGGCAGCATATTCTTTTGACGTTGTGCGCGTCTTTCGCACGTGTATGTCGAGACGGCGTAACAGCTTCTCGCACACCTCACACTTCCTGAGCCGACGATGTCGTTGTGGTGTCTTGCCTATCAGCCTCGGTGGAAAAGTTGCTGCATACATGGCTGACGCATCAGACTTCTCCATGCAGCGATACGTGTGCAGGTGACAAGTCACGTGCAGTTTTCTGCGGCCACAACCTTGCACTGGACAGACTCAAACGAGGACTGTCTTCACCTACTGATATGTCGTCCATGTTGTCCATCATATCAATTGTTTTGCAAAAGATTGAAGCAATGCACTGAAAATATATGCATCCGATTGCATGTATTACATGACGCTCAATGTTCGTGTCTACTGCATTCATGAGCTCGTGATTGTCGATAATGTCAACACTTTGACGGGCTAGCGCCTCTGACACTCGCCAGATAATTCTGCACATTGTTGACTGATGTACCTGGGAATAACCCATGTCTCCTAATGTCACTTGAAATGATCCAGGTGCATAAAATGAAAGTACTAGCAGAAACTGTACATGTGCCAAAATAACAAAATGTCTCCTAGTAGGAGGAACAAGATCAAGATAATTATGTCCAAAACTGTTGCCTTTCTAAATCTTCTAATGAACTGTTCTTCGTCAAAGAGACGAAACAGATCTTCACGGTCACGCAGTAAATGCTGCACCCGAATCGCCTGAATCCGCTCTCTACTACACTACTCTACTTCTATATGATGTATGAACTGTTGTATTTCTACAGCTACACTACATTGTATATCTTCACTAATAATGGCTACATAATGGACCTACACAAACCAATACTTATACTTGGATATATTAACTATGTGTACATCATATTATAATAATACACTTCTACTAATTTTATATTATTGCTACAATTGAATAACAGCATAAATTGAACAATAATTCTCTTCTACTATTCCTACATGATGAACTTCTATTACTATATTGTAATTATAATAAATACATAGAATGTTATATTAAAGTGTTACATTACTTCTAAGAATACATATACAGTGTATATATTAACGTCTATATTTCTGTGTAATAGAAAAAACTTCTGTAGACGCTAATATATACACTGTATATATAAAATGGTGTTTATATTTCTGTGTAATAGAAAAAAGTTATGTAAAGACTATTTTATTTTAGCTGTTCCACTGCCGTTAGTATGTCAAATCTTCAATTGATAATGTCTTGCTTAGACTCCAGTGGTTCACCACATCAGCCAGAATGTTTTTTGGTGGTTTCCCCGATCGCCGACTTTCAATGTTTATAAAGTGCGCAAGTTCACAATCTGTGGCCTGTTCCATTTCTTGCCATTCTCGCTCGGCTATGAACGACTTCGTTGTTGGTGGCGCTGATTGTGGCAGTTGATTCCAGCAGCATACCTTCATGGCGGTAGAATTACAATTACACGTTAAATCACCACGCTGTTCAGATTGATGAGGAGAGAAATTGTTTCAGGAGTAACACACGTGGGATTAACTTTGGGGTGGTGCCGGCGACTCCATCTCTCTGTGTGCCTCTTTAATGGCATCTAGTGCAGTTGGAGTATCGGTATAGACACATTCGATCTGTGGAAAAAACAAATCACTATCCACCATGTTCATGACACAACATGGTGTGTATGATGTCACCTCGTCGCATCTGACTTGTCCAATCACAAGCAACATGCATCAAAAAAAATACATCCTACTAGGTTGACAGATGATGACAATTTTCATCTAATAAAGCTTTTTCATGAGCATGAATGTTTGTGGAATGTAAGTTCTGCGAATTACCACAAAAAAAGAAGAAAAAAAGAGCACCGCCAGACAGCGTTGCGGGCTGTGTCCACCGCATTGCAGGCTGTGTCCACCGCATTGCGGGCTGTGTCCACTGCATTGCAGGCTGTGTCCACCGCATTGCGGGCTGTGTCCACCGCATTGCAGGCTGTGTCCACCGCATTGCAGGCTGTGTCCACCGCATTGCGGGCTGTGTCCACCGCATTGCAGGCCAAATGTGACAAGACAAGACTTGGGCCATAACATGTTCTGTTTTTATTTCACGCCAGTATTGTGGACCATCTGGTATTCATCGTACTGGCGACCCGTCTCAACATGTCAACGACCGTACTGTTAGGTGGTGCTTCATAATCTGATTCATTGATAGACCATTGCATAACGTGTACGACTGCATGTATTACATGACGCTCAATGTTCGTGTCTACTGCAGTCATGAGTTCGTGATTGTCGATAATGTCAACACTTTGACGGGCTAGCGCCTCTGACACTCGCCAGATAATTCTGCACATTGTAGACTGATGCACCTGGGAATAGCCCATGTCTCCTAATGTCACTTGAAATGTCACTTGAAATGATCCAGTTGCATAAAATGAAAGTGCTAACAGAACCTGTACATGCGCAGAAATAACAAAATGTCTCCTAGTAGGAGGAGCAAGATCAAGATAATTATGTCCAAAACTGTTGCCTTTCTAAATCTTCTAATGAATTGTTCCTCGTCAAAGAGACGAAACAGATCTTCACGGTCACGCAGTAAATGCTGCACCCGAATCGCCTGAATCCGCTCTCTACTACACTACTCTACTTCTATATGATGTATGAACTGTTGTATTTCTGTAGCTACACTACATTGTATATCTTCACTAATAATGGCTACATAATGGACCTACACAAACCAATACTTATACTATATATTAACTATGTGTACATCATATTATAATAATACACTTCTACTAATTTTATATTATTTCTACAATTGAATAACAGCATAAATTGAACAATAATTCTCTTCTACTATTCCTACATGATGAACTTCTATTACTATATTGTAATTATAATAAATACATAGAATGTTATATTAAAGTGTTACATTACTTCTAAGAATACATATACAGTGTATATATTAACGTCTATATTTCTGTGTAATAGAAAAACTTATGTAAACGTTAATATATACACTGTATATATAAAATAGTGTTTATATTTCTGTGTAATAGAAAAAAGTAATGTAAACACTATTTTATTTTAGCTGTTCCACTGCCGTTAGTATGTCAAATCTCCAATTGACAATGTCCTGTTTCAGACTCCAGTGGTTCACCACATCAGCCAGAATGTTTTTTGGTGGTTTCCCCGATCGCCGACTTTCAATGTTTATAAAGTGCTCAAGTTCATAATCTATGGCCTGCTCCATTTCTTGCCATTCTCGCTCGGCTATGAACGACTTCGTTGTTGTTGGTTGCGCTGACCGTGGCAGTTGATTCCAGCAGCATACCTTCATGGCGGTAGAATTACAATTACACGTTAAATCACCACGCTGTTCAGATTGATGAGGAGAGAAATTGTTTCAGGAGTAACACACGTGGGATTAACTTTGGGGTGGTGCCGGCGACTCCATCTCTCTGTGTGCCTCTTTAATGGCATCTAGTGCAGTTGGAGTATCGGTATAGACACATTCAATCTGTGGAAAAAACAAATCACTATCCACCGTGTTCATGACACAACATGGTTTGTATGACGTATTTGTATGATGTATTTATTATAACATTATTTCATAATTTTTATTATTATTTATGTGTGAATATTATAATTTAAAAATCAAAATAATGGAAAACACTGAAATTTCCCTACTTATTGTATATAGCATTTGCTAATAAATTTCATCTTATTTATAGAACATGAGATTGTTGATGTGGATTGATATGGTTGTTTGAAATGAAATGCACATTAATGTAGTGGTGTGATCAGTGAAAGTTAATCGTTGACTTGTCATTATTTCTTACATTAAAATAAGTACAAATTATCACATAAAGTAATTTAAATAGTAGAAACCTATACATCTATTTTTAATATTAATATTGTTTTTGCAGTGAATATGGCAACACACTGGGTAAAACAACGGACTCACATGCTGTACAACCCTGAAATCTCACTATTGACACCAAATTATCTGTTTTTATTATTAAACATACAAAAAACTGCAAAAACAATGTTATAATAAATATATACTAAAATGAGATGCATAATAACGAAAAGTAGAACATAGTAAATGGGGTATATGTATTCCATAGTACATGTGTTCCATAGTACATGTGTACTACTTTGTAGCATTCCATTGGTATAAAGAAAACAATTGTTGTCAACAGCTGATGACATTCAACCAAAGCTGCGCAATTTGTGCCCAAAGTCCCCCCGAGAGAGGAGGAAGGTGGAGAGTAGAATGAGAGGTGGAGCAGGCACTGACACAGTGCATGTGACAACATGGCCGTTTTATCAGGCTCTGGATGAATTCTTCTGACCTCACGTGACAATGAGGCCTACGAACAAAATAAGCCAAAGCGGGCACGGCCCAAAACCTCCCATCAATGTGCCACAGAAGCCGCGTCTTAATATGTTTTGTTAGGTGTTACACTGATGGGCAACAATATTTTACCAGTTGTCCAGTCCCTGATCAGTACGTTTTTTCAGGGTACCTGTCGGATATATTCACACAAAACACACTCACCGAGTCACAAAACCCTGGTTGTTGAAATGGCGGCCATCTGACCTTGTATCGCTGACACCTAAATATCTACACACTCGCAACCACACTGTGACTTACAGAAATGTCATATGCATATCACCGTCAAACACTGATGTGTGTGCCCGTACTGTTGTTACCCCAGGGGTCACTGTCGAAATCAGTCACGCATGTCCTTGTGGGGTTAACGCCAATCATACGTTTGCCTGTTCGTTGCTTCTGTTGAGATAACAACAGTCTACCCAGGAGCAGTGATGAGGTGGTGCTAAATAAACGTGCATACTACAGTAGAAAAGTAATTAACACAAATATTTAGCGACACAACATTGCCAAGCACAGACTAACGTATTTTGTATTTCTGTATCTGCACCTATGCCACTGATTGAGTATCTGTTACTTCCATTAAACATATCACATTCTATGTCATTGGTGTAATTTTTTTATTTTCTTTGCATTCACGTCTTCAACACATAAAGGGATGTTATCAGTTTCAAATGCACAAAGCTTCTGTTGGTTAACGTTAACACAGCTGGGGTGCAGCTAGACATCACACGTGTCACATTGTAGACCAGGACGTGTTTTGTGTTGTTAAGTGTCCACTTCCATGCTGCAAACATGGCAGTCATTCTCTGTGGGTCCTGGGTTAAGCTGAATACCTCCTGCCTTTAATAACCTATAGTCCAGGTAGGATGTGTGAGGTGGTTGCTCTCCGGTTTGGGATGCAAAACTCTTTATACTGGTTTTGTGACTATGACCTATGCATGCGCAACACCAGTAATTTCCTTCCTGTTACGCCTTCATGTTGGCGATGGCATTTAACAAATATCTTAATTAGGATTGATGACGATCAATTGATGTAACATTTAATGATTAAAAGTGCACATTATTATTGTTTTAGTTAATTGGCAGTGTTTCATTTCAAAAATATAATAGTGTTGATGAGTATAGAATTGAAGGATATGTGTGACCGGCCACGGCAAAATGAGAAACTTCTCGAAAAAATTCATGTTCCGTTTTTTTTTGTGTATTTGTGTAGAGTACATTCATAGGAAAAGCATGATGCAACTTACATAAAAAAAATTGCATTATTGACAAAGTTATGGCAATTTTAAATCGAATAATGTGGAAAATGCAGTTCTGAAAAAAACGAGTTTAAAGATTGAGGACTTTTTGCAGCTTCAATATTTAGGTATATTGCTGTTTTGTAGCAGTAAATGCTCACCAGTTGTCTTAAAATTTTGCATACATGCTTAGCATTCATTTCTATACAAATTGTGCCGCATATCATGTTCAATTTAAGTTAAATTAATTAATTAATATTAATTAATAATTAATGCATGTATTTCAAATCATGTAGACTAATATGCAATATAACACAATGATTTATTATACAGAAGTTATAATAGACATACATTGCAAATAAGACAAATTACTAAATCAAGATATGCACACACCAGTAATTAAAAACATAATTAAAGACGGCCACAAAGTTTAATTACTATGATAATACATACATTATAATAATATTGTATATTATTGTGTAATGCAAACAATTAATTATAAAAAGCCTAACCAGCTACAGATGGGCCACAACAGCAGGAATGATATTGAAGGAAATACATCAAAATGATACATCATACTAATAATAATACTCCTGAAATACAAAATGCACGTAACACCATGTTAGACATAATTATTAATACTTATAATCTATAAAAATTAATTAGTCAACATTTTAATACTGTAAATTCCGAGTAATTTGAATAGTGTCATCCATGGTATCAAACTAAATGGTAAAACATTCACATTTTAGACATATTATTCCCCCCAGCATGTACACTACTTTATCGCTTCTACTTTATCGACGAAATGAAAGTGCGCTGAGCCAGTCGCTTGAGCAGTCCGAAGCACCGGTCCGGTGCAAACTTGGTATGGCCGGCCACCATGAAACTGATGCCGACAGAACTGTTCAGGCCAGTCGCTTGAGCAGTCCGAAGCACCGGTCCGGTGCAAACTTGGTATGGCCGGCCACCATGAAACTGGTGCCGACAGAACTGTTCAGGCCAGTCGCGACACGCCACATCAAATATCGCATCATATGATTGTTCTTGTTCTGGTTGTCAGTTGTCGGCATGGAGCTGAAGGTTCGCTTCGCCCACACCATACGTGGCGAGGAAATAGTGGACCAGCGAAATTACCACATTGGCCCCCTTGCCAACCGAACTTGCCTCGTCGATCAAGTAGTTTACTTGGCGGCTCACTCCCTCGGCATGGATGCCGAACAGCTGTACCTTCCGTGCCGTTTTGAAGAAAATCGGTCCGGGTTGAAGTGGGTTAGCAGGGTAGTGGAGCTGTTGCGCAAAATCGAAACTGTAGTGGAAGGTTGCCGGAGGGTTGTCAGATCTGCCGAGCTCGGTGATGTGGAGTCATGAGAGTCATGTTGTGCTGACACTGCCATCACAAGTCCGTCATCGACTTTGCTGTCAGGATCTGTGGCAGAAGCTGCAGCCAAAGCTTTCAAAAACCAGACTCGCTCATGCGTCTGTAGTCTGCAAACACTTCAACAGTTCAGACACCTATCATAGTGTACACAATAAATGCTGTAAAAGGAACATTCAGGACAACTAAACTTACTGAACATAACTAATTGAAGGTTATGATTTTCCTTATTACATAAGTATTGTATGACACAAATATTAATCATAACAGTAAAATAAATAATTATAATAGTATTTGTACATTAATTACACATTTCTGCTAACGTGGCCATCCATATTAATTATTAAATGTCTGCAAGAACAACTTCATCCAAACAATTTCGTCTAAATTAAAAACAAGTTTTCGAACTCACATAGACTACAACTTTGGTGCTGGCTGATGGTAGAAGCTTGACTCCATGTCGCCAAACACCAGGTATTCTTCCCGGCAGAGCAAGTGCATGATCTTCAGCGTAGCTGGCAATGAAGTGGACAACCCGTTTCATGTCATCAAACAAGAGAGCTTTTGTGTTGCTTCTCCTTCCCCCGGATGTCTTAACCCGCGGGACATGCCGTGCTCCTTATACCACTTGATCAGCGCAGGGAGACGATCCTGTGACTGTGAACAAAATACTTAAACACCTCAGAAATAGTTTTCACATTTCTAGATAGCTGCAAGATTAATAAAATAATGACATGATATTAAACGTAATACTGAGATTAATCTGTCACCATCATTGTATGCGTGTGTGACTGAGTGTATGTGTGGACGTGTGTGGCATGTGTGCAATTTGTATCTTGCAGGCATGACCATGCAACATTGGAAACTAGACATTTTACATGGAACACTCTTGATTATAAATAACTCCTTCATAATGTATTTATAATTTAAACGACAACAATTAATGCAGCATTATCCTGAATCAATAATTATTTGAAATAACAAAGATGATTGGCTTCCAAATTGAGTTTATGTACATACCCATGCAGAAACTTGAACATCTCTCGACAGACAACTCGCTGTTCAACCATGTAGGTTATGCGCTGGTGTTGTCTTTCTTTGTTGTCGGTTCGCTTGGTTCTGCATGTCTCCTCACTCATGTTAATGGTGCAACTGATCTTTGCAAGTATCACCAAGTCCTGATGTCTGAAACATATTTGTTGGATTTAAAATGGGCATTGCTTAATTGCGGGAATATAACATGTTAAAAAAAACAGTAGAAGCAAAAATACATAGCGCGTGCGTGCGTGCGTGCGTGCGTGCGTGCGTGTGTGTGCATGTACAGGTGTTATAATGATTATATTCGCAATTTAGAAGTGGCTTTAGAAATGAATCAATGACAAATGAGACTGTCACTCACCAGATGTCAAATCTGCCATCTGCATTCTCGTCCACCGTAGTATATTGGGTGTAGCATGGCCCGTCTTGATAGTGCTTGCACTTGCAACTGAGGAAAACCACAAATATTTTCACAACTGTGTATACCTGTACTACCAAACATTTAGATAGCTTTATAGTTCAGTCAAAAACAAAATCAAAACAGTATTAAATACATAGGTGTAATTTATTGCGGAACCACAAGTTTGGTCATAATAATAATTATTTATATAAAACTCAACCGAAATCATAAGCATTGTTTTAGGCCATAGGCGCTAGCATGGCAAGTAAACATTACCAATTTACCTGACAGATTATAGCTTATTATATAGCTCGTATCATCAAAGCAACTGACATGCGTTACATTTTGAGCTAAACCAAATTAAATGTTAATCCAGAGATGATCATAATTCATTGTGAATAAATTTGTGTTAAACAACTGCCAGAGACAAAGCAGACTTACGAAAATGCAGACGCTTGGGCGAACTCAGTCGTAGTCGAAGCGCTGTCAGCAACAATGACAGCCGGGTCAGTTGCTGCATGGTCAAGGGCCGCCGTTGCGTCCGTCATACGCAAATCAAAATCGTCGTCGTCGTTTTCAGATATTTCTATATCTGAATCCGGCGAGTCTTC
Organism: Lamellibrachia satsuma; assembly: GCA_033239005.1. Lineage (NCBI taxonomy): Eukaryota > Metazoa > Annelida > Polychaeta > Sabellida > Siboglinidae > Lamellibrachia > Lamellibrachia satsuma. Next base: position 4,038,912 of record BSQZ01000028.1, read on the forward strand.
GTCATCACTTGGCGAGAAATAATCATTTAAAAAACGATCTAGACCCACGTCATTCCCACTGGCACTGTCATCGCCACCGCCAACTTCTGTCAGTGTCAGCCCCCGACCAAAGCGGCTTGGTCGATTCAGCAGCCGAGCTAATGCAACTTCGTCGCTGCTCCCGGTTGTCAACGACATACTTATACTCCGTTCTGTCAAATGCGCGTACACTTAAAGTACTGCTATAAATTAAATCATCCACGTAAACCGACGACACAGACCAAGTAAACAAACTCTGGCAGACGACAAACAAAACGGAAATGAAAATGATCCAATCAGCAACCCGAACCAGATCACGTGGTGGCAACAAGCAGTATTGTATACGATTCTTATTTGAATCTGATTGGTTTGTTTTGTATCCTCCCACGAAACTTGTTATATCTTTGGAAAGCCGATAGGCTTAACTTTCCGGCGATATACCGAAGATGGCGATCGCGCAAAGGAGAATTCAGATACCGGCACTTGAAAAAGTCAGATTTTGGCCTTTGTTTTTGTACAATCTCCCAAAATGTAATTAACACCTTCACATAAAGTGCTATTTATCCACATTTACAAGTAACATTTCGACAAAATGTTTTAATGTTGTGAAAGATCAACTATTTTTAATTATGTTAGAATCATAATCTCAAAATCGTCCATATCGACCGACACTCGTTAATTGGCTCGTACAGTGTAAGTAGAATCTGCGACATCCGACTGATTTCGTGGGAATGCCTCACAAATACACATGATTTGATATTTTTTTGATACTTTGTTTTTTTTGGGGGGGGCAAAACAAATACATGATTTTTAGATATTTGGAGACAAAAACAGGTTTGCCAAAACAACATCATACTGCATAATCTACATGATTATCCTGAAATGTGAAACTATCAAATCGTGTATATGTATAGACAATGTGTCCTGAAAATTTCAGGTGATTCTGTTGATAAATAGCTGGTCCAAATAAAACAAGAGAAGTCAAGTTGATAAAAACGTCGTATTCAGAAAATCGATGTCAAAGTTCCAGCAACAAGTTTTACATACAATAAATACAGTTACAGTTCTGAAATGACACACGTATGTCCCCTTGTATGTCTTGTACGTCTTGTATGTATGTCCCCTGGCTATTACTCTTTCTGGTGATATATTATGTACACATACTATATACAAGTTTTGGCTGTAAAAAAATATAGAGTAACATACAGCATCAGATACACTGTGTATCCGTCCACCATTATAGTGACTTAGTTTCAGTAATGATGCAAAGAGAGTCACAGTCTTGAAATTACACAAGTAAGGCTACTATTCTTTCATAAGGTATATAATATATAACCATTGGTTGACTAACAAGATGTAAAAAATAAATACAGACATAAACTAACAACTAATGTGTAAATCATCGAAATGACTTGTATTATAAACACTATAGCTACAGCGTTCATCTGCATCCAGCAGCAAAGTCCATTGTCTCTAGCATTGTCCATTGTCTCTAGAAGTTGCCAGCAGCAGTCCGCAGTTGACTGGTCCTCGGCTGCCTGAGCAACTCGCCGAGCATGTCGCGCGTCCTTTGTTGATGCTTCCATTTGTCACTCGGCTTGTCGAAGCCGTCTTGCGTTGGTTTTCTCTGCCGACGCCAACAGCTGCTCCCCAGGTGCGACTCCCCATCACCTCACACAGGTGTCGCATGGTAGCTGCCACTCCAACATTGATTTCTGCCACGGCTTTTGTTTGGGTTTGTGTCTGCCCACGCAGACAAGCAGGCACCGGGTCAGGAGGTCATCATGCGACAATCGTTCATAGATCTACTTGACCGGCTTCACAACATCAACTGAGAGAGGTGTCCCCACGTTGGTTCGATGTGGTCCCGGCTCCTGCCCGGTGGCAAGTGCCTTCTTGTAGAAGCAATCATGCCGAGGCCTCTCATCAGTCGATGTTGCATGGTAAAAGATGGCCCACACTGCATCTCACATGGCATCCAGGTCATTGGGGTGTGCCTGCACCGCCTTGCCCTAGTAGGCTGTGAGCTTCACAATCATCGCTTGCGTCGGTTTTCCATGGCCTCGACCTCCCAGGATGACACCAGACTTCTTACCAGAGGATGCCAGCTTCCTGAGTGCAGTGCCAAGTCATTTGGATGCGACGGACAGTGGTGGCTGCGTCATCCAACACGCGTGTCACCACAACCTTGTTGGCATCAGTCACAGCTCGCATGTGCTTCGTGTATGTCGAGCCATCAAGTCAATTGGACGACAACGTATAGTTGATGACAGCATTGCATTCCGTGCACCACGTTTCGTAGGATGACACCACACCAAGGCGATGGCTGACAGCACGAATCTTTAGTGATGGCGACAGGCACTCGAGGCTTGCCAGTCCCTTGACCAGTGCTGACATCATGCTGTAGTGTGTGGTGCACTTCTCGATCGCTTGACTACGGTTGCTGGTGTTATGCTCAAATCCAAGTTCAAATGGTGGACAGTACTCGAACTTGCGTCTTGTTGCTGAGATGCTGGTGGTTTTCGGGGTGGTGGCTCCCGTTGAAGTACTTGGCTCCTCAGAGTCCTGTTCACTGTCAGCCTGCATCATATTTATGTTTATTTTGTTGTATTCACAATAAACCATATTGATAATTAGTTCAAATAATGACATCAGAGGTACTGTTATTGTCAAGCCTCTACTATTTTTGTAGACATACTGTGGTTATTTATAGGTAAAACAAAATGCAATATATATATGTGACCCACCATGCCAAAATGAGACACTTCTCTAAAAAATGGTTAGTGTTTTATTGCATAATCAAATAGAGCACATTCATAGGGAAAAAATTATACCTCAGTGTTATCCATATTCACATTATTTCCGGAGATACAGCAATTTGAATGACGGAAATGTGAGAAGTATGGTTTCGAGAAAAAACAGCTTCAAAGTTTTCACTCTGTTTTTGCAATAATTGTGATACATATCCTTGAGTAAATAGTTTTATTTGTGTTGCTAGATACACTAACATGCACAGTATTAAACAAAAGAGAAAACATGGACATAAAAAGAAAACATTTTGCATAAATTATGCAAATTAGGATCCAAAATGGCCACCAAATATAATTTATCTAAATAATACCGAGAAGTGTTCACAAACACGCACACAATGTGCTTATACAAAACAATATTTTTGGATGACAAGATTCATACTAACTCAAGTCTGTAGTTAATTTATTTACTTCTTTATTATAATTATATCATTACCTGGATATTATATTAATTAAGTTAATTAAGAGAGCCGTGCTAGCCAAACCTTTGTTACTAGATACATTAACATCAATGGTATCAAACGAAAGAGAAAACGTGGACATTTAAGAAAAAACACAATTGGCATAAATTATATAAATTGGGATCCAAGATGGTCGCCGAACGTAATTCATCTAAATAATTGTGTTGAAAAATGTAAGAATTTTACACATTCAAAACACTGATGACGAGATGCCCACCATCTCGCTTGCGTTTCGCTGCAGATGGACCCGCTTCTGGCTGTCGCGGACGTAGGCACACAAGGTCCTCCGTTCCTTCTCGACAGAACTCAAGAATTTCGGAGTACAGGTAGTTCTGTCGCTCCAGTGACAGGCCCTTCGGTGCTATCACCAGTGGCAGGCCTACTGGGCACGAACCCTTGCCTATGTCATGTAGCTTTGCAACACTGTCCGAAAACTCCCTCACCATCAAGACATTTGGAGCTTCGGCAGACACTACAAAGCTGTGAAGGGACAAGAGGCCTGGGATGCGCTTAAAATGGCCATCTAAAAAACTTGCCCAATCATAGCATGGCACAACAGACTGGCCATCTTGTGTTCCAACGAGCTGCGATGTGTTGCAGACACTAGACGCCTCACAAGCGGCCTCCACATCAGTCAGTGATGAAATGAATGTCTTGCGAACCAATCGCTTCAATAGCCCGAAACACCAATCAGGGGCGAACTTTGTGTGTCCAGCGACCATGAAGTTGATTGAGGCGGATCTGTGCAGGCCATTCACAACATGCCATATTAAGTAGCGTATCATGTGGTTGTTCTTGTTTTGGCCTGCACAGTTGTCTGCATGCAGCTGCAGCTCATCTTCTCCCACACCATATGTCGCCAGGAAATGGTGGAGAAGTGAGATCACCATATTGGCCCCTTGCCTGACGAAGATGCCTCGTCTATTAAATAGTTCGCTTGGCGAGACAGCCCTTCAGCATGAATGCCAAACAGCTGCATCGTGCGAGCAGTCTTGAAGTAGACAGGGCCGGGCTGTAGTGGGTTCACAGGGTAGTGTAGTTGCTGAGCGAAATCAAAGCTATAGTAGAAGGTAGACGGTGGATGTTCGCTTCTGCCCAACTCTGTGAGGCCGTGTTGGGCAGCCATCTCCTTCGATGCCGCACACATCTCCTGGTATGCAGACCTCTCTGCCATCGCCTCCCGAAGATGCTGCTCCTGTGCGAGGAGTGTCACGGACTTCATCGCCTCAGGGATGTTGACGGCCTTCAGGATGTGCGTGTTGTTACGCTGGCAGACCCAACACAAGTCAGACATAGGCTTGCCGATGACGACATGTGGAATCAGCTGCCGCCAGAGACTGCGGAAGGATGACAGCTGGACGACTCGCTGCCCCGGTGGTGATGCAGCCTTGTAATCGCGCCAAAGCTGTGCTTTTGACAGGTGTGTTGGGAGCACCTGCAAGAAAGGGTGTCTTAATAAACGAAAAAAATTACTTCAACGATACATTAGCACCCTGCAAAATAAACTGATGCTTAAAACATGCATCTTTGCAAACACTGTATAATGTGGTTGACAGTCTCTGCAATAATGCTGTACAAGACAATGCAACTTTGAAGTACAAGTAGTCGTCAAGTTGTCAACTTTGAAGTACAAGTAGTTGTCAAGTTGTCAACTTTGAAGTACAAGTAGTTGTCAAGTTGCAGCAACGCAAAACAAAACCTGAACATGCTAGGTGGTGCTAACAACCACCTAGCAGTGACATGTTAAAAAACCTGAACATAAGACACATGACATGTTAAAAAACCTGAACATAAGACACATGACATGTTAAAAAATGAGGGTAAGTTCACAGGCTTGCAAGAACCATCAACCAGTAGTAGACAGGCACCGGTAGATAATGTCATCACCCCCCTGACCCCGGTAGTTTCCAAAAAAACACCTCCACCAAAGGAAACTGTACAGCCAACGGTAGTAACAGACGATGGACGGGACGGAGGAACAACACCGACGGAAGGAAACAACACCGACGGAAGGAAACAATACCACGGCGACAGAAGCAACGACGGGGACAACTGATGATACACCCAAACAGAGACAGGTAGCAAGCCCAAACACTAGGAGCCCGACGCTAGACTGGGACCTATCAGATATACCAGACTCCTGGGAACACAGGGCGGATAACAACTCAATCCAGATGGAAAACACAAAAGACACATCTAGGGACGGGACAGTAGGAGAAAGAACCCCCAAAAATACTCCCAGGACAACAGACCAACGAACAAGGACCGTTCAGGACAGGAGTGACCAGCCGGCCAACATAACAAGTACGACAGAACCAGACACACAGTCGGAGACACACGACACAACATCTGACAGCTCACTAACTGACAGCAGTCACAATACAGACACCCAGCGACGAAACAAAACATCAGATAAGGGGAATCCCCAGAGCAGCAATGCTTACAGGACACAGGGGGCCGGACACGAGACTACACCGCCATGCGCCCTTAGAACGGATAACAAAGATAGCTCCAGTGAGCCGGAACAGCCAATTAGACAACAAAGGCTGTACTCCACAGTATTAGCATCCCCACCGGCGGGACAACATGCCATCCCCACACTAAGGGCTTATTCAGCGCCACCACGGATACGGAGACTGCCAACGGGGGCTAGACACAGGGGACAGACCTACAAACAATACAAAACACAGGGAAAAGAACTAGAGGACAGTAACACAGGGACAGACTCATCTACGGAGATGGAGAGGATCCATTCAACACCAACAGGGACCCTATCGACATCACTCATTATCACTCCAGGTACATCAATGACGGATTGGGACAACAGCACGGACATGGAGTGACAAGATGACGATAGGACAACAGAACAGCCAGAAACGGAATCATTGCCATCAATTCCTATGTTCCTAGTAGATAGAATACGACACAAAAAATCGATACATAAAGCAGCAGAATGGTTCATGGAGGGAACGGACAAGGGAATCTTAGTTATTGGGGATTCAAACATTAGCAGAATAAGCAAAGGGTCAAGAGCACAAATACAAACGGAAAGCTTCCTGGGGGCACAAATTGGCCACATAAACACAGTATTGAACAAAATGATAGGTCCTCAAGTGGAAAATTATCCGGAGTGTGTAATTTTATCCGTAGGAATCAATGATATGAACAATAGTCCAGGGTCAACAACAATTCCAGCAATGAGGAAACTAGCGCAGAAAGCGAACAAACAGTTCCCTAGATCACTAATAGCTATTCCACGCATCAATTGTCTGGCACATCTCAGTAAGAGTCAAAAAGCTAACATAAAGGCAATTAATGACAGCCTGGGAAGATTGAGGAACATAAGCATAATCCCTGAATTGGATCAAAAACTATTTAGGACGATACCGGGGGACATTCATTGGACGGCTGACACAGCGGATACGCTGTTAAATCACTGGTTGTGTCATTTAAACTGATAACGGCTCATGGCAGTCATACCAGAGCAGGATTAGAAAATACCCTTGAACCAAAAACGGTCATAAATTTGAGCCACGTTGTATTAAGTGATAGGCAGAGGGAGATACTGGAATTAGGATTGCAGTTTATACCCACACCGGAAAATATAGATGGGAGGGCTATTCAAAAAGCGGTACACGGATTTTCCAGGCAAATGCATCTTAGATATTTTTTCTGGGGCACTAAAAATTTGAGGGAAATAGAAAAATTCACAAACAAATCAACGTGGGAGCCCCCCCCTTAAAAACGAGGAAATAGTCAGGGAATTAGAACACCTACAAGACCAGGTTATGTCAACAACACGTCTAGTAAATCATACCCCAAACATGACTAAGAAACAATTGGAATCTATACGAACTCTCAAGGAAAACAATGAAATTATAATAAAGCCGGCAGACAAAGGATCAGCAGTAGTAGTCATGTCCTTAGACAACTATGTACAAGAGGCAGAGAGACAATTAGCGAACAGCCGGCATTATACCCCATTAGTGGAATCTATAGCCCCAATAGCGGCAATCAAGATCTCATCAGTCCTAAATAGGATAAAACGCATGGGTTACATTTCTGGGAAACAATTGCTCTATTTAGACCCCCCCTGAGACACCCAGAAACAGACAATTATATCTGTTACCGAAAATCCATAAAACTAGGGATAAATGGCTCCAAGAGGACAAGATGCCCCCAGGCAGACCAATAGTATCGGATTGTGGTTCGGAGTCGTATAGGGTAGCAGAATACATTGACGAGTTCTTAGGACCCCTGGCCACGTCACATAATTCGTACGTTAAGGACACAACCGACTTTATTGAAAAAGTAACAAAACTCATAATCCCGGAGAATGCACTGTTATTTTCAATTGACATGGAAAGTTTATACACTAACATTGATAACACTTCCGGACTAGAAGCGGTCAAACAAGCCTTTAGGCGTAGCACTGATTACAACAGGCCAGATGCGGAAATATTAGAATTATTAGGCATCTCTCTGAATAATAACGCGTTCCAGTTTCAAGGGAAATTTTATAAACAAATCTGGGGAACAGCTATGGGACAGAAATATGCGCCTAATTACGCAAATATTTTTATGGCAGAGTGGGAACGCGAAGCGCTAAATAAATGCCCTAAGAAACCACTAGTGTACTTGAGGTATCTAGATGACATTTTCGGTATTTGGACTCACGGTGAAGCGGAATTCAAAACATTTTGGAATATTTTAAGTACGCACCAGAATTATATAAAGGTAACCGCGGAGACCAGTTACTTCCTAGATACAACGATTTTCAAGGGAAACAGATTCTCCCAAATAAGGAAATTGGATAGCAAGGTTTACTTCAAAACCACGGATACGCACCAGTTGTTACACAGGAAATCGTTCCACCCGAAACACACATTCACCGGAATTTTGAAATCGCAAATTCTCAGGTTTCACAGAATTTTCAACAATGTAGCTGATTTTGATAAAGCAACGAAAATCTTATTTGACAGTTTAGCAAAGAGGGGCTACAGTAGGAGATTCCTTAGAAGTGTCAAGATAAAAACCATTCGGAATATCTCAAACAGGAACAGGAGGGAGGAGGCCACCAAGTGTGAAGGAAATAAATGCCAAACTTGTAAGCACTTTATCACGTTCGAGGCTCCGAGGACAGATGAGAGGAATATGGAGATTAAGACCAATAATTGTTCAACGGAAAACATTATCTATCTAATCTCTTGTACAAAATGCGATCGGGATTATGTTGGAGAGACGATTAACACTCTAAGAAGAATGGATTAATCAACATAAATCGGATATACGCAGGACAGCACAGACCCCAGTAGCCGACCACTTTAACGCAAGAAACCATGATTTAGCGGATATGAGAGTAACCATAACAAACGACGATCTAGAAACAATGTATAGACGAAATAAAGAGTCCCTATGGATACAAACTCTCAAAACTACGGAACCCCGCGGATTGAATATAAGAGAAGACTCGTATAATATTATACCATTCGTCATCCAATTCTCTAAATACGCAGGGGAAGTGATAATGAAGGCCAGGGAATCATATGTAAAACTACAGTTGAAATTTCCCAAGGTATTCACACCACGATTTATAGCAGCTTATTCAAGGAATAAGAATATTAAGGAAATGGTAGTATCTACAACCCTGAGGGGGAAACAGTAGTAACAAACAAGGAAAATTATAGACTAAAGGTCATAATTTAAACGGTGGTATATTATCCACTAGGAACCAGTTCATCAGCATATCATCGACATCATCATTTTTTTAGGAGATACACAGGTAGACATAGTTTACAAATGCACGGCATGATCTAGAGAATAGGACACTAGGACCGGAATATACAGTGTACGAAACAAAACAAAAAATGATATAAAAATGACACTGGAATGAAGGATTAGTGACATGTAGTTAGATGACATAGAAAGCATAGAACCAGGAGAAAGAGAGAGGGAGCTTAACAATATTATATGAATATTGATAAAAATATTAACCAAACAAATGCAAATTCGGAGGTGACCACAACTTTATTTCTTGGCATAGTGTCTTGCGGATTTGTTTACGGTAGCGACCCATACTCTCCTTAGTTAGATGCACACCATCACGTAGATAGTATTGTTCCCAATCTCGGGACAAAGCCCGATAGTGGTACAGATGAACGGAGGAATTTCCCTCCACAAGCCGCCGCAGCTCAGCATTTGTATTGTTCCGCGCAACTTCAAAATCAGCTCGGCAGGGGTCCCGACGCCGCATAATCTCCCCCACAATGACACGACGGACGGAGACGAATTCTTGCAGTTCACAAGCGCATCGATAGATTGAACCAGCCAGCGCACAAGGATTACACCAGGGTTCACTCAGATCATTGGTCCCAATGTCCAAGTATACGATGGTAGGCCGGGTCACGCGGACGTGACGATAGTGCCGGCACACAGAGGCAACTTTCATGCCCCCGACCCCACGAATATCAACAGATCCAAACACGTCATTGAGGTAGAAACCCTCGGTCTCCACTTCCAGGCGAAGCCTCCGGACGAAACTGTGTCCAAGGACGAGTAGTCGCTCTTCACTGAAATCTTGGAACAAAAAGGAAAATTAGCAGGAAGTATAGTAACGAAAGAAGGGAAATGGATAAACAATGGGTAGACGGTTAGGACATTATGAGAAAAAAAACTTTTTTTAAAACCCCCCCTCTCTTTGGAAGTAACACGGAAAAAACTCATAAATATACAACGAACATCCTACACTGCTAGGTGGTGCTAACAACCACCTAGCAGTGACATGTTAAAAAACCTGAACATAAGACACATGACATGTTAAAAAACCTGAACATAAGACACATGACATGTTAAAAAACCTGAACATAAGACACATGACATATTAAAAAACCTGAACATAAGACACATGACATGTTAAAAATTAAACATACTTTTACATCATCACGCTTGAAGCTGGGAACTCGGCCAGGTAGAACGAGACTGTGTTACTCGGCATAGTGGAGAATAAAGCGTGTCACACGCCTGATGTTTTCGAGGGACAGAGCAGTCTTCCTTCTGCCACCTGACAAAAGCAAATTAAATCGTGGCCATGTAACAAAGAAATCTACCAGGCCTAACAATTTGACCTTTGTTTGGTACATTAATAATAATTATCATTGTCTAGCTATTAAATTTTACCTCATCTAGAATACATAAAATGTTGCACTTGGCCACATGATAATTATTGCCATAATAAATATTTCCAAAATTTATTTTCAATAACATTAATTACTGTTTCCAAACAACAACTAAACAGAAAATCAAGCTCTTGTCAATGACGAATAAATAAATAGAATATAAATTATAGCAAATAATGCAGTGTTTGAATGTGCAATGATGGAGCATACCCGACTTCTTCTTTCTCGGTACCAGGCCATTCTCTTTGAAATGCTTCTTCACAGCATTTAGGTGGTTGTTGCTCATGTTGAACAAGTAGAGGAAGGTGTCTCTACAAATCCTCCGATGAGCGTAGGAGAATGCCCGAATGTGGTTCTTCTTTCTCTCTGTACAGAGTTGTGACAGAGTTGTTTGACAGAGTTGTGTCTGCAGTATTAATACTGCAGGAAATGACACCCAACAACACCAGGTCCTTTTCAGAAGGTGTCATTTCCATGATGTTGAGTCTGAAAACAGATACATCCTACGGTTTTGACATTCTAGTTATAAAAAACACAATGCAGAGGCAAGACAGTAGTATAATTATTTCATATTAATAATGTATTATTATCAAATTATATTTAATATTATAATTAGTAGTAACTATACTGCATTGAATAGTAATGCCATTATACATTTGCTTAAAATAGTCCTTATGATAATTTCTGCATGCTGTTTCTTCACGTACTTACTTAATTTCGTTGCAAGTGGAATCATCAAATTGCTCAATGCAAGGCTTGCCATCCCAGAGACGGCAGTTGCAGTGGCATCGCATTTCCCGTGAATCTTTGCACTCGTAAAGCATTGGAGCACGTTGTATGGTGTCTTCTTCAGCAGCAGATGTGCTGTTGGGAATGCCGTCATCAAGAGGTCCACCATCCGATTCTTCAGTACGAGATGCCTCAACGACAAGTGGCATTTCCTCTTCACTTTCTGAAGCGCTATCTTCGTCCTCAATTTCCTTGAAATAAAAATTTTGACTGTGCATAGCCTATAGTCATAGTAGGGGACATAGGCCATAGCCAGGCATACGCCAGCATAGGCATAGTCATGCAACGATGTTGTTTACTTAATAAATATCACTCATTCGAACATTAGAAAAGGTGATTAAATGCGTTGTTTAACACTCAAAATTAGTAATAATTTACACATTCTCATTACCATTCGCTTGACTATTGTACATGTATAATATTATATTGCATCTTTATAATGGCGAACATGAGATGGGCGCGGCCCGGATTCTAGAAGTCCCCAAAATACTCACCCCTTCACTGTCATGAGTGAAATAATCCATCGCCACATCTCTAAGGCTTGCGTCCCGAAGTCCACAGCGAGCTGCTTCATTTAGCAGATGTGAAACTCTATTCCCTTTGCTCAAATCCATATCGAATGAGTAAAATAGTTGATCTTGTTGCGAAAATGGAAATGACAGCTACGTAAACAAGTAACCGGAAGTTGTCCAGACTGGGCTTTCAGGGGCAACTGGCCAATCAGAGACACGGAATGTGATCACGCAGGGACGCTTAGCTGTCAGGAAATCTTCATTAACATGCATATTTGAGGGAAAGTATTTGTCGAAAATGATGTCAGAACTTAGAATAGAAATTCCTCTTTCCGGTGATATCTTACATGGTGCGCTTGAAGAGAGTTTAGTGTCAGAAAACACCAAAATAAACAGATTTAAAAATCATATATGACATTTACACCAATAAAACATGAAAGATTAGTCTATTTAGGATCGTTTCCCAATGAAACTCATTTTAAAAAAATATGTCGATGCAGTGTTGTTTTGGCTCGTAGGTCATAATGAGCTTCGCCGAGAAGCGTCTCATTTTGGAATGGCGGGTCACATATACATTTACTTTTTATAAAAATTATCATAGGCCTGAAAGTCAGATAGAAAAACAAGTCAAAGACAATGCAAGGCCATGGCCAAACATCGCATCAGCTGATCAGGCTTATATAGCTAAAAACGTATAGCCATAGGTCTTCTACTGAAGTTATAATTGTTGACGTCCAGATTGAAGCCAATAGTAATTTATGTCTGTCAGATCAAATAACAAATCATAAAAAGCGCTCCCTAAAATAGGCTCCATTGTTGACACTGTCGTCGTCGAAGACGGCAGTGCCTCGCCACCGTCATCTCCACTTTTCTGCCTTTTTTGATGGTCACGCGTGGTAAACTGAGGTGTCGGCGTCGATTCAGTGGTTTCCTTCCAAACCCTTCTTTTTTTTTACATGTTTCTTGGACATTGTACGACAAACGGATAAAATAACCAACAGACAACAGAACGAAGCATAAACAACAATGGTTAGGCCTAGATATGCGAACCGTGAGATTGATGAGGCGACGAATGAAAGCGCGACCTGGTGAAATGACTTGGCTTGCGAATGTGAGTAGCCCTATGACAGATTGAAATTGGTGTAAAGTAACAGAACGACATTTCCGCATGGCCGCAAGGGATGACATAAGCTTCTGAACTTTATCTTGGATAAGGCGAACCTCCCACTTGACTGTCCTGTTCGATGCCATGAACAGTGATGAGTGTAGCTGGAAAACAGGTCTCATGTTTGATGGGAATAGAAAGCTCATTTGCTAGTGCCATGAAAAGATTAAGATCGTGCAAACAACTTGATGAATGTGGGGGGGCCGATGAAGATGAAATCGTCCAATATATGACTCACAGCCATTACACCCCGTGTCTTCAGGACCCACTGCAAAGCACAAGTCAATTTTTCAAAAATGCGGCAAGATTCAGAACATCCCATTGGCAGGCAACGGTCGTAGAAAAAATTCTAATTTCATGTGAAACCGAACAAATGATAGCAAGACGGGTGGATGGGAATGGTGCGAAAGGCATCCTCGATGTCAGTCTTACCCACCAATGCATCTCGACAAAACTGATTCAACAAAGATATGACATGGTCTAAAGTTTCATAAGAGACGGCAGTGAAGTCCTTTGGAATACATTCATTGATGGAATTACCCTGTGGGCAGGAAAGATCATGAATAAGACGGAATGTTTTCGGCTCTTTCTTTGCCACTACAACAAGCGGGGATGACTGGTAATGAGCGAATGGCGGTGAAATGAATGGGCCAGCAATGCGTCCCAGTGAAAGCTCTTTGGACAGTTTCTGTTCGACTACGTCCTTATGATCTAAAGCAAATGGGTGATTGTGGGTAGAAAGGAGAGAAGGGGTATCAAAGTAGTTTATTTTTTTATAGTTGTCTTGCCTACAGCAGTGTCCTCACGTTTGCCAACGTATGGCAGAAGATTCAGTGCATAGCCTGTCTTGGCTTCTGTTAGTGTGAAGATCTTGATCCCCACTTCACAGGCTTGATCCTTATGTACTGTTTTATGCTCAGTCGCCCCTTGAATTTGAGCATCGTCTCGTCAATTGAGAGCTCCCAGCGTGGATGATACGCTGCCCGAAACCACTTGTCAGGTAGTCAAGAACATTCTGAACTTTCCACATTTTGTTGGTCTTGTCAATGGACGGATTTTCATTGTCGACAAAGTGGATGTATCTCAGAACCAGGATAAATCGATTTCTGGGAATGGTGTCGTTGAAGCCAGGGGTCTGGCTCAGCCAGTGGGTCGACCAGTATTCCCCCAAACGTCCCTTCTGGACAATCCCCATCGCCAGCAACAGTCCCAGCCAACGCTTCAGTTCAGGGATTGTCACCTCACTCCTGTGTGTTTCCTTCCCTTGGGCGCCTTTTTTATACACTGGTCGGCAAACCTGTTCATTTCACTAAGTATCAGTCGAAACAAATAGTCGGTGAAGAACAGGCCGAAGACTTGTTCTGCCGTCATGTCACTGTTCAGCGTTGTTGACACCAATGTTGGCTGCATCTACGAATGCGATGTCTGGAGGATCAACAAGATGTTCAGTCCACTGGCGTTCTTGTGGCAAAACAGGCACATCGTCCGAATCATCCGGATCAAGTATGACCGTGTCATCATCGTAGCTGGAGATGTCGCTATTTTTAAAGTCGGAGAAGTCAACTTCGTAGTCGCTTGACCAAATTCGCCAGGACGATTTCGAATTTGTTCTTCCACTTACTCAACATCTCTCGTGTAAAACCCACCGAATTCTTCGTCACTGTCCATCTCAAATGACACATCGAAAGACGCATCACCAGCGCCTCTCGATCCGGCCATTTTTTCCCCGGCAACCTCGAAAAATTACTATCAATTGAATGCATTGAGAAAAGATGGCCGACAGTACGATACTGTGCATGCGTGCTCTTTCTGATAACGTCACAACAAAGCCTACTAATGTGCTGATTGCACCGTATTTATGAATGGAATTTGGAGTACATATATTTACGGCAATGGCATTTAAATACGATACGTATATATATATACGGACTCAGGTCTGAATGGGTTAATGGTCTTGGGTAATTATCTCTGAAAAATTATTTTTACTTAATTAGCTCATTAATTATGCAAATTAGGCTATGTGTACAATTGTACACATTGTGATTCAGTAATGCATTTAACCCGTAAATCATGAAATGAAAAATATTATTCATGTTGCCATTTAGTCATACATACCTAGTCCTACGCCTAGGCCCTAGCTTAGCCTGTCAGTGTCAGTACTTAGACTCAGTAGGTCAAGAAGACCATTAGTCGGGTCCAGTACATGTTTACCAATTAGATGTTGGAATGTGGCTGTAAGATGTCTGCCTAAATGAGTATGACATACTCATTTATATAATCAGTATGTGCAGTTGCCCACTAAGCTTGTCTAGCTGGTGTTCATTTCATCATTTTGGTAGATAGGTAGAAGCGAGGAGAGTAAGCCTGAGGAGGAATCGCCAGATGTGGGAACTTCTGCTTGCATGTGTACCTGTGCCATACACCAGTCTCCTCCTAAACACACCATGCCTCGTGCTGTTCAGACTCGACAAAACATGCGTAGCACAGGTGATTAGAAGACATCTAAATCATTTTAGTAATTTGTAATAAAACTGTTGATGGCAAATTACAGTTGTAGGTACTAGTACCAGTACCTCTGAACTCTGTACACTCTGAACTTTGTACACTCTGAACTTTGTACACTCTGAACTCTGTACACTCTGCTTTGTCGTGATGGGTGTCTAGTTAATATTCCTACATACCGACATGATATCTGTGGAGATGGGCTCTTCTGTTTACTCTATGTGTTGCATTAGACGTCAACCCAGTACATAACTGGTCACTCAGTGCGATGCTCTCATGCTATTGCTTCGTGCATGTTTAAAATGAATAGCTTATTATTTGGCTAAACTTTGTAGTATGATTTTTGTAGTGTTGAAAAGGCAGTAACCTTACATATATCACTGGTCGCTAGGTGTAGTGCCGTCTTGCAATATTGCTTCTTGCATGTCTTAATATGTTGAATATGCTATGTTGAAATATTTATATTTCCAGTAAATAGCTTTCCTGTCTATAACTATATGATTAGCATAGGTTTTGTTCTGTTACTTCTCTTTTCACTTGGTCTCTTTGTAAAGAAGCTAGTTGAAGACAAGTGAAGACTGTTTTATTTCTAAAAAACAAACATGACAAAACTGGATAGATTTTCATGCATGCATACTTTCTACATTACAGCCTATCCCTGTATCCAACTCGCTGTTGACCAGGGGTAAGTGGAAATGTCCCCAGAAGCTTGTGTACTGCACATGCTGGCAGAATCACTCTGCTGTCCTTACCGAGCCATCCCCAGCACCACCTAGCCAGCTGTCTGTAGCCCACATAACGAAACTGTCTGAAAATAAAACCAAGCAAATACACACACAGAAGATACAAAGACAATGGCAATTAGAAAAATACTTAATAAAATGTCCAGTGTACTATGAGTGTTGACGATGAAAAATAGTGATGTATTCATGCATTGTGATTAATTATTGAAACTATGGCTCCGTTTTTTATATCACTCAAATGCAACTATTTTAGTCTCTTCTTTGTCGAGCAGTTATTAAATAAGTAATATCAAAAATATGTCAGTCGTTTTTCATCTTAAAAAGTTTAGTATACTTGTGGCATACTTATGTGCCTTGAATATTTCTCATAACCTCATCACGTTTTGATAAATGCATACTACTCACTCATTGTTGGCTAAATTCAGAGGTCCATACTGCTGCCTATAGTTGAAGTAGGCAGTCTGAAGGACGTTGACGTCCAGCACTACTGGCTGGAAACATTCGTGCTGAGTGATGCACTGCACATCAGCCGCAGACTGAGACTCCTGTATGGTGCTCACCACAGGGTCAATTTCTCGGCAACACAAACATTCTTCTTCTGTGTCCAGTTAAGCTCGACGGTCTGCATCGTCAACATCACTCTCGGAGACAGTGGCTCGAACCGATACCCGTCTACCGCACGTTCATATGGCGCGACGGATGCCAGTAATGGTTCGCCATCCGATTCATACAAGTCAACATAAATGTTTCTACTCCTGTCACTGCTGTTGTCGTCATTAAAATGTTCTGAATCAATGCTGGTATCATAAAATTCTGTGTCTGCCATTTTGCTTCGTTGTCGGCAATCCCGCTGTAACGAAAAGGTTCCCGCTGCTACGTCACGGGTCAAAGGTTACCCGAGGAACATTCTCACTGCGGGCAAAGTCCATTGCTGGGGCGAGTTACAAATTAATCGGTTTTCTCTGTTAATTAGTCAGTTTTGGTGGGTAGGGTTATCAGCCATAGTTTAGTACTGCTGTTACTGGTAATTTCACGAAAAAATGTCGTGAGGTTGGGCTTTTACTTTAACATGTTGCTGTATATATATGCCTTTTTTGTCTTGGCCTTTGTTCTGTACATGGAAATAAGGAAATCAAGCTTGTCTATGTCCCCCATGTATTCATTGTAGACCTGGACACATTTAGGCTGATCAACCATGGTCTGACTTTGTCTTTCTCATCGATACCAACAAGACTGGAGGCGAGGGTTACAGCCCCGTTGTCCAGCCATCTCACAGAAATGTCACCCTCTTCTGATATTTTGCTGTCCATTGACCCACACCCTTCCTTTTTGAGTTCTTTTCTGTTTTTAGTACGCACCCCATCAATCGGTTGGATTTGACAACACCAAGGGAAGGTGTCACCTTCATTTTCAGTTCTCTGGTAAGCCACATACCAGTAAAATTCTTATCACACCTTATGATTCTTTTGTTTTGGTGTGGTTTCTGCCAGTCTTAAAACCGCTTGCACCGATTCCCAGATGCTTCGTTTCATCTGGAATTCCTGTCCCTACCCCTTGATACTACTCAAACTCCAGCGCCCTTCAAGATTTACCACAGATAACAAAGGTTTTGACCCCAACTGGATTGGGCTTACTCTTGATGAACTGCTTAGCTGGAACTCGTCCTGTGAACGGAATCATTTAGATTTCTGCTTACAAAGTTTGATAAAGGCCCCCCCCCAACATAAAGCATTGGCACACCAATAGGCCTAGGCATACTACAGTGCATGTTTCCATCAAAACGGGATAGGGCAACTGTTTAACTTAAGTCTACACTTTGTTGGTGGAAAAGGTCCAACACAAGACCACCCTGATCCAGTCCCAGCAAATTGCACCAATCAACAGGTAAGATGGGCTGATACTATAGGAAAACTAGTAGCCAGGAGTGAGTAGGTAACCGCCGTAACCCGATATTGTGGATCACTGAAATCTGAATGTGATTTATGCCTGTCATCTAATAGTGGTACTATTACTACAACCTCTGCTTGTGTCATTTATTGTACTAATTATGGTTATGCCTATGCTGGCCTGAGGCTATGGCTTAATCTTTTTAATATAGGGTGAGCTGCATAGTATATTTGTAATGGGAAATGCTGTTGCAAGCCCCACAGATAGATTAAGCTGCAATGCACTCTGTTCCGCAGCATCAAGAGTGTAGCCATCATACCCTACAGTGAGGACAGACTCCCACATACATGGCACGCTCCTGGAATAGAGGCAGTACGTGTACGGCTAGACCACGCACGCCTCGGCACTGCTTGCTGCAGTGGAGACAAAGTCCGGCGGGAGAGGGGTGCGAGGTGCCAACCTCCTCAACCCTCGAGAGTCCCTTGCGGGAGGGTTCCTCGGAGGAGGAACCCCTTTCAGTGTATTGTACTATGTTCGTAACCACAAGTTATCCCGTCCAGCTGGTTGGACTGGACAGGATTGGAACTAGTCTTTCGACCAGCTCCGGATGTGGGGCTGCCACATGGCTGCACTGGGAGAACCCTAGTGTGACCGGTTGGTGTGCTCTCGCTGACGGCTACCGCAGCCGGTACCGGGTGACGGCGTCCTAGGAGAACCCTAAGACGCATGCCTTTGCGGGTCCCAGATACCACTCCCGTGGTGTCGCGCCGGTTATTTTTATTGGGTTTAGATTTCGTACCGACGCGGCACCCTGGCCGACTGCTCTTCGGTTTACCACCGCAAAGTGGTAATTGACACGGGTACCTCGGGAAGGTAAACAGCCAGCCTGTGACGAGTAGAGGCTTTATGCTGGCGGCGGCGCCCCAAGGTTATGCTTTTCACCCCTCCTAAAAGGAAGGGGCTATCCAACTGCGGTCGTAGGGGGCTGGGGGATTAGACCCAGTCTTACAGAGCACATTCGCTTACAGGCCCTACGGGGGAGTAACTGACTTAACCCTTTTTATACCACACACCCGTCCAATAATTATAGCCATGTTACCAGGACATTTGGGAAGAAAAACAGATACTGAAAAAAAAAATACCTACTGTGTTTCAAATTTGATTTTCTGAGCAACTACAATGTATATGTGCAAGTGTTGTATACGAAATGAAAGCTAAGAAGTGTAGCATTCCAATGATATGTATCACAAACATGTATCTATTTAGTAAAGTATTGATGTAATATGTTGAACATAGTACAGTAAAAAATTTCTTTTTATAGAAAACGTATATCCAAACTTCAGCACAACTTTTTGACTGCTTTTTGTGTGAATACGTGGTAACTTCAAATGACAAAGTTATAGAAAAATACAATAGCTACATTTTGGTAAAAGAATCATCCATGTGTGATAATTAGGAGGAATTCAATGAGCGATCTTCATCAGGCAAGGCAGTCTAGAAACTAGTCATTTCAAAATGGATATTGAAAAAAACACCCACTGGCTTTCAAATTTCATTTTTCAGCAACTACAATGTATATATAAAAGTGTTGTGTACCAAATGAAAGGTAAGAAGTGCAGTTGTGATACACATCATTGGAATACATTCCAGTGATGTGTATCACAACTGCATATTTATTTATTCAGTTACTGATACAATAAGTTGAAAATAGTACATCAGCAGAACTTTTTTTACAAAACACATTCAAACTTCAGCACAACATGTCACATGTTTCTTATAAGAAAAAATGTAACTTGAAATGAGAAAGTTGTAGATATATACAATAGCTACATTTTAGTAAAAGAATCATCCCTGTGTAATAATAATAAGGAAAGTTATGAGCAATATTCATCACGTCAGTCGGTCCAGAAACAGGCAATTTCACAACAATAAATTGCATTGGATTACATTATCATCCCAGTCTACTCTCGCTCTCTTCTACTTACAAACATACATTATCATCCCAGTCTACTCTCTCTTCTACTTACAAACATACAAAATCATCCCAGTCTACTCTCTCTCTCTCCTACTTACAAACATACATTATCATCCCAGTCTACTCTCTCTCTCTCCTACTTACAAACATACAAAATCAACCCAGTCTACTCTCGCTCTCTTCTACTTACAAACATACATTATCATCCCAGTCTACTCTCTCTTCTACTTACAAACATACAAAATCATCCCAGTCTACTCTCTCTCTCTCCTACTTACAAACATACATTATCATCCCAGTCTACTCTCTCTCTCTCCTACTTACAAACATACAAAATCAACCCAGTCTACTCTCTCTCTCTCCTACTTACAAACATACAAAATCATCCCAGTCTACTCTCTCTCTCTCCTACTTACAAACATACAAAATCAACCCAGTCTACTCTCTCTCTCTCCTACTTACAAACATACAAAATCATCCCAGTCTACTCTCTCTCTCTCCTACTTACAAACATACATTATCATCCCAGTCTACTCTCTCTCCTACTTACAAACATACAAAATCAACCCAGTCTACTCTCTCTCTCTCCTACTTACAAACATACAAAATCATCCCAGTCTACTCTCTCTCTCTCCTACTTACAAACATACAAAATGTGTCTAAAAGCAGGAATATTCTGTGTTATAACATTGTACGAAAAAAAAGAACTACTAAAAATTACTTTGTTGCAGCAAACAACATTTGAGTCACACGAACAGTCAGCCAATGCTGGCTCACTTGATGTGTGCAGTTAGACACTTGGTGCAGAGGGACAGAACATTCCCTGCACCCATAGTTTGTTGCCTGGGCTCTATCGCCAGCTGATGTTGACAGAGCGCACTCCTTGCACACACGTCTTTTCACAAACATCCTCTCAAGCGTGTGAGTTTGAAGAGGGCGTTCTGGCTGCCTACACAGCGGTGCAGATCTGTCTGCCCTCGTGTCCCCAACAAGATCGCTTGCCAAGTCCTCCAGGAAGTCGAGGAAAGTTGGCCACAGCCTCCGGTGATGGTCATGCCCTTGATCTCTTGCCACAACATAGGCATTGTGTGCCGACACCATCATTCCATAGAAGAATACTCTTTGCCACCATTTCTTCGACCTGTGGTTGATTGTATGGTAGCTTATCGCCTGGTCCATCAGGTCTACCCCACGCATATGCTGTTGGTAGTCCTGTAGAACTTGGGGTACTGGCACCTGCGTGCGCACCTGGTCTCTGCATCGCAGCACTGTGCCTTGCTGAGACGGATCATGAAAGTTGGACAGTGTCAGCACAGGCTTCGTATCCATCCATATATGCTGCAGGCAGTCCCTTGCGATTAGCGCGGACAGTCCCACAGGCCAAGATGTCACGAATGCGCAGATCGTTCAGCAGAGTGACCGACGTGTAGACGCGCATGTTTGTGCCAAGGAAAGGAGCCAACAGATTCATACAGACACTGTGGGCCAAGCCCTTCTCTTGTTGTCCTTCCACTTTACCCGTGTATACCTGAAGATTGTAGGCATAGCCAGTTTTTAATTTGCATAGTGCCCACACCTTGATGCCCCACTTGATGGGCTTTGAAGGCAGGTATTGGCGGAAGCTGAGGCGACCCTTGAACTTGATCATGATCATGCTTTCATCTATGGTGCAATGATCATATGGCGTGTACGCTTCTTGGAAGCGAGTGGTCAGATGCTCAAGGAACCACCTCAGTTTCCACACCTTCTCTCCAGCGGGAGCGGGCACAGTGTTGTCCTGCAGGTGCAGATATCGCCACAGCATGTCAAACTTGTTGCGTGACATCACTGAAGGGAAGTTTGTCGCAAACATCCACTTCGTTGTCCTCCAGTAGTGGTGTCGGTGTGGCAGCTGTAGGATGCCCATGCTAAAGCACAGACCGATGAAGGCCTGCATCTCGTGCTTCAAGAAGTCTCTCATTCGTGGCGCTGACGGAACTGGTGGGTGTGCTGTTCTCTCTTGATCAGCATACCGGTTGGACTCTGTTGTCAATCTGTCCCACATCTGAAGTGAGGCAGACATAATCAATCAGTACAATCAGTTGACAAATAAATTGACAAATAAGTTGACATATAAGTTAGCACATAATCTATCTGTTTACTATTTATACACGTGTACTGTAGTCCATCAATAATCCAAATGTAGCAAATAAAAACAGTGTCAATATGGAGCAGACTAATCTGCATAAAACATAAACGTAGTCGTAGGTCCACGTTGTCCATTCATGATTGAATAAAAATATAGATCAAATAAAATAGTAATGCCAGGGGGAATGAGTATTAATTCCATTGCAGAAACAGTGTAATTAAAACATAATTTAGGACAAACCCACGCATAGAAAACCATGAAAACAGGTATCTGAAACAACCCCAACACGAACATCGAGCTTCCGTGTTTTGTTATTTCATTTGACTACTAACCTGGTCATCCCAAAACAGCCCAAAGTAATATCCAGCCGTCGTCTCTTCTGGGTGTTCGTATGCTCTTCCACCATCCATCGAACACTCAGGGACGCTAACAAGACGAAAACGATTGGGATCAGTCACCCAGTCCTGGTGGATACCTTCGAAGTCGTCGTCGGACTCGTCGGTAGAGTCTAAGATATTCGACAGCCATTGAGGGAGTCGAGTCTCTTCGTTGCCGACAGCGGCATGGTCTTGTGCTCGATCAATTGGGTCAGCCGGTTCACCCGCCGTTTCTGCTTCAAAAGCATCGCTAATATACTCATCTACTCCTGAAATGTCGCTACCTTTGCTGTCCGACGCACATGCGTCCGCCATTTTTAAATCACCCGATAGTTCGCAACAAAACAACTTTCAAAAAACGCCGTCTACTTCACCGAAATCAAACAGAGAAAATGGCGACCGGCATGTCGAAGTTCAGTGTAGCCTCGTTTTGAAAAATGACCGCATTGCTTGAAATTAATGTATTCAAAATGGCCACAAAATGTTGACACCGTTGGATACGTCGGTAAATACACACGAATGCGTATCCGGGAACAAGCGGTAACTACGCACCGGTGCGTATCCCGTATAAAAAGGATTAAAGGTGTTCACCGGTGCGTATCCCGTATAGAAAGGGTTAAAGGTGTTCACCGGTGCGTATCCCGTATAGAAAGGGTTAAAGGTGTTCACCGGTGCGTATCCCGTATAGAAAGGGTTAAAGGTGTTCACCGGTGCGTATCCCGTATAGAAAGGGTTAAAGGTGTTCACTTTCTAACAACATCAATTATGCATAACAAGCAATGTTTATGATGAAATACATCCACAACATGATAATTATAACACTTTATTTATATGACAACAAATCTGGGGCAACTGCAAATTACAGGATTATTTGAATGAGACATCATAAGACCATAACATGGTAACCACAATAATTGTAACATAATTGCCAAGTGTTGGAAACAACTAGAACAGGAACAGTTTCTAGAGTCTAGAATGCCCCAGCCGCATAAGATGGGCCTTCCTGCTCCTTGTTTTATGCCTGCTTCCGTTCCTTGCCCCGCCTCTTTCGGTCTTTCTTTGCAGAGGTCGTGCTAGCCAGCTCTGCCTTGGCAACCCAGTTTGAGAAGAGCTGTGCCCATGCGTTTATGTGCGTGGTTCACACACTCTTCTCGAACAATAGGAATGTCAGGGCTGTACGGCTCCATCTCGACCACAGCCTGGTATGCTTTCGAATCCTCATCCCTGAGCATTCCTGTGTACATGAGTCCATAGTTGCGAACTGATCGCTCCCACAGATGCTTTGCTGCCTCAACTTCCATGGCATTCGATCTGCCGTGGTAGTTCACACAACAGTCGTCCTGGTGCTCGGCATACCACGCAGTGAAGGCAGGGGAGTCAGCTCCAAACTCTGCCTTCTTGCAGCTGTGGCAGTACATGGACACGACTTCGTAGTCCACTACCAGCCCTGGACACGACTTCGTAGTCCACTACCAGCCCTGTCATGACATCAGTGACAGCTGTGGCAGTACATGGACAGGACTTCGTAGTCCACTACCAGCCCTGTCATGACATCAGTGACAGCTGTGGCAGTACATGGACAGGACTTCGTAGTCCACTACCAGCCCTGTCATGACATCAATGACAGCTGTGGCAGTACATGGACAGGACTTCGTAGTCCACTACCAGCCCTGTCATGACATCAATGACAGCTGTGGCAGTACATGGACAGGACTTCGTAGTCCACTACCAGCCCTGTCATGACATCAGTGACAGCTGTGGCAGTACATGGACAGGACTTCGTAGTCCACTACCAGCCCTGTCATGACATCAATGACAGCTGTGGCAGTACATGGACAGGACTTCGTAGTCCACTACCAGCCCTGTCATGACATCAATGACAGCTGTGGCAGTACATGGACAGGACTTCGTAGTCCACTACCAGCCCTGTCATGACATCAATGACAGCTGCCACTCTGTGCATCGACGTGTGACCTCGCTTCTGCCAGGTCCCGTCGAAGCTGACAGTGATGCGTACGGAATCCTCCTCCTCCTCTTCATCACCTGGGTTGGTGGCTTGGTGCATCGCACGAACAACGTCAGCACTCTGCTGTAGCACAGCGTTGGTCACTTCTACTGTCTTGGAAATCACCTTCTTTTCTATTTCTTGAAAGGTCTTCAGATGCATACCTGGAATTCCAAG
The DNA here is from genome assembly GCA_033239005.1 of Lamellibrachia satsuma. Taxonomy (NCBI): domain Eukaryota; kingdom Metazoa; phylum Annelida; class Polychaeta; order Sabellida; family Siboglinidae; genus Lamellibrachia; species Lamellibrachia satsuma. The sequence goes on from BSQZ01000028.1 coordinate 4,063,636, forward strand.
TATTCCGCAAAACTCTTTCATTGCTGTATAGCCCAGGCCGAGTCGGTTGAAAAGTAGCACCATGATGTCATTGATGGCAAACGGCTGAGGGTTGGTGCCAGTAGCAAGCACCGGAGATGGAAAGGCACTGCCAAGCTCTGAATGACACTTGCTGCAGCGAAGTGTCAAGTGCAGCACGAACCCCTTGTGATCTCCTGTGGTCACATGCACTGTGTTCTCGCACTGGCAGTGTGGACAGTGAATCTTCCCAAGCAACGCGTTGATGCGGTCGATGTCGATGACACACCAGTGTGGGGCTGTGAACAAATATAACATGGGTCAAGAACTGCATAAAAGGTTTATTGTTGTACATGTAAGCTTCTGAATAATGCAGAAATTGCTAAATGTAGAAATTATTAAATATCTACCATATTTGGTAATGATGTATAACATAAAGTGAGGTTTACATTAAATACAGCATATGAATAACAAACTTCACTAAATATGCTTCAAAATTATATAACAAACACACTTGAAAACTTCAAATAAATTTTAATGAAATGTTCAGTGAGATCACACCACAAAATAACATAAAACTAGTGATGGGAAAGTATTGTGTATATATTTCAATGACATACACACAAAACACAGTACAAGGGAGTAGAGAAACTGGAGGTGGCAAAATTAAGTTTTCCACAATTACACATAATTAATTATTTCACGAATAACTAATTAACTGACTTATTTAGACACAGACATGCAAAAATGTCATTGTCAGTCATTGACATCAGAACAACTAATTTTTTTCAGGTTCATGAAAACATCAAGTCTCCACACATCAGATCTGCGGCCAGCTTGTATTTTGACACCTCAATCTGACATGTCCCACCAGCTTTCTTTTTAAGTTTTTCCACTTTACCATTGTACGGCACTTTCTGGCTAGACTCTCGACTATACCAAACATGGCTAATACCTCGTCCAACAACCTGCCCCCCTAGAGTGTCCATAAGATCACTTCACGCATTGTCGGCCAAATCAGGCAGTCCTCAGAAGCTTCTTTATCTTGTTTCTTTCTGCTGTAACTTTCTTTTTCCGTTTCGGTGCAATTCGCTGTGACAGTTCTTCCCTGATCTGCACAAACTTCCTTCTGCTTGTCTGCCGTTGCTTCCTTCCGATGGTCTTTGACATCTGAACTACCTTGTTCCTGTTCTCTTGCTCGAGGTACTCCACAACTCCATTCTTCTGAGCCCGTATCTTTGACGACAGGTAGTTCAGTGTAGTATTTGGGGCGTTATTCTTTGCGGCACTGAACATCCCCATGACATCTTCTGCATCGATGTTGTGGCATCTCGCAGATTCGGTCTCCTCTCTTAGCTTGTTTGTGAAGTTCATGGTTGTTTATCTGTAATACTGTTGCTCAAGGACAGTGATGACAGATGACATGCATGCCTTCATCATCGTCACAAACAACTTCTCGTTGTCAGGTCTATCCTTAAGTTTCAGCAGGGTTGTGTCTGCTGCGTCTAACGCATTCACTAAGAAGTCTGTCTTGGTGATGAGTACACGCTCTGGCTTTGCCAAATTTGCTTTCACAACCTTGAGAACAGCCTTCACAATGATGATACCTCCACGTGGCTGACCTGTTTCTCTGCCAACATGTAGAATTTGGTCATCTCATTTTTGGCAACTGCTGTGTCGAAATCAGCCAAGATTGATGCCTGGAGGCCACCACAAGACACAGCTGCCGTCTGCAGGAACTGCAGGAAGTGATCATGGTGCTCCACATATTTGCCACATATGTGAAACTGAACATGCAGCCGGTTTCCCCAGAACCTCAGAATAAGGCCCCGGGTCAGTCCTTCATCGACGAGAGAAAGTTGGTGAATCCTTTTGAGTCACCTTTTCCATCTTTGAAGCGAAACTTGTTCATCTGTACAACAATGTTCACGGCAATGCAATCATTGCCGAACAGCTTTCCTTTGCCACTTTCAAGTCCTTTTAAGGCTGGTCGATTGGCACTGGCTATAGTGTCCGGGGAGTGGAGGTGGCAGTTCAAATCATTCAGTGTTTTCCCCCACATCTCACACACGAGTCGTGCATGATCTTCGGCAGTCCCACCAGCTAACTGATCAATTGCAATGACATTGCATCCGTCCTTGCTTGTGATGTGCACACTGTTGATGTGCACACCTTCCTGGGTGGTTGCATCAAACCCAAGTGTCAAGTCGGTGTTTGTCATGAGCAGTTCTGTCGCTCACAAATCTGCCACTCACAAATCTGCCACAACCCCCACTTCCCGTGCCATCATCTCAATGGTGGTGCGATGGGGCACGCTGTCAATCTTCAAGCCTGATCGCTGGGTAAACTTGTTCAGTAGAATCGGAATGTTTCTTGTTGAAACGTTACTCAAGATGGCGTCACACACAAACATACGTGTTTCATGTGAAAATGTTTTGCCTTCCTCCTGCAGCGGTCCTGGACTACCACCCTGCAGCATCTCAACAGTTTCCTCTAGCAAGAGAATCTCATTTTCTAGGTGACGAATCACAGCATCTTTCATCTGTAGTTCGCAGTGCAGTTTCATGATCTCATCATCCACTGTTGCACTGTCGGTAGAGCTGTTGCCGTCGGTGCGTGTGCTTCAGTGCCGCAAGTTCTGTCTTCGTGGCGTCCAGTTCTTGGTGTAGGTTGTCATCCACCAACTTCTTCTTCAGCTTCTTGATCGTGCCATCTTTTCTTTTGATCACCTGGTTTAGACGTTTCACCTTTTCTGTCTTGCGTTGTTTTGCTCTCAGCTCTCAGTCCAGTCTCCTCTTCATTCGTTCATGACATGGAGACGAAAAGCCTTTCCTCAAGGAAAGTTTCACAGGGCGAGGTGGTACAGGTGACTGATCAGCTGTGGTCCATGTCGACGGTGCAGGTTCGAACGGTGCAGGTCCAATCGATGTCGACGGTGCAGATTTGAACGGTGCAGGTTCAGCCGATGTTGACGGTGCAGGGTTGGAGGGTGCAGGTCCTGTCGATGTCGACTTTGCAGGGTGCAGGTTCGGTCGATGGTGCAGGTTCGAACTGTGCAGGTTCAAACTGTGCAGGTCCGGTCCATGTCGATGATGCAAGTCCGGCCGATGTCGACGGAACAGGTTCAGTTGAAACAAACACTCCACTGCATAGGGCATAACATTTCATAAACTCACTTCCTATCGTCAGATGTCCAATGTCTTACACAGTTTCTGGACCCGGTACTTGTACGACATAAGATCCCCAGGAACAACATCCTTCAAAGCTGTGAGTGTACGTGAAATCACACGGTCATGTTCAGTGCACATAAACAACACATGACTATTCAGGACGTCTTCACCAGCACAGGGCAAGGTAGCAAGGTAGCGAAGTTGTCTGTTAAATGCTGCCTAGCAAATCCAACTTTGGCAGCAGGAGCCTTCCGCTTCTTTTTTGGAGGCATCTTTTTAAATTAAAATGTGTAATATGGATTAATTACTATGTAATAATATCCAGATTACAGATAGTAAAACAAGATTCAATATTATACTGTCTATATTAGCGTGCATGTGATGTGCGCATGCTGGAATGATTATATATTAATTGAGTAACAGTTAATCAATTGATATATAATCACACCTACCGCTCAAATAACTACATATACTGTGTATTCATCACATAAACCACAATCACATAAAAGACGCGTGCAGATTATTTATTTAGCTTTAAATACTGATCACACAAACTGCAATCACAAGGCATAAAAGTAGTTTCAATTACAATTTACAGGTAACACTGGCTTCTTTTGTCTTGAATAACGTTTTATGTTGGCTCCTATAGGCTGAGCAGCCAACAGAAGCAATGAGGACTGCTCAATACTTCACTGCCATAGATTTCTCTCACACTTCGCCAATATATACATATATATATACATTAAACATGTGTATTAAGTTTAAAAAGTTTCATATCCTTACCTTCAAGATGATTATTGATGCTGAAAATGACGCTCGATTTCAAAATTTCCCAACTTCCGAAGTTTCCCTCCAATATCAACAATTAGAAAAGGAGATAGCAGGGGAACACGTGAACTATGTCATCAGTATGGTTGTGGCTTCGGAATTCCTCAAATTGACCAATGACGCTATAGAAAAGGGGTCGAAATTGAAATTGTCGAAGTACACCTGTGTGTACTGCCCATACAGGTGGTCGATGAGATCGGTTACAACACTGTGTGTCAGACCACATTCCTGTCTTCCAGGTGCCTTACTGGTGTAGACCTGGAACTTGGACAGGTAGCCAATGTCACTTTCTGCCAGGAAATACCTTGATTGGCTTTGCTGGCAGATACTGCCGAAATTCCAGTCGGCCCTTGAAGCGTATCATGTTTTCGTCGACAGTGTACTTCCCGTATGGCACATACACTGACTGAAACTGTGTACTTCCCGTATGGCACATACACTGACTGAAACTGTACTTCCCGTATGGCACATACACTGACTGAAACTGTGTACTTCCCGTATGGCACATACACTGACTGAAACAGTGTACTTCCCGTATGGCACATACACTGACTGAAACTGTGTACTTCCCGTATGGCACATACACTGACTGAAACTGGTCGTTCAATACAAAACACCGTATCTTTGCAAGCTTGTCTCCTTCAGCACCTCCATTTCACTTTCAGCAGCCAGTTGCTCACCTGCCAGTAATCGTTCCTGGATGGCAGACGTAACATACCTATTGTGAAACACAGGTCAACGAACGCCCTCATCTCGTCTGTAGTGACTGGCTAATGGGGGATGACGGATGGGGTAGTGGATTTTGTTGCCTGTCCTGGTCGTGCTCCTTTCAGTTGCCTTGGAAGCCGACTGCATTGAGAAGATGGGCCATTACTGGTGCCAAGGCTGAAATGCCGCTGGCATTCCTGTTGGCTGCAGTTGAAGCCAAGACACCACCTGTTGTGCTGCACCATCCTGAAATCGGGAAAGTGTTTTAGCAATGACATTGGTCTTCCCTGGAATATGCTTGGATTTAAAATAAACATTAATTTTAGCACAGTAACTACCAATCACCTGACTAAACGCATCAGGTCAGGATTCTTAGCTGACTGCTTGTTGATCACCTCTACAACAGCTTGATTGTCAGTGAGGAACAAGACTGATTTAGCCATATATTATCTTCCCACCAGCTACAAGGTGGCTGCAATGGGATATATTTCTACTACTGCAGTGTTGTAACTCAACAGATTTGTGGAAATCAGCCATTAAATGACCGGAAACCGAACTGCAGGAAATCCCTGTGTTGTAGCAACATCCGTGTATGGTTTTATTACATTTAATGAAATCCAGTTACTGTTTATGATCATTGTCCAGTGAAAGAGGAAATGAAGTAGTGCCATGTGGCTAAGGTCGCCCGTGCTTCGGCATTCAACCTGATAGGATGATCTGGTCTAGAAATGCCACCAAACAGAAAGGTCACAAGAAATGGACTCAATTCCGTAAGACAAAATAGACCCTTTTTTGGAAGCCAAAAAGTTAAATAACTTCGCAAATAATAAAGATATTGAAAAAATTAAAAAAGGATGATAAACCGCATAACATACTTTATCAGACAGAAGTGTTTAAATGATTATAAAACAATTTTGAATTTTTTTTTAATATACCTATTATTGTCATGTTTTTTTTTGACAGGTTCACCCAACCAACCACACGTCATTTTATGCATGAAACTGCACATGGCAGCCTTTGCACAAGTGCACATTGCATGTGCTGCAGCCAAAGCTGGACTCAATGGCGCGGCCAGATGGCCTTCGGCGTCCATTCCGTTGGCACAACTTGCAGGTTCACTTTCAAGCTCACTTGTGGCCATCGAAGCAGACAAATGGGTGGCCAGCAACAGCATGCTCCTCCATGGTGTACTGCGATGTCAGATGAACCATGGGTGGCAGTGCTTGTGTGTTGCGTGCGATGATGACCGGGTCTCCCAACTCGTGGATAACCAACACCTTGAATGTTTTCAGCGAAAACCGGCATTCGTTAGCTGGCAGTTAACGGTTGCACAACTTCTACAGTGTGCACGCATTTATGATGTTGATGCCCAGGAGGGCCCAGAAGAGGTACTTCCACTTTCTCTTGCCAGACCGGCCCACACCGTAGTAGGACCGCATCTGGTCAACATGGTCGACTCCCCCCATGGACTTGTTGTAGCTCACAACACAGGTCTGGACATGCAGTTTAAGGTCTTGGTGGTTGCGACGGGTTACGTCGCGCTTGTCGTGCCACTTCGTTAACATGACCCCATCATGGCTCGTCCTCTTCAAGGATTGCCCACTCTACAAGTGTGTTTCAGCCAAGGCGTTTGGAAACTCCCGTCTGCTGGTACGAGTCGTGCCAAACAAGTGTCGGCCTGCAGAAGGTCGCTCGCAAGGTGGACGGATGTAAAAAAGTTATCCGCAAACACATGTCAGTTTGACAGCAGATACTTCTTCACCAGTCCCATGACGATGCATTACCCAAGGTTGAGGCCACCATTTCCCGCCGTCGCTCCTGTGCAGATCGAGAAGGCACTGCAGTACACAGTTTGCAGAGGCACCAAAGCTTGATGCCCCACTTCGCTGGTTTCAGCGGCAGGCACTGCTTCCAGCCAAGCCTGCCGTCAAACTTCACCATGGCCTCATCAGTCGACACGTTCTGAAAAGTATGCATCGAACCTTTGAAGGATGATTATCGGCCACACTTTCTTAATCTTGTCGGCCGGGTCTTCCTGTACTGCCACCGAGCAGTGGAAGTACTGGGTCAGCTTCTCGTATTGCTGCCGGTTCATGATGGCCAAGATGTAGGTGTCACGCAGCACAGTGTCGCTACGCTAGTAATATTTATACTTGGACTTGACGTTGATGCCCATGTTGATGGCGAAGAACGGGTACATCTTGTCACCGGTAGTTGGGTGCCACTTGGAGTCTGAGGTCGCCGGTCATCCATGGGCAGCACCAACGGGGCGGAAGCTTCTCCACGGCGTTCAAGTTGGTCGCTTCAGCGATGTTGTCGAAGAAGTCGGCACCGAACTTCTGGTTGTAGAACGACAACGGCCTGCATGTGGGTGGAAGCATCTCAATGGGTCCACTGTCGTCTGTGAACGGCTTCACGGTTGGTGGGTCGAAATCTTCCGTCTTCTGCCACCCAGGATCGACAGGGTCTGGCTGAGCCAGAGTTGCCACACCATAACCACAACCTCTGCCACGTCCACATCCCCTGCCACATCCATGATCGCCGACTTGTCCATAATCGCTGTTGGCAGTGCTCTCTGCAATGCTGTCTCGCTTGTTCCTGTCTGAGGCCTGTGTCGTATCACTGTTTGTGTCGATATCACTACCACTTGAGACCTGAGACAAAGAAACATTAGTTAGAATAATGAAGAGAATAAAAAATAACAAGTATACAGCACGTGACACATGTCATACTCAACACAGCAATGTAAAACTATATTTGTATTAGTAAAAAACTAATACAAATCTCAACACTATTTTCAGCAAAGTCTGAAATACACCCACAGATGCATATAATTATTTACAACAGAAAAGCATGTTAGGTTAGTCATAGTAACAAGTATATTACATGTGGCATATATAATTTCCAACAAAACAATATTGTTATTTTTACAAGCAAATAATATAAAAAAAATTTCAGTAATATCTGAAATTGTTGAATACGCTGTCAATAAAATAAAATTTGCAACAATTTTCATAGCAACAACATCACCCATCCAGGCACCGACCAGGCTAGCTGCAGCGCCCAGGGCACACCACTGTTTACATTCTGTACGACGACCAAAACTCACCCAGATTCCAGAACGACGGTCGTGTTTCTCTTTTTATTTATTTATTTGCTTGCTTTAATATTCACCATATGTGATGTGGCATGCCAAAACCAGGCTCTTCAAGTCAAATGGACAATGTCATATTTTTATTGATTCAAATAGAGGACATTCATAACTTTAAAATAATACCAAGATGAGTATTGTATCTTACTTGTGGGTGAAGATATTTCATTTTAAGTGTATACATTCATGGAATAACTGTTCCGAGAATATCAGCTTTTAAAAAAATCACACTGAAAAATTTACATCCTCCATCATAATCATAGCAACCACATAGTTATAATGCTCCAATCTTCACGAAATGTTGCACACTCTTAGGAAATGTGTATGCACAGAATATATAGAAGTATCATTTGGAAAGAACAAACATTTACTGAATGCCATCATCTTGACTACAAGGTTATATATGCTCGGAATTCATCGTGAGCACCGGTGGTCGAAAACAAAAGGATCATATTAACAATATCATAGCATTGCGCTATCTTAAAGTTAAAAACAATTACAGTATTTACATTACACATTGAAACATGAATAGGAGGAGGAAGATGAAGACAATTAAGGTGTCTTCTACTTGTGCTACTTGTGTAGCACGTCCCCCGCCCCTGTTGTTGTGACCTCGGCGGGCACAACCTGGCCTTCCCAGCACCCCATGACCAATGCCCCTTGCCCGCTTGGACAATGACACGTCTGAGGAGTCTGATTCAGAAGAGGGGGAAGAGGACTGAGAGGATGGGGACGGAGACCGAGAGGATGGGAACGGAGACCGAGAAATGGCTGGTCTCGGACAAACAATGTCCCTCTTGTTCTCATCCACAAACTGCCTGATGTGATGGAACAGGTAAGCCTGTCTGTCACGGTTCAGTCCAGCAGGCAGAATTGTGTGGTGGCATCCCATGTGGCAGCTTGCCTTGCAGCAGGACCATCTCAGGGGTGGGGCCGTCCCACTGCTGCCTCATCAGCACCACACCAGGCTTGTCAGCAGGGAAGGTGAAATGCTGCATCCTTTTAATCCCCTTGATTTTTTTGAAGCCGAGAGACAGGAATGTGCTCCAGTCGAAGGTCGGGACGAGCACATTTCCTGTTTCATTGCCAACAAGCTGTTCTCGGTTGGCCGTGGACGATGTGTTGACCACATCTATGATGTCTGTCAAGCAGGACACTCTTGTTCGGCGCAGCTTCCTCTTGATGAGGCCGAAACACCAGTCGGGCGCGAACTTGGTGTGGCCAGCCAGCATGAAGTGGATGCTGATGGTTGTATGCAGGCCAGACAAGACTCGCCACGCCAGGTACCATGTACGGGTTCTTGTTCTGGCCTGCACAGTTGTCCGCATGCAGATGCATCTCCTTCTCCCCCATGCCGTAGTGCTCCAGGTAGTGGTGGAGGTAGCTGATGATGCTGTTGGCCCCTTTCCCCGTTGATGCAGCCTCGTCGATGAGGTAGTTGATCTGGGATGATATCCCCTCAGCGTGAACTCCAAAGAGGCCACAGCGCCGCTGCACGAGGAAGTAGATGAACCCGGGCTGCATCGGGTCATCAGGGTACATCATCTAGAAGCAAAACACAACTTGTGCAAAGATGCAGTAATCACTGAAATTTTTTTAAATAATAATTATACTCTATCTATCACATTGCCAAAGTAATTATAATCGATTAGTTTAATTTTCGTGGTACAAATTGTTTACACTAATCACAATCAATTATATTTCAAGTGTAACTGCTTCATCTCTGATCCTAAACAAAAAGATTGTGTACTTGTGTGTGTGTGATATTTCTAATAACATTAATAAACCCACCATCTATGATGCAACGCTTTGTCAGGCCCGACTAAGTATATTATATGGAGGGAAAAAATATTGTCTGTAATTTAAACTCTTTATAATTTAAATATAATTTGACCTGATAATAACCTGTTGGGCAAAGTCTAAGCTGTAGTGGAAAGATATATCGGCAGAGTTGGGCTCGTGTGGTCTGATGACAAGGGCATGTGTTATGACCGTCTGCTTTGCCGCTGCAGCAAGGCTGTTGTACTTGACCCGGGCAAAGGTGGCCAGTCGCAGGTGCTCCTGTTGTCGCAGGAGGACTGCAGACTTCTGCTCCTCGGCGGTATTTGCTGATCTAAGACAGAAAATAGGCAACAGTTTTTTTTTTTATTTCTATTACATAAACTCATGCATGCTTCCCAGAGAAACTGATACGGTGTTTGAATAAATGTCTGTCAGGGGTGAATTGTAAAGCAATGTGAACACTCATAAGGACTGGATAAAACACATTGCAATTATAGGAACTTATCTTTACTTTTGACAATATATTTTATCAACATCAAAAACACTATGACTATGCCTCCTACACCCTAACACAGAAAATGTCAATACGAGCACATATCTATGTATAACTATCACACAATGCATAAATGTGTGCGAGAGAGGGGGGGAGAGGAGAGAGAATATAAGCACCTGATGCGAGACGTCTTCCTATCGTCGTTGCTGTGCTTGGTATTCAACGTCTGCTGTGTGGCGTTGATTGAGCAGCAGATCATGCCCAGAAGAATCAAGTCCTTTTCTCCAGTCGTTAGCTCCTGCATGTTGAGTCTAAAAGAGAACAAGGAATGAATGAGAGCACCGTTTTAAATCTTGCTCAATATATTCACCAGTCAGAATAAAAGCATGTACATGATTCATAAATAAAACAAAAAATATATCACCTGACACCTCAGTATGAATTTCTTCAATAAAACACCTGACTCCCCAGTATGAATTTCTTCAATAAAACACCTGACTCACCAGTATAAAACACACGACTAACCGGCACTAACTGGTAAATATAAATAAAACATACCTGATAGGGTCTTCTTCTAGGTTGGAGAAACCATCAGTGCACGGCATATCAGCTGGCCCCATCTTGCAGTGACAGTGGCATCGCTTCTGTGGCATCGCTTCTGTGGCATCGCTTCTGTGGCATCGCTTCTGTGGCATCGCTTCTGTGGCACTTCCACAAAGTCAAACACTTGCTGCGCTTTGCTAAGGGCAACAGTGACCCCCGAGAAGTGCTATCACCTGCGTCTATCACCTGCGTCGTCCATATTGTCCATGATATGAGTTGTTTGCAGGATTGAAGGAATGCACTGAAAAAAATGACTAACACACGAGCGCGCACTATATGATGTCATGTAAATAATGTCATGTATAATCCCCATATTGTTGTACTTGTGCACATATACACAATATACACCACTGTCACTGTCATGGAAACAAATCTTATAATAATGGCAGATTATTACCCACGTGCTGCCTGCCCGCTCTACATCAAAATATTTCTACTGTCAACTGTTGACTTATAAACTTTACTAATTTCTAAATACTACCATATCTGTTGTATTTCGCATGGCAATCCAATAATTCAGTATCCAACCACAACCATATTGTTTTGCATCCATATATGTCAGGATTGACCAAAAATTGCATACATCCATCTTCACACACAAAGTTTTGGTTAAGCGTTGGCGATAATCAGGGAACAATAAACTAATGCAATTTCAGTAAATTAGTTAACTTAGCCACTCATTGATTGTTTCTGACTAATAATAACACATTACGCATTAAATATTAATTAATTTTTATTAGGGTTAGGGACGAAAATCTGTGCAGATATTGCCATCAAAATTGGGTTGTTGTTGACGACATCTGGCAGACTAACGGGACAACAGAAATCAATTTTGTTGTATATTGAAAAAATTTGCACTTATTAACCAATATCGATTTGTATCAACCAACATCAATACATACATGCATACCTAGAAACATACACGTCGATACAATGAAAACTGACCTGCAGAAGAACAACAAAATATGGAAAATATATTCATTTGTAATAATATCCACGTGGGAAATGTTACATGCGGGCAGACAACCGTCAATTTGAATGAACAAGACCCGCAGTGATTTGCATTGGGAGAAGTACAATTTCTGAAGAATATTATCACTTGTAATGACACCAACAACACAAGCGAACATGTAAAGTAGTGTGGTGTAAAGTAAATATTGCTTACCGATTTAGACAATGACTCTGCCAGTGGCCTTTGCAGGCTATAGACAAGTCACTACTTCACAGCAGCTTTGGTCTTGCAAAGTCACATTCGCACATTCGTCTGTAATGATGAGAACTGCTGCTGTTTCAGGTGATCCTGGCGATTTTACAAATATCTTGCCATTCCACACACAGGTGAAAAAAATTTTGTGTTCTCTCTGCAGTTGACAAGCAAACTTGTAGAAGAAAACAACAACATTGTCCTCCAAGGTGTCATTGTCCATTGCGTGGTTGCCGTGATCATCGCTTTGTGCATTGTTTACGACCTACCTATACCCATGGTGTGACGTCTGTAGACCAGAGATTATTATGTTGTCTATTCTGGAGTTTTGTTCTAACTCGTTTATTCTTGTTTCGAGTTAGTTGGTTTTTACATCTTATGTATCTTTACTAGCAAGAGAATTTCTCATATTTCGCTCTTCATAGTTAGAAATTCGTTGCTGATGTAATTCACTGATTGTTTTAGTTCACTGAACTCATTAGAATGCGTATGGACAGTTGGTTCGGTAGTCGATTTGCATTGTTCAGGCACAATTGGTGAATCGAACATGCTTGTCTGTCTTGTTTTTTGGCATTGTAATTCAACACCACACGCATGTCTTCTACAGGCAAACATTAATAGCTATTAGCTATATATAGGTGGGCAGCAACGGACGACGTCTGGACAATGGCTTTGCATTTGATGGCGGGAATCCTGATCATTGTTGACAGGTGCAAATAATATCCGATCAGTTCGTAACTCAAATATTCCAGATGTTCCGCATCAACGATGATTTTTAAGGTATTTAGCAAGAAAGAAATCAACTACATCGTCTGTGGTTTGCTTATCGCGGTGTCTTTTAGAAGTTGGACAAACACCTGGTCATACGACCTACATAGGTTTGGTTACTCTTAGTCTTACACATTGTTTGTGTAGTAAATAGTAACCCATTAGACCCTGCACATTGAGTTAACCCATTAGACCCAGCACATTGAGTTAACCCATTAGACCCTGCACATTGAGTTAACCCATTAGACCCAGCACATTGAGTTAACCCATTAGACCCAGCACATTGAGTTAACCCATTAGACCCAGCACATTGAGTTAACCCATTAGACCCTGCACATTGAGTTAACCCATTAGACCCAGCACATTGAGTTAACCCATTAGACCCAGCACATTGAGTTAACCCATTAGACCCTGCACATTGAGTTAACCCATTAGACCCAGCACATTGAGTTAACCCATTAGACCCAGCACATTGAGTTAACCCATTAGACCCCACACATTGATTTAACCCATTAGACTCCACATATTGAGTTAACCCTTTCAGACTTTCGTTTTTTACCAAAAACGTGTGTGGAATCAAATCAGAAAAACTTCAGTTAAATAAAAGTTATATGACGAAAAAAGTCTTTGTGAATTTTAAAACCAGTATAATTTCAATAATTATGCGCATAAATACAATGGAATTTTTTTTCAATACCAGAACAACGTACTATGTCACTAGACTTCTTGTTGTACAAGTATAAACAGCTGCACTTGTATAGTTGATGGTATGTGCCAGTAGTCACATGTAAATTTACACGGAAATGAACAGGCATATGATGTATTGTTACTGACTCACACATGACATAATATCATGTTTTTTGTTTTCAGTGTCAGTGTTACATGACTTATGACAGCTACAAATGCTGACTTGCAAACCTTAGAAACTCAACAATGCACCAATGTCAGCCATCAAAATATAGTTTCATGTTCAAGAATGTTTTGTCAAGAGTATTTGTAAATATACACTAAAGGTAGATCAGTTGCAGGATCAACATACATGCAAAAGGCAACTAAAACTAAGCATGATCTTGTTTGAATTGTAATACCTGTATGTCACAATCACGTTTGCTAAACACAATAAGAATAAATGGCAACTAAGATCTGGTGTTCAAGTGACACACAGGCAAGTCATCTTTTTCGTTTCCTTGCTGGTGCTGCTGCAGCCTTCTTGGGATCAGCGTATGCGTACTCCACCAATGTAGTGGTAACGATGGAAGCATGGATACAGGCACATGCAAACTTTGCATGAAGAACAAGCGTAGAGGGTGTCGACGCAGTGTGTGTGCACAGCACATTTCGACTGAGTGTCATGTTTGAATGGGGCAAGCTCAAGCTCCCGGTTGAAGCGAACATCTGGTTGAGGAGGCACGGCGAGAGGACGACCCGGTTTGGCAACGTATGTTCTGCCGCCAATCAAGCCATCAATCAAGGCCAGGTAGAATGTATGCTGGGTCATTCTTGTATCAGCATGAAGTTCTCTGTGGAGAAGAAACATGTTGGCATTGTACCGTTCAATAGCTGTAGGTCGGCTGATCGTGAGCGCGGCTTCTTCTTGTCTCGACGTTGAATCTCTGCATCTCCAAAGCAATTTGGGATATTGCACAGGAGATTCACTGCGCGAGTGTCCATCCATGTTACTGCTAGTGTACCGTCACGCATGCGTTTCAGGCTATCACCACGCTTCAGCTTCTTGCATGCTGCAGAAGTCTTCTTCATATCAGCAGGTAGGCCAACTCTGTTTGCATTGACAGTCCCGCAACACAGTGTCTTCTTGGCAAAGTGCGCCTTCACCAACTTGATGCTCATATAATAGTTGTCTAGGAAGAAGTGGTGTCCTAGATCTAGATAGTTCCGGCTGCCGTCAAGCACAGTCTGTGGTGTTTTGCTGACCTCTGTCTGGGCGTTTGCCGGTATAGGGTACCAAGTTCAGCACATAACCTGTGGTCGATTCTGCGATGGTGAACAGCTTTATTCCCCACTTCACAGGCTTGATTTTGATATATTGTTTGATTCGCCCTTTGAATTTGAGCATTGTCTCGTCGATGCTCAAATCACAACGGGGAACGTACATCTGTCGGAAGCGTTTCGTCACATAGTCCAGAACGTTTTGGATCTTCCATGTTTTCACAGATGTGTCCACAGTTGCGTCCTGGTTGTCGCCAAAGTGCAAGTACTGTAGAATATGCAAAAATCTACTGCAGGGCATTGTCTTACTGAATGCAGGAGTAAATGTTGCTGCATTTGTAGACCAGTATTCAGCCAGCCTACCAGTCTTCTGGATCACATTCATGGTAAGCAGTAGCCCTAACCATGTCCTCAGTTCAGGCACTGTCAGCACTGATCATGCCATGTGTCGTGCAGCTTCCATGCACTGCTGTGCATACCTGTTGGTCTTAGTGACAAGCCTTGACACTCTTCTCGGTTCCGGACGCCGACATTGCCGACATTTGCATAGGGCACATCTGGTGACTCGACCAAGTTCGTTGTCCATGATGATGATACACTGTCGATAGCTTGAGGCTGAGCCTGCCGCCTACGTGTCACCATCTGCTTGCGCACAGGCCGTTGTGGTATCACGTCATCGTCTTTGTCCGCACCGCTGTCGTCAGTGTTGTCGCTGTTGACATTGTCGATTTGGAGTCAGATTCGAAGTCATCGTCACTATCTCGATCATACACCGTTTGTCGATTCCGTGTCATGGAAGAGCGAACTTGGGCTTCCCCTTGCTCAATTTTGTCTGATTCGAAGCCTTCAAAACTTTTGTCGCTGACCAACTCCATGACACACAAATATGTAGTATCGCTGCCACTTGCAGCAAAATCATGATAGTACTTTTCGAAAACTCAGTATAATTACAAAACTACGAAAAACAAGATGGCGACATCATCGGAAAGCACATACGTTGCTCTTTCACATGATGTTTAAATTGACCACATGACGTTTAGCTATGATGGGATATCCCTGGGGGAATACCCGGTATGTATAAATACGTACGAAAGTCGCAGCTCCTCGCAACTTTTGTACGTATACATACGTATGGAAGTCGGAAAAGGTTAAGTTTGTGCTGCTTCTCCCCGGGCAACTGAGGCAAATAAAAACAGTTATAGGTGGTTGTTGTTTTTAAGCTGTAGATTCAAAAGTATTGATATCTTATGATTTTAAGTTTTTTCGGAAGCAAATTGAATTACCTGTGCAGTGGTGTAACTGTTGTGTATATGTTGTCATTTTGAGTTGTGGAATTTTTGAAATAAATTTTCTTAACAAGTATTGAGAGTGAAGTATGACATGATAGTCACATTTTATTGCAATAACATCACCAACTGCTGGCTCCACACAAGGAAATGTTCTTCCTATGCATGGTACTGCACAAAGCATCTCATTTTGCACAAATGCACATTGCATGTCAGACATCCAAAGCATGTCTCAATCGCACGTCCAGATGGCTGCTTCACTCCGTTTTTGTGACACAACTGAAAAGTTTGATTTTGGTCATCCAGTCACACATTTTGATGCCAGCAACAGCACCTTCTTGCAGCAGGCGGTGGTGCCAACCGATGAAAGTTGGACGTTGAAAATTTTCAGTGAAAGCCCTCGCTTGTTAGGTGGCAGTGGATGGTTGCACTAACACCACAGAGCATAGGCGTTGATGTACCGATGTCCAACATTGTCCAGAAGAGATACTTACACTACTTTCAAGCAGACCAGTCCACACCATAGTAGGTGGTCTACGCCATCCATGAATTTGTTGTAACGAACAACACACCCAGGGACATCCACGTTGACATCCTGGTCATCCACGTTGACATCCTGGTCATCCACGTTGACATCCTGGTCATTCAGTCTGCACAATGTCATCGCCAGCATCATCAGTTGAGATCATGCTGTGCATAAACATATAGCAGACTCAAAGGATAGTGACGACAAAATTTATGTGTATGTGGAATTTCTTGGGTCCAGCCAAGGATAAACTATTTACTGGAACCATCCGCTGAAGAATGGTGATAAATCTGACCAGGTGCGAGGAGCAAACTGTCCCCAGTGGACGAGTTGTTCCTCACACTGATAAGACTGCGTGTTGGACTGTTGAATGCTGACCTGTCCTACAGATTTGGAGTTTCCACTAGTAATGTGTCAAACATGTCTTGTGTTGGTTCTTTATTAACTGTCCACTGTGTGAACATCTTAATGGCTGTCATTTAATTTAAACTTGTAATTTGTTTTCTTTCAGGTGTGGCGGTGTTGAACACAATGCAAAATGCAGATGTTTTTGTTGTTGCCATGCCGACAGTTATGGCGACGCACAAACACAAGAAAGGACAGAAGAGTAAGTAGCTTTTTCACAAGTCTGATTTAGAACACCTATGATTGCATAAGTTCTCAACATAAATAGCATTGCGCGTTGGTGGGTGGTCGCATTGGTGGGTGGTCTCTATAGATCAAAGCACCACTAATGACAGGGGTCCAGAGACAGGTACAAGGAAGTGAAGGATTTGGCAGTTTAATAATAATATTACTAAAAGTACTTATATAGTGCCCGATTGAGTTTGGCTCACAGTTTGGAGTTAAGTTTCCTTGAATGACTTGGCAGAATTACCAAACAATTAAGCGGCCGTTAGAACAGTTTTATTTTGACAGCTTATTTACAGCAGTCTCATTTTCTTCAGTTTCTTGTTCTATGCACCAGGGGGCACCACATTATTGCAGATAATTCACATAGTAAATATTGGTTGACCACTGGGGTTTCTCCTGAAGTAACTATTGGTTGACCACTGGGGTTTCTCCTGAAGTAAATATTGGTTGACCACTGGGGTTTCTCCTGAAGTAAATATTGGTTGACCACTGGGGTTTCTCCTGTAGTAAATATTGGTTGACCACTGGGGTTTCTCCTGAAGTAAATATTGGTTGACCACTGGGGTTTCTCCTGAAGTAAATATTGGTTGACCACTGGGGTTTCTCCTGAAGTAAATATTGGTTGACCACTGGAGTTTCTCCTGAAGTAAATATTGGTTGACCACTGGGGTTTCTCCTGAAGTAAGTATTGGTTGACCACTGGGGTTTCTCCTGAATCTACTGTTAGGATTCTAACAACTGTCCGAATCGCAGCGGGGTGCAGTCCTCCCTTTAAATAAGCTTCATCCTGTAAATAAGCCACGGGAAGGGTTATGCGAGCAATTGCCAGCCACTCTTTGCATTGAAATGTTACCCCTGTAAATCCTACAACACATTACTACGGTTACTGGTTCTCCAGCTATTTTCCTATTTCAAACATTCTAAACTTCTTTTTGATAAACAGTATGGATTTAGACCCAAGTACTCAACTGAATATGCTACACTTGAACTTGTAATTGTGTATGATAGCAAGCATATATCCATTTGTGTTATAATTCTATGTACACTCAGAAAATAAAAAATATGTATGCTTTTAGAACTAAACCTGAATTTGCAATGAAAAGTCTCAAATATAAGTTACCTCATTCTATTAGCGACACCCCCGCTATAGTCGAAGATAAAATATACACTCTTAGTGAGCAACATCATTGACGTGAAAGCGGCTGAAAAGACGCTTTATTTTTGAAAATGTATGCCTTAGTTGAGATTACTAATATGAACATTACATTTCAAATTTGCGGTTCTTGGTGTATAATCATGGGATGGAGAAAGGTTTGTTTGCATTCGTCCAGCAGCGCTGGGCCTGTTCCCCTTATAGCACTGTACACATGACGACATTCCTTTGACGGTGTTTTGTCATGCGTATTTGCCTTTTCAATGTTGACAGGATAAATGATCACCTTAACAGGGTGAGGAAGTGGTGCTAGGTGAACGGTTTCGTTTCGTCATTACAGACGTCTCGAAATGTGACATTTCCTATACCAATCGTAACACCAGCTGATGCAGTAAGTAAATATTAATATGTATTTATTGTTTCGGTAAACACTACACCCATCTAATCTAAGGTATAGTACTGGTGTCTGCTTGTCGACTGATGAGATTAAGTCTCAGGGCTGCGCTGTAACAGTTCTATAACTTAGGTTCAATTGGGTGTAGTGTTCAACTTAATGATTAATTTAACTTAATGCTTTCATCGTCCACTGATGGTACTTACACGTATACACAGCTGGTAGAGCTTGAGTCATCTGTGTTTCTGTTTCATCACCTCAAAGTATGCTTTAATGGCTGCTAGTTCCTGTGGAAGGTCATCGTCCTTTAATGGCTGCTAGTTCCTGTGGAAGGTCGTCGTCCTTTAATGGCTGCTAGTTCCTGTGGAAGGTCATCGTCCTTTAATGGCTGCTAGTTCTTGTGGAAGGTCGTCGTCCTTTAATGGCTGCTAGTTCTTGTGGAAGGTCATCGTCCTTTAATGGCTGCTAGTTCCTGTGGAAGGTCGTCGTCCTTTAATGGCTGCTAGTTCTTGTGGAAGGTCATCGTCCTTTAGCTTCTTCTTTAAAGCTACTTCCTCAAATGGTTCAGCCCAGGGTGAAAAGTAATTTAATACTTTGTCTGATGATTTCACAAAAACTACATACAAAAGTTGCTCGAGCGAGGGATCATGTTGCAGTAGATACAAGGTAGGTTTGGTTTTTCACAAAATTAAGTTGAAATGAAACTAGCAAAGAAATCAAATTGACAAAGCACCTTTAACCTGTTCACTGTAGCCTGTTGCTTTCAGCTCAGAGTTTTGACAAATACCTTTCTCTGCATTTCAGCTTTGCTTTTGGACACAAAGTCCAATCTCCTCTTGATTCTGGTATGACGTGGAGATATCAATCCTTTTCTCAAAGATGGTTTCACAGGTTCATTGGTTTGACTATAGACAGATACTTCCGTAGTATCTGATGGTACAAATACTCCACGACACAGAGTATTGAAGTTCTGGAATTCGTTTTCATTCAATGGATGTCTGTATTTGTCCAGTGTTTTACACAGCTTCTGGATCTAGTACTTATATGAAGAAAGATCTTTCAAAGCTGTGATGGTATGTGATGTCACACGGTTATATTCAGTGAACAAAAACAAACCGTGCCCATTCAAGAGTTTTTCGTCAATATTAGGCAAGGTGACAAAATTGTCCATTCCAAATTCCACATCATTGCATTTAAACTCCCATTTGTCAGCAAAACAAACAGAAATGCACATAGAGGGTTAATGATATGGATTTTAACTGGGTTTGTCAGTTGACTAATAAAATCACTACTGTACTGGACATGCTTAACTTACTGAACAAAAAGGTTTGTTATTTAACCCCCCATGACAAGACAAAACCAATCAGCTGATAGTATCATATTATTTATAATCGTTGTTACATTTAAATAAAATGTATAAATACTACAATCTACAAGTCTAGCACTGCGTCCTTTCTCAGCACTGTGTCTTTTCCCAGGATTTGCGAACAACTCCAGGGTTGGCTTCGCCAAACCTGTGAGCACTAATAAATGTTAGTTTATTATATTGTACACAAACATCATAATATTACTAATCAATGTAATCATTGACATCAATTAAAAATGTCATCTAAAACATCACACACCAATATTGTGCAAAGCATTTAAACTGAAAATGAATGCATATGCATAATTTAACCTGATTACAAAATTAATGTGATAACTTAATAGTGGCAGGGTAGCTCAATTGTTTGGTTCTTGCCTTGTTATATTGGATTTAAAACCTTGGCTTTGACAGAACAAAAGATCAGATGGGTTAGTGCAATATTGTTAAGTCCTTTCTTTCAGACATATAACATTTAGTGATTAATAAAATGTATTGCCCATATCAGCTGATCTTTAAAAACATTGGGTTAGTGTATTGATGTTTATGTCAATTGCAAGAGATGTACACATGATTCCTCGTTGAACATGATTCCTCAAACATTTTTACTGAGATTATCTCAGTCAATGTCCGATTAATTGGGAATATTATCAAAGAGGCAACGCACGCTTTGTTGTTGTTGACAAACGAACGAGGTCAAGAGCATTCGCTCTGCGTGTGCGCTCACTGATCGAACCAACGGGAGCACCTGCTATTGTCACAAGATAGCTACAGGACGGTTTTGTTGACACATAGAACCTTTATCTCAAGAGCCATTATTGGTTAATTTTGAAGTACAGAAGGAATTCCCATACCATATATGGAAACTAGATATGATGGGCATTCCAGGCGTACCAAATATGACCACCTTTCATAGAGGGATATCCCTGAAAATGCCGCTGGAACTTGTGCGATTTATCGCTTTTGTTTTACGAATTAATGCGTGAACTGCTACATACCTTTTCTAAAGATGTTATAAAAGGCATTAAATATTAATATAATAAAAAACCGTTGCAAATCGGTAGAAAAGACATTAAAGTGTCAGTTGGTGACAAAAAGTAAAAATCCTCAAAAATCAGTGTTGAAGACATATACAGCGATTTCTCAAATTAAAATTTCTACATATCCGACTCATTTCGTAAGGATTCGTCACATATACATGTACAATTATGGAATAGATGATGGATTAACAATACTTCGCTATAATCTGATTGACTGACTACTTGTCAATGTGTAATCATGCAAGTGCAGATTAACTTTATTATTTCATGTATGCAGGACCTGCCAACCTGATGCTGTCACTGACACGACCATATACCTGGAAATGAAGTTATATCGACAGTTTTGTTCATCATCTTGTTGCATAGTCACATTATATTATTCTTTGTGTTGTTGACGTTAATTACCGTTTATATTAATTACCGCTTGTCATACGGGTTAACTGGAGGAATCCATGTCCCACACCCCTATTATAGTGTACGTCATGTTAGTCTTAAATAGTATCACAATTAAAAAAAGGGAAAATACAACATATTCACTTATCCAAGAGCCTCTTGTTAAGTAACGTAGCAAAAACACAATTTGCCAAAAAATTAAAGGTCTGATAAATTCAACACTTTGTACATATTTGAGAATTAGAGGGTTGTGTAATAACTAATGATTTCATTATCTTTTGTTTGGCTTATCATGTCTGGTAGCCAAGTTTATGTAGGAACTACCATTCTCTCCAAACTTCTTAACAAAAACATTCTAGCCATGTGATCATGAAAACTCGTATTTTATTCAGTATCATACATTATGTGTTATATCATGATGTACAGTTCACAGTAGCCCGCTTCTGGTGGCCAACAGGTAGCCCTCTTCTGGTAGCCCTCTTCTGGTAGCTCTCTTCTGGTAGCCCTCTTCTGGTAGCCCTCTTCTGGTAGCCCTCTTCTGGTAGCTCTCTTCTGGTAGCCCTCTTCTGGTAGCTCTCTTCTGGTAGCCCTCTTCTGGTAGCCCTCTTCTGGTAGCCCTCTACTTGGGAATGAGGAAACTGTAAGCCCAGCAAACAATTGAACGTTACGTGAACGTTACGAGAATGTTACCTAGAACGTACGATAACGTTACCATGTAACGTTACAATAACGTCAAAACGGAAAGTTTTGTATTCGTTATTATAACGTTACCTGATAACGTTACATGTTAACCTTCAGAGAACCTTCGGAAAACCCTTATTTAGAAAGTAAAAACAGTACACATATATGCAGTTTTTTCAGTTTTGTTTATTTCTTCATTGATTCTATACATTCTACACAGAAATCAAAAATCAATCATCGTTGTCCTGCTGCTCTGCCTGCCTTTGCTGCTATTGACACCTTGCCTTGTCCAACCTTGCCTGGAAAAAACATAAACTGAAATTTTAAATACAAGAACCCACATCTGTATGTTAAGCCTCCTAATCTGCATATTTTATATATTATGTAAAATCTGCATCATACAATTGGACGGCATGAAATGGTCAGGCGACATGAAATGAACACCTCACTATGATCGACCCATACTTCCACTTAAATGCCTTGTCTACAAGGAATAAACACCATTATGATGTTGTTCCTGTGACTGAGCTCTGAATGTTTGATCTGTTCTTAATGTCAAATTATTTGTTTCTTGGTATGTTACCTTCTTCAGCCACACACCTTTCTGTGTACATCGTTCACACCCATAGTACCCAGAATACTGTTTGACTGCTTTTATCATTGCTCTGGCAGGAGCATCACACACGATGCATCGAAGCCTCACTTCGATATTTCTGTTGTACTGCATTCCATGTTGTAAAAGTTCACCTAAATCTTGAATGGCATCATGAAGAAATTCCAAGCTGGTTGGTTTAATGGGGGGCAGCCGTGGCCTAGTGGTTAAGGTGTTGGACTCTAAATTCAAGGGTTGTGAGTTCAAGACCCACACTGGTCACGGTTCGTTTTCGAAGCTTAGGCAATTTCGTTTACCCTACTTTGCCTCAGTCTACTCAGCTGTAAATGAGTACAAACACTGTTTGGGAGGTACCTGCGATGGACTAGTGTCCTGTCCAGGAGAGTCAGTATAGCTGCACTCTAAGGTGCTTCGCACTATAGAAACCAGGTTTAAGCACTGGCCATATAAGCCTTCATGGCTTCCTAAGGCGTAATGCCTGGGGGATGACTTACTGGTTTAATGTCACCAAAAGTCAGGGCAATTGGAAAAACTGTCATCGGTTTCAAATGAATTGCACACAGAATAGGCCATACTGATTTTTTTGTGCTTTTAAAAATTGGTAGGCCATCAATATTAAGAGAAATTTCAATGCTGTTAATATCGCTCACTACATCTGTTGGGTATCTGCAAAGGAACTTTGTTATTTCCTCTTGGAAAGGAAAATATATATACTCCATGCCTGACTTTCTTAGTATCGTTACATTTTGGGGAGTCTGTAGTAATGTTCTTGCTGTTGCAGGGAGATCACCATGGCCATTTCTTTTCAGTATTTTAAGAAGATCATCAAGAGCAGTATGTTTAATCAAATGACGGTTTGCCCAGCATGCAATATACTCTTTGAGAGAAGCACCATTTTCGTTCTCTTCGTCTTCATCTTCTGATTCAATTATATTGTCATTACACTCATTAATGATGTCCCAAACATCCTCATCTGTATCACTAGCTGCATCAGTACCATGGCTGCTCAACTCTTCTGCACAACAAGGTTCAGCAATTGCAGGCTGTGGTTCTCCACCTTCACTATGGAAATCATTAATTCCTGATTGTTCACAGAGGGTACATGATTTTTGCTTATATAAAGACATTAGACAATGTCCACAAGGCTTCACCTCCTGTAGTTGCATAATCTGTCTTGGAAAGGAAAGCATGCAATGTCATAAAATATTTGACTATCAGGCTATCTGATGACAATACAACTACACAAGTGTGCGCACTTTGTGCTTTTGTATTAAAAAACATACAAAACTTTGTTGATCTCGATGCTTGTAAACAATTATTTGTGTTAAATTCATATAAAAAAATCGGAAGTAAAAAAAATCATAAATCAATGATTTAAATCAAACAACCCTGTCTATAGCCATTCCTGTCTTTCAGGAGATCCGTTAAGTGACGGATAATACATTATTGACAGAGCAATTTTCCAGCATTTGACAGATTTCCATCAATTAACAAAGAATTGCTAAGAAGAACCATACTAAAATCTAGCTGACCATTATGTATTATGAAGAATCACAAGTTTGTAATATTTTTAGATTTAATGCACAATTACCTTAGCACCTGACGAAACTTGCAATGTCCGACTCAACAAAGCTACGCATAATCCAGAGTAAGTTTCGTATTTTATTAAAAGGATTTTGATTTGTATTAAAAAGAATGCTTTACTCAATTACTTCTTAAAAATAAGTTTCAACATTTATGTGTATGTATTTCAGACAAACGTTTATAGAATTATCATTATGAATAAAAAATAAAATTTGAAAATAACATTTCCTCACATGGCCATAACGTTCACTAACGTCATGAGAACGTTATGCAATTTTTTTAAAGTACGTTTGGACTAAACTGGAAACTATAAGTTTTGATAATAACATTTCATCACGGTAGCTTTATATAGATACATGAAAATGAATTCATATTTAAAATATGTTGTTAACGTTATTATAACGTTATGTAAACGTTTTTAATAACATGTTACCCTGTAACCCACATATAACCTTCAGGTAACGTTAATATTACGTTACCTGTTTGCTGGGAGATTGTATTTTGGTGACAATATGTTTATATAGTTTGCTTTTTGGAAAATTAACTTTATATTTTGTGTGCTAATTTCACTTATTATCTGTGATTTCTATGAATAAATGTTCATTCGTAAGTCATGTCATTCACAGTTTCATCAGATTTAGTCTTCTTGGTAGTCTCGTCAAGAAATACTCTGGGCACAGGCACCTTCGATGACATTCTGTGAGTTTACGAAGCATTTCATCTACCAACTTGACATCATATGTTACTTTTTCATAATGTAGTCCACATGGTGTCCACACAACAAAATAACCCCACTGCATTTCACACATTGCCATCTGTAGTTGGATCTAGTGATAGTGAGGGTGATTTGTCTTCAGTTTTAACATACATGGCATTTTGTTTGAAACGAGATGAGACAGGCAAAGTTGCTTTCCAGTAAGTATTTCATCACATTTATTGGGATCAGTGCCCTTAAGTGACATTGGGAATTTAATTTAAATGACTTCCTTTGTGTCAGATAGTCAAACAAAGGTCAAACAGTATGTCATCTGGTGATGCACCGGTTACTGGATACTGCCTGTTTATCCACATCCCAGTATCGGCTACCTGGAAGCCTGCAATTTCTTCGTCTTTGACCGAAATGCCTCCCGAGCCAAAACCTCACTTACAGTGCCTTGTAACATAGGAGCAGATTGAACAGGCTTTCCCTACAGTTGTTCATTCACCAAATTGTGGAATCGGCCTTCAGTTTTACAACAATATGTGGTTTTAGCATTGGATGCTGTAACCCGAACCGTCTGTCATTGTACCTCATGGTGTTCCACTGGCTAATAGTTACCATGACAGGCCCAGACACACCTGATATTTAATCACCTCCCTGTGTTCAGGTGACAATACAAAATCATTGTATTTATATCATGCTGAGTCTTAATGGCAGAACCCTGAGCTCGTTTGCTAAATGAAAACGCAAAGAGTAATTGTTGGTAAAGGTCATTTACTAAGTGTACCAATCGTAGAAAAATACCTTTATATCGATGACATAGCTTAATCGATAACACATGGTCATCGAAAAACACAGATAGTAAATGACAAATTAAAATTAGCAAAGGTGGGGACAGTCATTTGTCCCAAGAAGCCTCCAGTAATAGAGGCCCCCACCCCACCCCAGGGCTCTGCCAAAAAATAGGCTACTCTGTGAAATGTACCACAATACAACATATGCCACCGCATTTAATAAGTGGCTGAATATATTGTACCCAACAATATTGGCATGTTATATATGTATTCAAAACAACAGCACATAAATGAAACACAACAGCACATTAATGAGAACTTCATTATTAATGATCTCGGAAATCAAATATGATCGTGCTGCATATAAAGGAGGCCAGCTATGCTGCAACCTCCATCCCAAACAGCTTGGACATGTAATGAGTTAGTTGGAATAATGAACAAGATGCCACATAAGTTTGAACTAGGCATGCCATATTGGCAAGAAACAAGAATCACAATGCATAAAATGAATGCCAGCCATGCTGCATCATCCACCCCAGGCAAAAAAAAATGTAAATTAACTTTAAATGTGACACATTAGGGACTGGTCATTCGTTGTATGGGTATATGAATAGAACGTTGAAAACGCTAGCTTGAACTAGGTGCCAGACTGGGACCGGTCGTGCTCCAGAGGACAGGAGAAAGCATGCCACATTGGCAAGGAAAAGGCATCACAATGCATAGAATGAATGCCAGCCATGCTGCATCATCCACCCCAAGCAAAACAATGCAAATCCACTATAAAATGTGATACATTAGGAACTGTTAATTTGTTGTATGGGTATGAATAAAACGTTGAAAAAGCTAGCTTGGACTAGGTGCCAGGCATTGGCAAGAAACAAGCATCACAATGCAGAATGAATGCCAGCCATGCTGAATCATCCACTCCAGGCAAAACAATGCAAATTCACTTTAAAATGTGAAACATTAGGAATTGTTCATTCATTGTATAAATAGAATAAAATAAAACGTTGAAAAGCTAGCTTGAACTAGGTGCCAGACTGAGACCGGTCGTGCTCCAGAGGACTGGAGAAAGCATGCCACATTGGCAAGAAACAAGCATTACAATGCAAAGAATGAATGCCAGCCATGCTGCATCATACACTCCACACAAAACAATGCAGTCACCTGAAAATGTGGCACATCAGGGACTGTTCATTCGTAACATGGGTATACGAATATAATGTTTAAAGGCTATAGATTTCCACCTGCCCATTGACTGGATTTGCGCTTCACTCATCCCCATATCAGCTGCTGTGGTAGCTGCACCTATTCTGAAACTGTGGGCTTTATATTTACTAGGATCCAAACCTGCCCACTGTAAAGCTTTACTCAGATATTGACAAAAGTAATTCCTAGATACCGGGGATGCATTCGCAAATGCAAACAGTGGGCCCTTATACGGGCCACGCACCTTTAAAAACTGTGAAAGCGAATGCACTGGACAGTATCTGTCTTTTGTTGGTAGAATCGATACGGTAACTGGGCGTCCAGAAGCGTTGTGCTTGAATTGCGACATGACTAACAAAATACCTGTATCAGAAATGGACACATCTCCCAACTGTACCACAGAGTCACATTTCTTACGAGAATGAACAGTTATTTCACCTATTCGGAGAAATGCGTGAAATGCCAACAAAAACATACTTTGCAGCATATGGCGCAAATAGGCAGAGGAGACAATAAAGAGGGTTGAATCAACAATTTTGTGTAGGACAGCAGGACTAATCGGAAGACGAGTGTCGGGTTTACCCGACAGTTTCTGAGCTCCTGCTAATAGCTTCTTGATTACAAAATGCTGGGCCGGATCGGGCATACCAGCTAGTTTGTGAACATATGACAGGGCAGACATGTATGTAAACAATGTCGTCGGAGCATAGTGCTTAGCGTATAACTGTGATATAAAGGCAGCTAAAACACCAGTCGGTGCAGGAAAAATAGGGCTAGTTGGAAAATTAGCCTTACTGAAGTCTGCATAAGATGTTACAGCTCTTCTGTAGGCTTGCTTAGTACCCTCTGATAATGCTGCATTAAGAAGGTGTACCATTACTGGTGCCAGGGCTGGAGTGATGCAGGAAGTTGGGCTGGCTGTGCTTGGAGCCATGGTGCAGTCTGCCGTGCTATTCCCTCCTGAAACCGTGACAGTTTATCGGCAATGATATTAGTCTTCCCTGGTATATGTTTCGCCTTAAAATAGACATTAAATTTCATGGCGGCCACGACCAACCTTCTGATCAAACGCATAAGGTGAGAATTCTTCGCTGACTGCTTATTGATCACTTCTACCACTGCTTGATTATCAGTAAGGAATAAGACTGAATGGTTTGCCATATACCTCCCCCATAACTCCAATGCTGCTACAATAGGATACAATTCCAGCACTGCAATGTTGTAATCTTGCCAAATAATAGGAAATACACCATTAAACCACCGTGAACCAAAAACTGCGGCAAATCCCTGAGTAGATGCAGCATCTGTGTACAGCTTAATGGATTCTGAAGAAATCCATTTACTGTTGATAAGCATTGTCACGCCATTGTAAGAAGACAGAAAGCAATGCCATGCGGCTAAGTCGGCACGGGCTTCACTGTTCAACCTGACATGGTGGCTAGGTTTAGAAATACCAATGGTAAGGTTAATGAGGCGGCGAAGAAAGGCTCTCCCAGGTGATATTACTCTGCAGGCAAAATTTAGCAGACCAATGACAGATTGCAGTTGCCGCAATGAAATAGAGCGGCATTTACGTATGCCCTCAATGGCTGACTGCATCTTCTCTACCTTATCACCAGGAAGACGCGCCTCCCATTTGACAGTGTCAAGCTCAATGCCATGTACAGTAATGCATGTAGATGGCCGACATGTCTTCTGATGTTTTATAGGAATTGATAGTTCCTCAGCAAGGACAATGAATTTGTTGAGATCATGGAAGCATGTCAATGAGTTGGGAAGACCAATGAAAATGAAATCGTCCAAAATATGTGAAACAGCCAAGGCGCCACGGGTCTGTACTATCCATTGTAGTGCACAGGACAACCTTTCAAAGATACGACACGATTCAGCACAGCCCATGGGCAGACATCTGTCATAGTAAAATTGTGACTCCCAGGTGAAACCAAATAGATGATAACACGATGGGTGATTGGGGATGATACGAAATGCATCCTCAATGTCAGTCTTACCGATTAATGCCCCCGACCGAAGTGACTAACCAGGGAAATAACATGGTCTAAAGTCTCATAGTGTACCATGGTGAATTCCTTTGGAATATATTCATTAACAGAGCTTCCCACAGGATACAAGAGGTTGTGGATAATACGGAATTCATTTGGTTCTTTCTTGGGCATCACACCAAGTGGGGATGATTGATAATTATGAAATGGTGGTGCAACGAAAGGATCAGCTATGCGTCCAATGTGAAGTTCTTTCGACAGCTTCCTTTCTACTATGTCTGTATGATGTGATATTGATGGGTGGTTATAAGAGAAGCGTAGAGAAGGGGTTCCATGGTAGTTAATCCTGAATCCTTTTCTAAAACCGTCAAGGAGAAAAGCAGCTTCTGTTTGATCATAGCCGATCAATGCTTGCTGTAACGCATCAGGGTTTATTGGGGTTGGGAGTGTTACGTTGGCGACAAGAACTGGCAGGATGGGGGGCTTGGCACTTTGAGCACACATGCTTGTAATGGCATGGTCTGGATGTGCATTTGTTGTTGCGCTGGTACATCCAGCAGTAACCGGCTGGAAAGGGCTGGGAGGGACGGGTTGGTTTGTTGGGAATAGTGGCTGGAGCACGACCTATCCCCATCTGGACTTGTCTAGTGTACATACACCGGAAGAATAAGTCCCACCTAGGCTGGTCCCAAGGGAAGTTCATAGGGTTTGATTGCCTAAATGAGCGAAATTGTTCGTCATACTGCCGCCAATCAAACGGTGGCCCCTTTTGGGCAATATCACGAACAACCTCACAGTACTTAAACATACCAGGGGCTACTTCCGGAAATCGCTGAGTGTACACAGCTCCAAACACCAAGAAGGCAGAAGTCCACTGGTCAATGGTGGAAATCTGCCTTCCTTTACTCTGGGGCATGACGGAGATAATTTGCTGAGAGGAACCTGTTGACACAGTTAATTGCTGTGGTTGCACCTTATTGACTAATTCAAAAAAATCTACATATTCGTTAGCCCAGATTTTGGACCGTAAGCGGTCGGACAGATCAGCCCCCAGTTCGGTAGTGTGCAGGGGTAGAGATTGGGGTGTGGTCTGCTCACCAACATCACCACGTAGCAGAGAGTTGATAGCCCCTGCCACCGCACCGTCCATCTGATCGTCAGCGCTGCTGGTCAGTGGATGCCCTGTCAAAGGCACCTGCGTGACAACATCCGTTGCTGGCAGCACAGGCAGCTGGTCCCTGGTGCCTGGAGATGCAGAGCGGTCTTCGCGGAGTTGTCGGAGAACCTCGCGTGTGACCTGAGCGATGATCGCAGTCGTCTGATGTACACCCTCGGTCGAACCACCAGGTTGAGTAGAGGGTAGTGGCCCAGTCACAGGATTCCCCATATCATCAGGACGTCCCGCTGCAGCACTGACGACTCGGCGACGCCTTGGCAGTGGTGTCAATGCTAGTGCCGTCTCAGCAGGGCGTTTCTTCTGGGCTGCTCGGCGCTGCGATGGCGGTCTGGTCGCTGAATCTCGGGTGGTGGACGGTCGTCGAGGTGGCATACTACAACATGGGATGCAAAAGCCAGACACTGCATCCAGACTGCAACAATCATGCCATTACAGTGTGATAACTGGTGCAGTAACCCACAGAGACACCACTCTGATCTGCTCACACGGCCAAACCAGTGGTACCAAAATATGCAATCATAACCGGTACAGAGATACTGCTCTGAAATTGCTGATACAGAAGGCATAACTAATGGCATGATTGTGTAAATAGCAAATGTGCAATACTTACAGGACAGAGGTACTACTCCGACACTGTTCGCATGAACACATGTATAAACAAGCACCAAACCGTTGCAATCATAACTGGTACAGAGATACTGCTCTGAGATTGCTGGTGCAAAACACATATGAATGGCATATGTGAACAAACAAAACACCAAACCGTTGCAATCATAATTATTACAGAGATACTGCCCTAAGATTGCTGGTGCAAACAGGTGTCATAAAACTGGAAATGTCAACCATAAACATGACATAAACATGTAATAGTAAACAAATACATTACATACTACTGAATTAAGGTTTTAACGGACATTATCGTGATCGATAATAACCAGGTGCATAAGGCGAAATAGTAAAATAACAGTCTACTAACGTTGACCATTGTGCACACATTAGCATCGGGCAGCAGCAAACTAGGCTGCACCCCTGATGCTACGGAAATATTTACGCATGCCAGCTTCATTGAGATGCACCCCCATCCTATCAAAGTATTGCTCCCAGTTGGCGTGCATGCCTCGGTGCCGCCAATAATGGATATGGGGTAGATCTTTAGTCAAAGCCTCGATCGAACGGTTGACCGAGAATCTGGCGTTATTGAAGTCGGCACACGTAGGTTTACAACGCCGGCCGTGGGGCCGAAACGTCACCACACGTGGAAGTATCTGGCATATCAACACTTCCGCAACCGAATCGACTGCTGCTACAAACTTAGCACATTCAACAATGCGAGCAGCAAGAGTAGCTGGTAGAACGTTATCACGAGACAAATCGTTCGTACCGATATCGATGATGACAACCCGTGGAGCTAGCTCGCGAACAAGTGGGATTTCGTGAAATAGTTTACTCAAAGTGAGGCCCCCAATGCCATGGTAAAAAACATGTTTATACTGTGCCTGAAGTCCCAAGTCTGCATCAAAATCATGTCTAGGACTGCGGACATATTCACATAAGCGGCGAACAAAGCTATGACCAATAATTAAGAGGTCAGAATCGCCATCAGCAGAAAGAACATCCATCATGTAAGCAACTGTCGTTAGGAAATTCAAAATGGCGGAGAAAACGAAGACAAAGGAAGGAGGGAAAACAACGTGCAACTTAATGAAGTATAGGCAAGGGCTATAAAGCAATACAAGCGTATCAATTATTGAACCGTACTGTACTGGTAATCCCAGGCAGAAAAATAGTAATATAAAAAAAAACAATGCCAACCTTTACCTTTTCTCGAAAGAAAAACTTCCAATCCGCTGTGACATAGGACACGTCCGGCTTTGATTAAATCAGCAGCAGAAAGGGACGAGGTAGTGTAGCCTCGTTATGGTTTACGCATCGCGCAATGCGGACCGGTTCACGTGCAGCAACCCGGTACTTTATAACTAATAACAATTTCAATCAATCACATTTTCACCTCACATTATACAAATACTATTTTAACATGCGTAAAAATATTAATTTAATGGTCAACAGCTACGGCCACATGTTCACAGAATATCTTGAAAGGGACACAATACAATCATCCAGGTAACTCTTTGGGATGACATCACTGTGTAGTGGTTGAGGTCTGTCATCTTACTGCTTGACACTATCCACTGCTTTCTTGACACTACCCACTGTTTCTTGACACTACCCACTGTTTCTTGACACTACCCACTGCTTTCTTGACACTACCCACTGCTTTCTTGACACTACCCGCTGCTTTCTTGACACTACCTACTGTTTCTTGGACTAATAAATCACATGGGTTATTTTTGTCAGGGTTGACTAAATTACTTCAATTTTTTACTGGTAAAAAGTAATTTTACTTTTACTTTTACTCAAGTAGATTTTAGGCTAAGTACTTTGTAAAAAAAAGTACTTGAGTAAAAAGTTGAGTCAAAAGTACTTGATGTAAAAGTAGAAGTAAAAGTACAACACTTAGAAATAATCATGAGTAATATATAAATTACACAGCTTGTATCTGGCAACTGTTTTGCAACCACTCTGTCTATAACAAAGTGTTCCTACACAGCCTTAGCTGGTTAATCGATCTGCCACCCTTGAACATGGTGCTCACTTGGATACTTGGAAAATGACATTATCATTAGTGAGAGCTTACAACATGAAAACATTTCAGTTAAATACAAACATTAATTAATGATGAGGCACAATCTGTATACGTACGTGTGATTGTATCTGAGTAGCTAGAGGGTCAGTCCAGTCTGACGTTTCCTCTGCTTCAGGGATTGTGATATAGATATATATATATCTATATATATATATATATATATATATATATATATATATATATATATATATATATATATATATATATATATATATATATATATATATATATATATATATATATTATCATATTTGTACATGTGTAATTATACAGGAATTACAGCGGTATATAACGTTCACACACTCTTCCCAAATGTGACATATCTGACAATACCAAAAAACCACTGCTAAAAACTATCAACTATTGTAGAACAACTGCACAGAATGCAATAAAGTTCACTAAATATACACTCAGTCCTGCACAGAATGTTAATGATGATGAACTCGCTCGTTGTCTACTCGTGGGCCGTAGAGACGGGCACATGCTCTGATGAGTTGGATGGCAGAGTGGTCGCCACCCTCCTACTCTTCCCAGTACCCAAAGATCCTTTGCTGCAAGTCGACAAAGACCTTCCTCTGGTGCCTCCACAACTTTCCCTCGGACACCAGCCGCACCTGGACAGGGATTATACTTGACTCGTTGTGCAGCAATGCCACCAGCATGTACAAGTTCCTGCCAGCACGACCCCAGGTGCTGAGGCACGTGTGCCAGCCCTCAAGGTCGTTATTCGTGCGCACGGACTGGAAGTACACACACAACATGCTGGTGCGGCTGATGTACTGTAGAAGCGCAGTCGGCATGGCTGTTGCTTCTTGTTCCAGTCGTCAGAAGATGGGTGTGATGTGTTGTGCAGGCAGAAAGCACGACGCCATGACCTTCTGCAGGAACTTGAAAGTATTGTCGTCACTGGCATATGCAACTTGCAGTCCGCACTCCTGGATGCGCCTCCAGATGGCCTGGGTAAAATGGAAGGCGCATCCCTTCAACTCCACGGCTGGAAAGACGACACATGCAGCGTCCTCGAAATCAAGGACCATTCGTTCAATCCGTCGACGTGGCAGCATGGCACACAGTTCTCTAAACACTGCTACATAATCAGTCTTGCGGTGGCATGACATGACTGATCTAAAAGGATGTTCGTCGGCCTGTTTCTTGGACACGTGGGAAATTGCCGCAACAATATCCATCCAAGACTCAGTTGGTGGACGTGTTCTCTCGGCCCTGGCAAGAAAGTCACTCCTTCTTGGCGGACATTGGCTCGACAGTTCACTGTCTTCGATCGAAGTGTACAACGCCAGGTAGTACATTGTCTGGTACGTCGTTTGACGGTATAGGAATACCCTACTGTATCAAAAAGTTTATCTCTTCCTCTGATTGCCGTCTTATTGACGATCTTGTTGTTCACAACACTGACACTCACATCCACTCGATCTGGGTTGGCGATTGACGATTCCTGGAGATTGTCTGGTCTTGGTGGCACTGGGAAATCAAGATCCATAAAGCCATCATCAATATCCATTGGAATGGACATGGCTGACTGATCCCCTGTGGTGGAGTGTTTGGTAGCATGACGTACGTCATGTTCAGTGGCGGAGTTGGCGATCTGGGTGGAGTTGGCGATCTGGGTGGAGTTGGCGATTTGGGTGGAGTTGAAGATCTGGGTGGAGTTGGCGATCTGGCTGGAGTTGACGATCTGGCTGGAGTTGACGATCTGGCTGGAGTTGGCGATCTGGCTGGAGTTGGCGATCTGGCTGGAGTTGACGATCTGGGTGGAGTTGGCGATCTGGGTGGAGGTGTGGAGATGATGGCATAATTACTTCCAGAGATATATTATATGACAGTCAATAAAATAAGCTGAATACAACGGTAAAAATCTTATATGGCTAATGATTCCAGAGATATTCTTCCAAATGTGAAATACGGCTGCACATGGTTTAAAAACTGGCCGTCATAGTTATGTTTGTGAGAAAACCTTTCATAACTATCAAACTACTTACTAATTAGAAGTTTCCATAACCATTATATATATATGTTTTGTCTGAATACAACAATCAAAATATTTTGATGCTAGCCTACCTGGGGGTGCACTACTGCATAGCATATAAGTATATATAAGATGTGTAGTGCATCCCTCCGGAGGGATGCACTACTGCATAGCAGTATATGTATATAAAAGATGTGCTTCACCACATGGTAAACCATATCTCTCCTACTCTAATCTTACTCCTACCATATATTTTTTTTTCTGTCGGGGCGAGCAGGCCTCCGCAGTGCCTACTTTACGAGTACATATTGTTAGTAAAGTTCAATAATAATCCTGCTCTAACTTTCGCTCTACCTGCTGCAATTATGCTAGTACTACACTCTTCTAGCAGACTTTCTAACTTAGCAATGCCATACAAACATGTTACTTTAGTTCTTTCTGCTTTAGCTATAATGTCATTGCAGTCTTGAATGAGTTCTTGCTGTTGTTGCGCCAGTGTTAGTCAATCGCAATCAATGTCATCATCCATTTCTTCGGTGCAGATCAAATCCATCGTGCTGATCTCTTCTTGGAAGTCTTCCTGCTCTTCGTTGCGGAAGTCCAGTTGTCTTTTCGGAGCTTCCTTCTTTGGCGCATCCGGTGCTGGTCGTTTGGTGCCTGTTGGTGCTGGTGTTTTTGTTGCTTTCGTGATGAAGTCACGGAATTCATCCTCGTCTGAACTGTGTTCTTTTGGTATGTCTGGTGTTACGTGATGTGCCCACAACACCTGCCACATGGCTGGATTCAGTTGTCGTTTTGTGAGTTTCAAGAATGGAGCCGGCTTTAGGAACTTGTATTCAATCATGCGCGATTGAAATGCGCTTCGCTCAGTACTGCCACCCTGCGAGTAGAATGGGTAGTTTGCCGTAACAATTATTGGCAGTCTTGGCACCCTGGCACTTGGTTTGTTTTTCACAGCGACGTCAGTTGGAGTGCCTTCTGCTAGCTTTTTGAAGGTCTGCAACGTCTCTGGAGTGAAAACCGGCTCTTCGATTAGTGCAATACTGGCATTCGCCAGTTCCATGAATGGGAACGATGTCGTTCCCTGTTTGGTGGCATTATATTTAAACAATGCCACCACACTTCTTGCTATGTCGCTCTTTCCCGAGTTTGGTACGCTGTGCAGAAACATCAAGTTCAGCTTTGGTCGTGCTTTCAAAATGATGGTCCACACGTCGTCTGTGAACATTTGTGTGTTCACTTCATGCAGTTGGCAGAGTATGCTCAGCGTTTGGATGCTTTCGTCGACCGATAGGTATTTCGTGTCTTCTGTGAACTTGAGCCAATTCATGGTCAACATCCTGTGTCGGAAAGTATGTTGTATCTCAAGTGTCCGATCCATTGCGAACACCTTTAACAGCGTACTTTCGAACATAGGATGTACCAAGGCACGCTCAAAGTTGTCTGCGCTAGGTGCATTCACCGCTCCTTGCATTAACTCTTCCCGTGTGTGGTACTGATGAGTTGTCACTTGCCATTTCAAGTAACGGAACAGGCTCATGTTCTTGCCCGAGGTCAGCTTCAAGATAGGCTCTTTTTTGTCGTCTACTGTTTCTGCATCCTGGTCGAACCGCTCCCTTCGCGTGGGAATATCCGGCTTTGGCACATGTTTTCCCAGAACGAGCGATTGGAACCTGTCCATCATCGGATTAGTAGATAACATCCAGGTCGTGCGTGGTTCCTTGGCCAGGTAGTTTGCCCAGCTGGCTGGGAAGCGTGTCTGCTGACTGGGAGGCACGTTGCCACTGTTTCCCGCGATTTCTTTGTGTTGAGCTGTTGCCGACATCCATATTTTGTCGCAGCCTGGACGCGTCTGGTGCACGTAAGTTACGTGAAAGTGATTGTACCTGTTCCAGTACTTGGATTCACTGCATTCATTTGGTGCATGGTACACCACATGTGCGTCGCGTCTGTCGACGAATTGACAGAATTTCTTGGCAGCCGAATATACGGATATGGTTCCGTCATCCATCAGGTCTGCGTCTGGCTGAAGTATCCAGTCTTTGTCGCTGTACTTTATCTGGGTGTTTTCGGTTGCATGTTTGCTTTTTTCAAGTGCCTCATATGCAAGAGTGCAGTTGACATCCCATGTCTCATGCCTACGGGTCCTTGACATAGTGCAGTCTGGTCCCGTGACCACAGGTCTGATGTTTGGTGTGTGTCATCACGTGGTACGTGCCATCCGACGTATTGTGGATTGCCAGACATTGTTTCTATCTGGATTGTGCTTTCGTACACTACAATGCATACCCACAGTTGTTTTGTCGGTTCATTTGTTGCCGTTAGCATTGGAGGTATTTCTAAGTATGCTATTGGCGGTGGTTCTGATGGCTCCATTGGCATTTGTGTTAAGCAGCTACTACCTGGAATTGGTGTGTCTGCGCTACTTGCTCGTATTTGTGCTGCCTCGTATGTGCCTCCTGTGTGTTTTGATATTGACACGCCTGTCCCGTTTGGTGCTCAGTTGTACGTGTCCATTACGTTTGACCCAATTTCTATGGGAATTCCTTTCCATATGTTTAGCGGTATTCCCACGCAGCACTCGTCGCCCCCCATTGCGAACGATTTGTTGTTAAACCAGAACGGATTTTTGTTTAGCCACGTGTATGCCCATGTGTCACCCGAGTAGATGAAGTTTAAGTTGTCAGTGTTCCAAATGGACATGAAGTTATCCATGGAAATGCCAGATGCTGCCGAGTCCCCGTTTAAGGATGTTTGGTGTGACAGCCACTTTCGTGGAATTATCCGCGTTTGTGATATGGCTCTCAGTGTCCCTTCTCTGTCTGTTGGTATGTTTTGTGTCATGTTTGTGTTTGGCAAGTCTTTGTGAGTGAAGTGGCTCTGTATGAAGAAGTTGTGTTTGGTGTCTACGTAGCCGATGAAGTAAGGTCTAGTGTTTATCGCTAAACTGGTCGACACTGCCCCGCCTACTTGTTGTACTGTGTCAGTTAGCGGAATCAGGTTTGTTAGTTTGAACCCTGCCGATTGTACTCTCCATGCTGTTGACGCCATTAAGTGTGTTTCTATTTCTGCCCGTGTCATTGACGTGTTCAGATAGTGATATGGTAAGATACTACCTGCATGATTGAATTGTAGTTTACCGTATTTGTTGTCTTTGTAGTCTGTTAGTGGTATGTAGTCTACAGTGTTGTAGTCGGTAGTGTCTGTTGTTATGTAGTGTTGAAATGTTCTGTTGAAATGCAGTGTTCTAATGCCTGCTGTATCGCCGTCATTAGCTTTTGTATCACCCGGTATAACCACTCCTGAAATAACCCCGGACGGACCCACGGCTGGCTCGCCTGGGTTGTCCATGACATATGGTGTGAGATTGCCACGTAAGTTGTAGTCTCGTTTGTTATTGTAATCTTGCGGATGATTACTTTCTGATTCTGCGATGTGTTTAGCGCGTTTGTTTGCTGCGTCTTGTTGTTCGCTTTCCTGTTGTCGTTTTTCACCTCTTCTAAGCATTGAATCGCTAGCATATCCTGTTAATTTGTCTGCGTATGTTTTCCCGCGTATTATTCCTGCTATTAATGACCCGGATGTTGATTGTGTTTCATGTAAACAGTAAATTAGTTCTTCGTCTGCTAGTTCTGTTGGTATATCTGGATCACCATATTGTCTATCATGTGTCCTACAACATTCATCAACGTCTCCTACTGCTGTTTGACTAAAGTCCCAGGTTCCCGGCCCACAGTAGTTATGCCCAGGAAAGTGTAAAGGCATAGTACTCACCGTTCAGCGCCTTCTGCATCAGCAGATTCCGTTCCCGCATTTCTTCCATCTCTTCTGATTGGTTCGTGAGCGAGCTCCCGACTGGCCTTTGTCCTCTGTACAGCCTGTTATATACTCGTCTATGCGTGTTCTCATTGGTTGATCTAAGCTTGGTGTTCATTGGCCAGTGGGAGTGTTGAGTGACACATGTCATTGTGTTTCATCCTCCAATGAATACACCTTACTTTCTTAGGAGGCGGTCGCAGTGCAGTAAGCAGCCCCCAGTTGCACATCATCGCTATCTACAACTAGCTGGGATGCGTTACTGCACTGCGACCGCCTCCTAAGAAAGTAAGGTTGCTAGCCTACCCGGGGGTGCACTACTGCATAGCATATAAGTATATATAAGATGTGCTTCACTATTTGGCAAAGCCACATCTTCGCCTACTTTATTCTAACTCTATCTATGCCCCCCACCTTTTTTTTCCTGTCAAATGACGCAGCCTTTGCAGTTCCTATTCTACATGTTGTTAACATAATTTTCTAATAACATAACTCTAATTCTATCTATACCATATTGTTCATCAATGTTCACATTGGTCATCTCATGCTCATCTAGTCACGGCATGTCGGCGATGTCCTCACTGCACAGAATGTCAATGTCATTGACTTCTTCATCTGTGTCGCTCTGACAAATATTCTCGACTTCATCCATGAAGGCCAGTTTTTTTTTTTTGCTTCTTGGCCGGCGCTGCTTTTTGCCGTGCAACTGGTGTTTTGCGTTTTGGTGCCTGTGTTGTTGGTGTCTTGTATTTTTTGGTGGCCATGTTTAGGTACTCGCGAAATTCGCCCTCGTCCGAGCTCGATTCCTTTTGCACGTCTGGTGAAATCTTGTGCGCCCACAAGTACTGCCACATGGCCGGATTGAGCTGTTTCTTTCGTCATTTTGGAAATGGAGCCGGTACATTGAGCTTGTAGTGGATCATTCTGGATTTGAATGCGTCTCGTTCGGTTGCCCCACCTTAGCTGTAGAAAGGATAGTTTGCCGTGATTAGGATTGGCAATCGTGGCACTCGTGCGCTTCCTTTGTTTTTCACGCTGACGTCAGTGGGAGTGCCTTCTGCCAGCTTTTTGAAAGTTTGCAGTGTTTCATTGGTGAAGACGGGTTCTTCAATTAGTGCGACGCTGGCATGTGCGAGTTCCATGAATGGGAACGATGTGATGCCTTGTATGGTCGCGTTGTATTTGAATAGCGCGATCACACTGCGTGCAATGAACGATTTGCCCGAGTTAGGCACCCCCTCGAGGAACATCAGGTTTTGTTTCGGCTTGGTCTTGTTCATTATCGTCCACATGTCGTCTATGAATGTTGTCATGCAGATCCCGTGTAGGTCGCACCACAGCCAGAGTGTTTGCATGGATTCGTCGACCGTCAAGTATGATGTGTCTTCGGTGAATCGCAGCCAATTTGTCTTGAGTAGTCTGTGCCGGAAGGAGTGTTGTATTTCCAAGGTCCAGTCCATCGCGAAGACCTTTTGCAGTGTGCTGTCAAACATTGGATGGACCAATGCTCTGTCGAAGTTATCCCCGTTGGATGCCGTGATACTGCCCTGCATTAGGTCCTCGCGAGTATGGTAGTTTCGTCTCACCACTTGCCATTTCAGGTACTTGAATAACGACATGTGTTTGCCGTTGACGAGTTGGAGGACTGGTTCTTTCTTGCTGTCGGTCTCTGTTTGTGGAGTGAAGCGCTCACTGCGTGTCGGTAGGTCCTCTTTGGGTACGTACTCGGCGAAGGTCTGTTCTTGGAATCTTGTCATCAGCGGATTTTTGCTGAGCAGCCAGGTCGTACGCGGCTTCTGTGACAAGTAATTCGCCCACCTGGCTGGGTATCTTGTTTGTTGGCTTGGTGGGATGTTTCCAGTGCTTTTAGCCATCTCTTTGTGTTGAGCCGTCACATTCATCCATAACTTATCGCAGCCAGTGCGAGTTTGGCTGACATAAGTTAGGTGGAAGTGATTGTACTTGTTCCAGAATTTCTTTTCTGAACATTCATTTGGTGCGTGGTAGATGACGTTTACGTCACGTCTGTCGACAAATTGGCACAGTTTTGCCGCGGCTGATTTCACTCTAATGCCATCGTCGTCTTGTAGGAAGTCGTCCGATGTTATGGACCAGTGGCTGCCGTTGTACTTTATTTGTTCGTTTGCGTTGGTTACTTTGCTCTCTTCAATGTGGTCGTACGCCTGGGCGGTCGTACGATCCCACAGTGGGTTTTGTTCGATGGGTATGTTGAGTTGGAATTGGTCCGGTGTTAGCCAAGGATACACCATTTGATACATGATGACCCCGTTGTCTGAAATCATATAATTTCTATTATTTTTCGTATATCGTTTTTAATATCACATAGGCTTGTACTAATGGGTACATAGTACTTACCACTTTGGTTACTCGTCTTTTAGCTGCAACAGATTAACGCATGTATGCAGGATTGGTGCCAGTAGCAGCATCATTTAGTGCATAGTTACGCATTCCTACTGGACATTGACAGAGTGTTGTTCTGTCTTTTGACCACATGTCTGACCAGTGTGTGTGTTTGTTTTTGGTACGTTCCACCCGATGTATTGTGGATTGCCTGACATTGTTTCTATCTGTATCGTGCATTCGTAGACGACAGTGCACACCCAAAGTGATTTTGTCGGTTCATTTGATACCGTTAACATTGGCGGTATTTCAATGTATGCAATCGGCGGTGCCTCTTATGGCTCCATTGGCATTTGTGTGAGGCAGCTTCTTCCCAGCGTTGGTGTGTTTTTGTTTGTGGTTACATTTGCGGCTTCATACGTGCCTCCTGAGTGTTTGCTCCAACTGGTTCCTTTTGCATTAGGAGCCCAGTTGTATGTTTGCATTACGTTTGAGCCTATCTCAACAGGGATGCCTTTCCATATGTTGAGTGGTGTCCCGTTATACGCTTCGTCATGTCCATACGCAAACGACATTCCATTGAACCAGAATGGATTACTGTTCATCCATGTGTATTGCCAGGTATCACCTGCATACACAAAGTTCAGGTTGTCTGTATTCCATATGGACATGAAGTTTTCCATTGGGAGGTATGATTTGGGCTGGTCTACATCTATGTTAGTTTGGTATTTTAGCCAACCTCTGCTGACTATACGTGTCTGCTGTAGGCCCCATAGCATGCCCTGTGGTCTGTTGCGTGGTATGTTTAGTTTCATGTTACCGTTTGGCAAGTCACCGTGAATGAAGTGACTTTGCTTGAAATAGTTGTGTTTGCTGTCTACGTAGCCTGAAGTATGGTCTAGTGTTAAGTGCTAAGTCCGTAGTGACTGTGCCTCCTACTTGTTGTACTGTGTCTGTTAGTGGGATTACATTTGTGAGTTTAAATCCACAGGATTGCACTCTCCACGAAGTAGCCCCCATCAAGTGTGTTTCAATTTCTGCCTGTGTCATGGAAGCATTTAGGAAATTGTATGGGACAGTGCAGCCGGAGTGGTTGAATTTGAGTTTACCGTATTTGCCATCTTTGTAGTCCATTAGTGGGATGTAGTCAACCGAGTTGTAGCTTCCTTCGTCTGGTGTTATGTAGTGTTGCATTGTTCTGTTGAAATGTAATGTTCTAATGCCAGCAGTGTCGCCATGATTCGCCTTAGTATCTCCAGGCACCACTGTCCCGGATATGATACCGGATGGACCAACAGCTGGTTCACCTGTATCCATTTCGCCTCCCGCGTTGTTGTTATTTTGGTCGTGCGTATCCGCTTTCGATGCAGTATATTTGGCGCGTTTTTCGGCAGCCTGCTGTTGTGTGATTTCGTGTTGTCGTTTCTGTGCTCTGCGTAGCATTGAATTGCTTGCATACCCTGTTAGTTTGTCTACTTCTTTTTTTTCTTTATTACACTGCCTTGCTTGAGTCGTCAGATGGCACAAGGTTTTCGTCCTCACTAGCAGCCTCCAGCAGAGCTAGTTTGCTGCTGCTGGTACTCTGTGGACGGTCCCCTTCATCGCTGATTGCCAGCATGACAGATCGCTCTGTCAGACTTTCCGACAACAACGAAACAGTGCCCGTAGCTGCCACTGGGTTCAATGCCAATTTTCGTTTCTCTCTTGCCGCCCGTAGCTGCACTGCATTCCTGAGTTGCCTGGCCGGGCCATACCAGTAACGCGTAGCATGTTCATAATGTTTGATGTGATGTTCCTGGGATCATGTTCGCCACGTTCCACTCTCCTGTACAATGATTGCACGTCATCCAATTGCATATTGACAATTCTTTCAACAATTTCCGGCACATATTTGTAGGTTTTCTTCTCGTTTTTCCGACATGCTGACCAGTTCATGATTTGTCTGTGGCACATCCTCTGGTACCTGATAGAAGGAAACAAATAATATAATAAGTTCAGATGATTATCTGTTTTTGTACCACATCATTTAAGTTATCACACCAAACAAAACAGTTACTCTGCCAGATGTCCAGTGAATGTTTTTAGGAGTGCCTTGCCTTCTGCTTCTCGTGCACAGTTTTGTCTTCCTAAATTCATAACAAGAAATAAAATGTATATTTACAGTCACTTTTAGGCACAATGCAAAACGTGTGTATTTGTGTGATTTTCTAGTCTCTAGCACCATAACACATTTCATATTGTCTGTACAATGTATCAGTGATTCCTCTGTATATGTACAGTATTTTGCACAATACCCAGGACTGTCCTTCCGGCCATCACCGAAAAAGCATATTGATAACCCAGTGTTTTGAATCGATATTTGAGGGCAAGGCTCATTGAACTGATGTTTCTAAGAACCAGGGGATTTTACCAGATTTAAAGAAAGGCACAACACACATGAAAATAAAAACAAACATCATTTCTATATATCTACCCACCAAAGAAGACAAAGCACTTATCTACTTACTCATCATCATCTGAGAACTCATATTCAAACTCATATTCACTGACATCACTGTCATTAGCTCCACTCCCACAGCACTGCTGAAACTGCTTCTTTGGCGAGGCAGCTCAGTCGTCCACTGGCCGTGATGGTGCAAATGATGGGCTGAAATGAGAAAATTGGTCATCGACATTATTCCCTCAATATTGCTATTTGTCAGAAACGTCTTAGATTATAAATAAAATGTACAAAACAATTTACATTTACCACAATGTTATCACAATGTAATCACATATCATTAAGATGCACCCCAAAGCTACCAAACTATTGCTCTCAGTTGGTGTGGATGCCCCGGTGCTGCCAATAATGGATATGGGGTAGATCCTTAGTCAAAGCCTCCATCGAACGGTTGACTGAGAATCTGGCGTTATTGAAGTCAGCCGCCCAGGCGGCCGAACCGTCAACACACGCAGAAGTATCTGGCATATCAACACTTCCGCAGCCGAATCGACTTAGCACATTCAACAATGCGAGCAGCAAGAGTAGCTGGTAGAAGGTTATCACGAGACAAATCGTTCGTACCGATATCGATGATGACAACCCGTGGAGCTAGCTCGCGAACAAGTGGGATTTCGTGAAATAGTTTACTCAGGGTGAGGCCCCTAATGCTGTGGTAAAAAACATGTTTATACTGTGTCTGAATTCCCAAGTCTGCATCACAATCATGTCTAGGACTGTGAACATATTCACACAAGTGACAAACAAAGGTGTGACCAATAATTAAGAGGTCAGAATCTCCGTCGGCAGAACAACCATCCATCATTTACGCAACTGTCTTTTGCAAATTCAAAATGGCAGAGCAAAGGAAGGAAACCAACATTCAAATTAATCAAGTATAGGCAAGTGCTATAAAGCAATAAAAGCGTATCAGTTACTGAACCGTACTGTACAAGTAATCCCAGACAGAAAATAGTAATATAGAAAACAATGCCAACCTTTACTTTTTCTCAAAAGAAAAACT
This sequence comes from Lamellibrachia satsuma, assembly GCA_033239005.1. Classification (NCBI taxonomy): domain Eukaryota; kingdom Metazoa; phylum Annelida; class Polychaeta; order Sabellida; family Siboglinidae; genus Lamellibrachia; species Lamellibrachia satsuma. Next base: position 4,108,201 of record BSQZ01000028.1, read on the forward strand.
TCCAATCTGCTGTGACAAAGGACACGTCTGGCTTCAATGAAATCAGCAGCAGAAAGGGACGAGGTAGTGTAGCCACATTGTGATTTATGGTTGTATCGCGGATTGCGGACTGGTGGTACTCGTGCAGCAACCCAGTACTGTATAACTAATATCAATATCAATGAATCAGTTTATACAAATACTATTTTAACTTGCGTAAAAATATTCATTTGGCATTTACTGAAATTCCGGGACATTTGATCTCCCACATGGGAGACCAGGAGATTTGATGAATTTCCAGGAGTCTCACAGCACATCTGGGAAACTTAACATGTATGCCACAGAGAAAGCAGATTCTCAAAATCTCATATCCCCTAAGGAATGTGTGGGTATATGAAACCAGTGTATTCACCAGACTCGGCAGGAAATGTCTTTCTAATTAGCTTGACAGCGCATGACGTTAGAGGGACTTTTCTGCCCAGTTAGGTCCAATACTGTCGGACCAGCTGCTTATAAGCAACATATCTGTACCTTCTGAAAAGACACTTAATTGTAGTTATTACCTGGCAGAAGACATAAATGTTTTCATTTCTCTTTAAGTGTCTTGAATATACAATCTTAATGACATTAAAGAACTTGAAAGGAGAGTGGAAGCTTTCCGCCAAAGACACTGTTACTAAGTATTAGGGCTACCCCACCCAAGGCCAATATGACCGATGAAGCTACATCTGATGTGAACATGTTGTTCACAGAGGAAATACTCCTACAACACTCAGCCCTGAGTTAGACGTATCATACAGCAAAGCCTCAACAATACAAAATGATTGCTTGTGGTTATCTTTTATATCTTTTTAATGGCGTCAGTACTAAGAATAATCATGATTCCCACCATGATCCCAGCCCTCAGCCCTGTGGGAGCAGACTGGAATGACTGGAGATATAGACTAGACAGTGTTATGAACTGGCTAAATGGTCAACTAGTGACTAACATTTACATATAAAACAAAGCAGAGCATCATTATTTCTTCCACCCCCACCCCCAGCCGTCAGCCCCAGCTGAGCAGACAGGAGAAACAAACAATCGGTGTTGTACAGTACCTAAAATGTTATTGATTCACTGACTAATTGACATAATTGTTTTAAATCCTTGTTGTCAGATAATAATAGTACGTTACATGTCTGATTCTCTGGATAATAATAACCGTCCATCTGTGCTTGTGAGACATATTTGTGAATAACGACACTAACTGTCAATATAATCATGTCTGAAATGCTTGTGAACATTATAGTGAAACTATATCTTTGTATCTTTATATTTGAAAATAATAAATGCTTTGATATTGTACTTACTCATTCATTGGATGTGTTCATACCCACCAGGACAGTATGTTCATACCCATCAGGACAGTACTGTTCATACCCATCAGGACAATACTGTTCATACCCACCAGGACAGTGCTGCTTGTACTGATGATATGTGGTCTGCAGTACATGGACATCTAAACACACCGAGGCAGCACTTGGGTGTTGGATGATGCAGTGGAGAACAAATCTGTGTCGTAATTTGAAGTCATCTCTTGTATCTTGCTTATCGCATTGCAGCACACACACTGAGCTTTGTTTGGCATGCTCTCACATCTATCACATGTACACCTGTGAAATCACAATTGTTTTGAAAATGGCATGTTCTAAATAGTTATAAACTTGCAATTTTGTTTTGAAAAATGTTTTTTCGAAATTTGTTTTGTGTACAGTATAAAAGGAAATGGTCCTCCTCTTCCTGCCTCCGTCCTGGTCCTTCGCAGTGTAGGCGAAATTGACAGGCTCCCGCATCGACATCTTCTGTCATTTCCCCAAGCATTGTAATCAGTTTGACAGCTGCTGAAAAGATGATAAAGTCAGTGAAAACAAAATGAATAGACACTGTCGGAATACACTTACCTACTTAAAATGGAATGTGCACCACTTGTTTTCTATCTTAAGGCGACACAATATGGTGAAATCAATTATTGTTATTTCTTATCACAGCTTTCTGAATTTTTAGCACAGTATTAAGTATATTTTTATTTTTTTGGACCCCCTTTTGACCCTTATCATGGTGGCCATTTTGAATTTGAATGGTATCAGCTGAAATCCTACATCTTGATAATGGGCTGGCCAAATCCACTGTAACTTTGTGTGCACATAACTAAGATACACCTGCATGTTATAACTTCGAGTTTTTGTTGATTGCTTTTGTAGTTTTTTTTTTTACGATTTTATAAAATTCTTGTTACAAAACATCAAAATGAAATATGAACATTTTGTAATGTAGAATTGTTGTCTTATAATATTTTTTTCAATTTCTTGACGCTATAACATGCTGACCAATCTTGTGGTGAATCACTGAAAATTTCAAAGGATTTGGTTGGAAAATAGCCAAGATGTACCCAATAAGAGAAGCCAGTTCAGCTGGAAATAATTGTAATGGAGAAAAACAACGTCAAAGTTTGAGAACATTTCAACATTGAATTGTGTAACAAAAAATAGACACAGTGTCCTGAAATTACACACAGACATTCTCCAATGTATGTTCTATCTGAAAAGGTAAAGTAGAAGAAAATAGACTGAAAAATAAAAAATATTATGAAACATATACTTTGTGAAACACAAATAAGAATTATTTTCAAAAACGTCACTATGGATATAATGTTCACTGCTAATATAATGTTCACTGTTGACTGTCTGCTTGAGCCTAAAATGCCCCGTCAGCATAGTCGGATGATGCAGATTCTGCCGCCTTCGTTCATGCAAGGTGTCGAGCCTGCTGAGCCTATCGAGTTGCTGTTGTAGCCTCATGCTTAGCCTGGCGCTTAGCCTGGCGCTTAGCCTGACTAAGTCCGTCTTCTCTGCAGATGCCAGCAGGTGGACTCCTGACAGCACCTGCATCACGTCACACTGATTCTTCATCGTCACTTCGACACCAGCGTTGAATTCTGATACCGCGTTGCACGTTGCAGAGACAATACACTCCAGGCCGACAAAGCTAATCTTGGGGCACTTGTTCCAGATGACCGAGTGCACGGTTTCATTATTGTTTTGTGTTTCCCCGAGCTTGCAGCGTTCCAGCAGGTCCACGTGTGCCAGTCGGGTGTACACGCCCCTGACGTGTTCTGCGACGTCGGATGAGAGTGGCGTGCCCACATTCGTCCGATGTGCTCCTGGCTCCTGCCCGGTGGCAAGCGCCTTCTGGTAGAAGCACCAACTGTCAGCTCCCACCGGGCAGTGGTCGTGTTGGGGCTTCTCATCAGTGGAGATGGTGTGGTCAAATGTTGCAAGTATAGCATCCCGCATCCCGTTGATGTCTTTGGGGTGAGCACGCACAGCCTTGCCGTAGTAGGCTGTCAACTTGTTGATGGTTGCCTGGGTAAGTTTCCCAAAGCCCCGAGGGTGATGCCAGCCTTCTTCCCCGATGCTGCTAACTTGCGAAGGGCCGTGCTGAGTCGTTTGGCGACGTGGTTGATGCACTCCGCCTTCTCTGCCTCCACGTCGCCGTACACACGCAAGTTGGTGAGGTGGTTGAATGTCCTGGCATCTCCGTCGCCGAGCATGGTCGTGCAGCGAAAGTTGCGGTTCATGGAGCGGGTCCACAGCAACTCCGCAGCCTTCATCTCTATGCCGCCGGACGTCCCCCTGTAGTTCCTGTTGCACTGTGGCCATGCCGCCGTGTCAAGTGCTTGCGTAAGCACAACGCTGGCAATAGAGCGACATGACCTGAAGGTCGATCACACGGCCTGTGAATACTTCCACAACACAGACGCGTGTCATCCACAACCCATCAAAACTGACGATCAAGTTGATGGTGTCATCTTCTCCAATCGATGGGTCTATGTCACGGTAGACACGATGGACAACGTCAGCTGCATTGTCGAGCATCCGTGTCACGACAACCTTGTTTGCGTCAAATGATGTGTGCATGCTTGGTGAAGGAAGTGTGCGTCAGTGGCTTCATATCAAGGAAGCAGCACAACTTGACCAGCCCAGCATGGCCAACACCCATGTCCATTGATGCAGCTACTACCTGTTGCAAAACGATGAACGGCGCATTCCCTGCAGTTGACCCCTTGATGCGGTCGGACGTGAGGGTGGAGTTCAGCACAGCTCCATACTCTGTGCAACAAGTCTCCGTTGCAGCGACGAGGCCGAGTAGGTGGTCAACGACACGGATCACCAACGATGCTGCTGATATAACTAGCCATTGTTGTGGCATCGAGCTAAAACATGCGCATAACATCAATTGCAAGGGTAATTCTAGACTAGCCTACCTGCCTGTACCAATAGTGAATTGGTAATTCCATTCAGTGATACACAATTACCATTGCCATTAGGCTGGTAGTGTTATTTTTGAGTATGACATGGCAACATATTCATAGTCATAGTCTAGTTACATGAGCCACTTATAATTCGATGAAAAAATCACGAAATGGTATTTTTTCAGCCCAAAATAAAAATTGAATAATACCTGACTGGCAGGAGGCTGTCGTGTGTCGCGCATATCACTATCCGAGTTGGAGACAAAGGGTCCGACAGTTCCCTTACTCGGCACAGTCCGTGCAAGCCGAAGTTGCAGTCGTCTACGCTGGACCAGTCTATCCAATCATTGCACTAGATCGGCAGGTTGGGTTCGGGTGATAGGTGTAGATTGGGGGGTCATTCTAACCGAAATAAGTCGGAAACAGCTGAAGATTTTAGATGCACCGACATTACGAAAGCGATTTCGACGTACCTTTCCAGATTTCTTCTTCGTGATTAGCCTTGAAACCGGCCAGAACGTATTATCTGCTGGTTTCTGCTGCTGATGGCATTGCTCCTTTGCAAAAACCGGATAATTTGGCTGTGATAAACGTTTAAAGTCAATGACAATTCTGCGAGTCTGCTGGGTTATGGGTGCAGCCATTGGTATGCTATGATTGGTTGAGCACATCACAATGGTGGTGGCACGGAACGTTGCCTCTAGCAGCAGCTGGTAATGTGACCAGCTGGTGTCCACCAGTGCTTGTTGGGCTGGTCTAGTAGGTGGGAGCTGACCCAGCTCATGCGTCTTCTGCGAATAATGCGAAATTTCCCTGGCTCTTTCTTTGGGATGAGACCTAAGGGTGAAACAACCAAATTAGGAAATGGCGGAGCTGAAAGGGGCCTGCAACACAACAGTTCCTTGTGAATCATTTCTGATGCGATAGACAAATTACAGTAGGATATAATATATATATATATCAAGTCATAAACACAACTCAGTATGTAAGACAAGTGGTCTACCTTTTCTCTGTGATAAATTCAAAGTGAGAAGATGTAATGGCAACACGTCTTTATATACACAGAAATTGTCACATGACTTGGCTTGCCGTGTATTACCGTAAACCTCAAATTTAGGAGTTGGGCGGCTGCCCACATAAAAGTCATTTGATGTGCATCATAATGTCATATTTGTACAGTCGATTACAAAACGTAAAATACATTATTATATTTGTTTATCTTGATAGAATATATTGACACTGCAGGTCAAGCTGTGTAAAACAAACCACATAGAATTTCAGTTCTTCCTGGTCACTGTCACTGAGGTCGCTGAAGCCTCCCAGTGCACGTTTCAGCAGTGCCCTGTCGTCTTGACATAGGTACAACATGAAATCCGGCAAGAGTACCTTATCAGATACCTCGTCTTCTCCATAGGCAATTTGGAGCAGGGTGCAACGACATAGCCGTGGAGGCACCTGATGCAACAACCCAACAGTGTGGCAAAGAAGACGACCAATTTGAATGAACTTCTCATCTACCCTTGATCGGTGTAGCGGCAGATACGGAATGGCATAATCTTCACCGGTGAAGTAGATCCAGAAAACTTCTGCCCAAGTCATTGTCAGAAATTCCTTTGTTAACCCTCCGAAGTCCAGGCCATCTTCTCCGATAAACGAAACTTTCAACCACTTTGTTAGAACTGTTGGGGAGTCATACACGTAGAAATGTGGAACAGGCTGAGGGAAACCTGTCAAAAGACGACGCAATCTTCTTGGTCAAAACTGGTAATCATCAGGATGAACAGAAATAATTCGGAACGCCGACTATATCTGCTTTAGCAATAAATCATCCCTGGCCACTGACGTTAACAAGGAAATAAGATAATCATAATTCTCATACGACACAGAGCAGCATTCTTTTGGTATTCCAAAATTAACTGAATTCCCTTTCGGAAAGGACAGATCATGAATAATGCGAAACTTCCCTGGCTCTTTCTTTGGGATGAGACCTAAGGGTGAAACAACCAAATTAGGAAATGGCGGAGCTGAAAGGGGCCTGCAACACAACAGTTCCTTGTGAATCATTTCTGATGCGATAGACAGGTTAGCTATAATTGAAGGGTGATTACTTGGCACTGGTCTGTCAGTTAGGTCCCCATGGAATGGAATGCGGAAACCTACTGAAAAACCCCCACATATTTCCTGCACTAATCCGTGGTCAAAGCTACTTTCACTTAGGAGCCTGTACAGCTGATGCGTAAAGGTGTTGGGAGCCTGGGGTGGACGTTGGGGCTGGGCTGAATGTTTTGCTGTATAATGTGCTGCTGCATGGACACCGCTGCATAGACACCGCTGCATGGACACCACTGCATGGACACCGCTGCATGGACACCGCTGCATGGACACCGCTGCATGTGGGACAGCTGTGAATGTAGGGACACTTTGGGTTTCTGCACTGACCCTGGGAAGCGAAGGAGTAGCAGTAGGGACAGCTGGCAAGAAAGGGCTGTTTCTTGGGAAAGGGCTGTCTCCTCACTGGGAAGATGGGACTCTGGACAGCAGTAGACTGGCAGGTGACGAAAGAGAACAGTTCTTGATGTAGTTTATACCAAGGCATGGAATTATGTGCCTGCAGCGTGCGGAAATTTCTGTTTAACTTTTAACCCACTTTTTGCTACAAAGGTCACCTGAAACCTCTCCGTGTCGAGGTCAAAATTCTACGATTTATGTTCCACCGAATAGTGGGTTAACCGTCGTACGAACGAATGACCTAACACTTTTATGTCGAACATTTCCTAGATCGAATTATCTCAAAAGCGGTTAAACAAACGATTAGGATGCAATCTAATCGCAAATTACAGTAGGATATAATATATATATCAAGTCATAAACACAACTCGGTATGTAAGACAAGTGGTCTACCTTTTTTCTGTGATAAATTTGAAGTGGGAAGATGTAATGGCGACACGTCTTTATATACACAGAAATTGTCACATGACTTGGCTTGCCGTGTATTACCGTAAACCTCAAATTTAGGAGTTGGGCGGCTGCCCACATAAAAGTCATTTGATGTGCATCATAATGTCATATTTGTACAGTCGATTACAAAACGTAAAATACATTATTATATTTGTTTATCTTGATAGAATATATTGACACTGCAGGTCAAGCTGTGTAAAACAATCCACATAGAATTTCAGTTCTTCCTGGTCACTGTCACTGAGGTCGCTGAAGCCTCCCAGTGCACGTTTCAGCAGTGCCCTGTCGTCTTGACATAGGTACAACATGAAATCCGGCAAGAGTACCTTATCAGATACCTCGTCTTCTCCATAGGCAATTTGGAGCAGGGTGCAACGACATAGCCGTGGAGGCACCTGATGCAACAACCCAACAGTGTGGCAAAGAAGACGACCAATTTGAATGAACTTCTTCTCATCTACCCTTGATCGGTGTAGCGGCAGATACGGAATGGCATAATCTTCACCGGTGAAGTAGGTCCAGAAAACTTCTGCCCAAGTCATTGTTAGAAATTCCTTTGTTAACCCTCCGAAGTCCAGGCCATCTTCTCCGATAAACGAAACTTTCAACCACTTTGTCAGAACTGTTGGGGAGTCATACACATGTAGAAATGTGGACAGTATGTCATTCCTGTGAAGAATGACTTCTTCTTCCGTGTATTGAACAAGATCTGCGACTGATTGAAAGGCTGAAACAGTAGCCAATGAAATGGGTACATTCCTAGTCAAAGCGAGACATGTCAGCTCGATACGATTATTTTGCATAGCTAGTGAAATTTTTTCTGCCCAAACTGTAGGGTGGGTCTTACAGAGTAAAAATATATTGAACGTTTTTCTGTCAGACCCCCATTTCCATGTAACAAACAAAATGGCTACCATTTTGAACAGATATTAGCAAATTGAAAGTCATTCTTCAGCCCATAGTTCATCTTCTTGTTGTGGGTGCATCTCTGCCACTGGACCATGTGTTGTCCAATTGTGGTTTACACAGGTTCAGTTTAGGACATTTACAAAAATACAACAACAAAAACATGCTCATTAAAGAAAATTGATCTTCACCGGTGAAGTAGGTCCAGAAAACTTCTGCCCAAGTCATTGTCAGAAATTCCTTTGTTAACCCTCCGAAGTCCAGGCCATCTTCTCCGTTAAACGAAACTTTCAACCACTTTGTTAGAACTGTTGGGGAGTCATACACGTAGAAATGTGGAACAGGCTGAGGGAAACCTGTCAAAAGACGACGCAATCTTCTTGGTCAAAACTGGTAATCATCAGGATGAACAGAAATAATTCGGAACGCCGACTATATCTGCTTTAGCAATAAATCATCCCTGGCCCACTGACGTTAACAAGGAAATAAGATAATCATAATTCTCATACGACACAGAGCAGCATTCTTTTGGTATTCCAAAATTAACTGAATTCCCTTTCGGAAAGGACAGATCATGAATAATGCAAAACTTCCCTGGCTCTTTCTTTGGGATGAGACCTAAGGGTGAAACAACCAAATTAGGAAATGGCGGAGCTGAAAGGGGCCTGCAACACAACAGTTCCTTGTGAATCATTTCTGATGCGATAGACAGGTTAGCTATAATTGAAGGGTGATTACTTGGCACTGGTCTGTCAGTTAGGTCCCCATGGAATGGAATGCGGAAACCTACTGAAAAACCCCCACATATTTCCTGCACTAATCCGTGGTCGTATCTACTTTCACTTAGGAGCCTGTACAGCTGATGCGTAAAGGTGTTGGGAGCCTGGGGTGGACGTTGGGGCTGGGCTGAATGTTTTGCTGTATAATGTGCTGCTGCATGGACACCGCTGCATGTGGGACAGCTGTGAATGTAGGGACACTTTGGGTTTCTGCACTGACCCTGGGAAGCGAAGGAGTAGCAGTAGGGACAGTTGGCAAGAAAGGGCTGTTTCTTGGGAAAGGGCCGTCTCCTCACTGGGAAGATGGGACTCTGGACATCAGTAGACTGGCAGGTGACGAAAGAGAACAGTTCTTGATGTAGTTTATACCAAGGCATGGAATTATGTGCCTGCAGCGTGCGGAAATTTCTGTTTAACTTTTAACCCGCTTTTCGCTACAAAGGTCACCTGAAACCTCTCCGTGTCGAGGTCGAAATCCAACGATTTATGTTCCACCGAATAGTGGGTTAACCGTCGTACGAACGAATGACCTAACACTTTTATGTAGAACATTTCCTAGATCGAATTATCTCAAAAGCGGTTAAACAAAGGATTAGGATGCAATCTAATCGCAAATTACAGTAGGATATAATATATATATATCAAGTCATAAACACAACTCAGTATGTAAGACAAGTGGTCTACCTTTTCTCTGTGATAAATTCGAAGTGGGAAGATGTAATGGCGACACGTCTTTATATACACAGAAATTGTCACATGACTTGGCTTGCCGTGTATTACCATAAACCTCAAATTTAGGAGTTGGGCGGCTGCCCACATAAAAGTCATTTGATGTGCATCATAATGTCATATTTGTACAGTCGATTACAAAACGTAAAATACATTATTATATTTGTTTATCTTGATAGAATATATTGACACTGCAGGTCAAGCTGTGTAAAACAATCCACATAGAATTTCAGTTCTTCCTGGTCACTGTCACTGAGGTCGCTGAAGCCTCCCAGTTCACATTTCAGCAGTGCCCTGTCGTCTTGACATAGGTACAACATGAAATCCGGCAAGAGTACCTTATCAGATACCTCGTCTTCTCCATAGGCAATTTGGAGCAGGGTGCAACGACATAGCCGTGGAGGCACCTGATGCAACAACCCAACAGTGTGGCAAAGAAGACGACCAATTTGAATGAACTTCTTCTCATCTACCCTTGATCTGTGTAGCGGCAGATACGGAATGGCATAGTCTTCACCGGTGAAGTAGGTCCAGAAAACTTCTGCCCAAGTCATTGTCAGAAATTCCTTTGTTAACCCTCCGAAGTCCAGGCCATCTTCTCCGATAAACGAAACTTTCAACCACTTTGTTAGGACTGTTGGGGAGTCATACACATGTAGAAATGTGGACGGTATGTCATTCCTGTGAAGAATGACTTCTTCTTCCGTGTATTGAACAAGATCTGCGACTGAGTGAAAGGCTGAAACAGTAGCCAATGAAATGGATACATTCCTAGTCAAAGTGAGACATGGCAGCTCGATACGATTATTTTGCATAGCTAGTGCAATTTTTTCTGCCCAAACTGTAGGGTGGCTCTTACAGAGTAAAAATATGTTGAACGTTTTTCTGTCAGACCCCCATTTCCATGTAACAAACAAAATGGCCACCATTTTGAACAAATATTAGCAAATTGAAAGTCATTTTTAAGCCCATAGTTCATCTTCTTGTTGTGGGTGCATCTCTGCCACTGGACCATGTGTTGTCCAATTGTGGTTTACACAGGTTCAGTTTAGGACAGTTACAAAAATGCAACAACAAAAACATGCTCATTAAAGAAAAGCTTCATAAAGTGCTTTACTTTCAGTACTAGCATAATTATCTTATTCTTATACATATATTATTAACACTTTATCACAAATGTTTTGATGTTAGTATATATATTCGTATATTTATTTGTGTAATTTATTCTATAATAATACTTAATAAATAAGCGTCATCTCTTACTTGTACCTAAATGAATATATTTAAATACATTAATTTCAATTGTTTACTCCCGCCATATCCTACTGATCCTGTGCTCAGTCCATTCGGTGCTTCCTGCCACCATCCCGATCCTACATAGTTTCGGGCAGCATCTGAAATATTAACATAATATTGTAACTTCTCTGAAGAAATTCAATTGTTAACATTTAGTAAACTTTATGCAGGTGGCTTGATATCATGACAGCATGGCGAGGGATAAGGACAGCGAAAGTTGTCTTCTGATGCAGAGGCATAGCCAGGGTTTTGAAAAGGAGGACCCAGCTGAAAAACGAGGTGATGACTGAAAGAGAGTGCCTGGTGGTCCAACCCTGGCTACACCGTGTCATCTTTCCACAAATGTGACTGCTCATGACATCCGTGATTCTCATAAGTATAAACAAATATTAGAGGGAGAAATAAAGTAAAAGCAGTGCTAATTAAACATGTTGAAATAAATGATCGCTTACTGAAAATTACTTCCCAGGGCATCTGAAACAAACAATTTTCAAGACCAGCTAAAAGGCTACTAGCCTAGAAGAGCTGAAGAAGATGTATGTATGTATATATATATATATATATATATATATATATATATATATATATATATATATATATATATATGTATCTATGAAAGCATTATAGGCATCATTGATACAAACACTTCAAAAAGCATGTGTACATAAAGATTTGAAATAAATAATCCTTGACCAGGTAGCCAAAGGAAATAACTTTTTTTCTGGTGGTCATCTTCTTACGAGTGTCATCATCACATTCAAATGTCCATAGGTCTATTCACTCGAGCCAGGCGCATGTCTTCAGGTCGAATTCTGCAAGGCGACAAATGTCCTTGGGTTACCATCATATGGCTTTTCAATAAAGCTTCCGAGAAGACGAATGCAGGTAATGAAATAAAGTCAAAGCAATGTAAGTTAACCAGACGTCTTGATACAAACGTGTCTTAAATAAATAGAGTTATGAAGCCCACTGCACTGCTCACACAGGAAGAAATTCTGTTGCTAAGCAGTCTGGGTGGTGGTTGAGCGAAGAAGCCTCCTTGTATGCTGTGTCGTTCTTGTCTGGTGCTGAGCTGGGTTGCTCTAGTCGTTTGCTGCAGGACACCGGACAGCAAAACCTGAGGGTCTGCATTGAGGTCTGAGGCGCTGTAGGTGTCGCACAGGCAAAGGAAATGTAGGCGAGAGGGCCGAGCAGGTGAGATGGATGTTGACTCATGAGGGTAACTGGTGGTGCTGGCGACTCCATCTCTCCGTGTGCCTCTTTAATGACATCTAGTGCGGTTGGAGTATCGGTATAGACACACTCGATCTGTGGAAAAAACAAATGCAATTAAAGACATGTTCAAATGACTATCAACCGGGTTCATGACACAACATGGTGTGTATAGTATGTGTCGTAGTGTCACGCTAGTATTGTGTGGACCATCTGGCATTCATCGTACTGGCGACCTGTCTCAACATGTCAACGACCGTACTGTTAGGTGGTGCTTCATAATCTGATTCATTGATAGACCATTGCATAACGTGTACGACTGCATGTATTACATGACGCTCAATGTTCGTGTCTACTGCATTCGTGAGTTCGTGATTGTCGATAATGTCAACACTTTGACTGGCTAGCGCCTCTGACACTCGCGAGATAATTCTGCACATTGTTGACTGATGCACCTGGAAATAGCCCATGTCTCCTAATGTCACTTGAAATGTCACTTGAAATGATCCAGTTGCATAAAATGAAAGTGCTAACAGAACCTGTACATGCGCAGAAATAACAAAATGTCTCCTAGTAGGAGGAGCAAGATCAAGATAATTATGTCCAAAACTGTTGCCTTTCTAAATCTTCTAATGAATTGTTCCTCGTCAAAGAGACGAAACAGATCTTCACGGTCACGCAGTAAATGCTGCACCCGAATCGCCTGAATCCGCTCTCTACTACACTACTCTACTTCTATATGATGTATGAACTGTTGTATTTCTATAGCTACACTACATTGTATATCTTCACTAATAATGGCTACATAATGGACCTACACAAACCAATACTTATACTTGGATATATTAACTATGTGTACATCATATTATAATAATACACTTCTACTAATTTTATATTATTGCTACAATTGAATAACAGCATAAATTGAACAATAATTCTCTTCTACTATTCCTACATGATGAACTTCTATTACTATATTGTAATTATAATAAATACATAGAATGTTATATTAAAGTGTTACATTACTTCTAAGAATACATATACAGTGTATATATTAACATCTATATTTCTGTGTAATAAAAAAAAAGTTATGTAAAGACTATTTTATTTTAGCTGTTCCACTGCCGTTAGTATGTCAAATCTCCAATTGACAATGTCCTGTTTCAGACTCCAGTGGTTCACCACATCAGCCAGAATGTTTTTTGGTGGTTTCCCCGATCGCCGACTTTCAATGTTTATAAAAAGCGCAAGTTCACAATCTATGGCCTGTTCCATTTCTTGCCATTCTCGCTCGGCTATGAACGACTTCGTTGTTGTTGGTGGCGCTGACTGTGGCAATTGATTCCAGCAGCATACCTTCATGGCGGTAGAATTACAATTACACGTTAAATCACCACGCTGTTCAGATTGATGAGGAGAGAAATTGTTTCGGGAGTAACACACGTGGGATAAACTTTGGGTTGGTGCCGGCGACTCCATCTCTCCGTGTGCCTCTTTAATGGCATCTAGTGCAGTTGGAGTATCGGTATAGACACATTCGATCTGTTGAAAAAACAAATGCAATTAAAGACATGTTCAAATCACTATCCACCGTGTTCATGACGCAACATGGTGTGTATAGTATGTGTCGTAGTGTCACGCTAGTATTGTGTGGACCATCTGGCATTCATCGTACTGGCGACCCGTCTCAACATGTCAACGACCGTACTGTTAGGTGGTGCTTCATAATCTGATTCATTGATAGACCATTGCATGACGTGTACGACTGCATGTATTACATGATGCTCAATGTTCATGTCTACTGCATTCGTGAGTTCGTGATTGTCGATAATGTCAACACTTTGACGGGCTAGCGCCTCTGACACTCGCCAGATAATTCTGCACATTGTTGACTGATGCACCTGGAAATAGCCCATGTCTCCTAATGTCACTTGAAATGATCCAGTTGCATAAAATGAAAGTGCTAACAGAACCTGTACATGCGCAGAAATAACAAAATGTCTCCTAGTAGGAGGAACAAGATCAAGATAATTATGTCCAAAACTGTTGCCTTTCTAAATCTTCTAATGAATTGTTCCTCGTCAAAGAGACGAAACAGATCTTCACGGTCACGCAGTAAATGCTGCACCCGAATCGCCTGAATCCGCTCTCTACTACACTACTCTACTTCTATATGATGTATGAACTGTTGTATTTCTATAGCTACACTACATTGTATATCTTCACTAATAATGGCTACATAATGGACCTACACAAACCAATACTTATACTTGGATATATTAACTATGTGTACATCATATTATAATAATACACTTCTACTAATTTGATATTATTGCTACAATTGAATAACAGCATAAATTGAACAATAATTCTCTTCTACTATTCCTACATGATGAACTTCTATTACTATATTGTAATTATAATAAATACATAGAATGTTATATTAAAGTGTTACATTACTTCTAAGAATACATATACAGTGTATATATTAACGTCTATATTTCTGTATAATAAAAAAAAGTAATGTAAAGACTATTTTATTTTAGCTGTTCCACTGCCGTTAGTATGTCAAATCTCCAATTGACAATGTCCTGTTTCAGACTCCAGTGGTTCACCACATCAGCCAGAATGTTTTTTGGTGGTTTCCCCGATCGCCGACTTTCAATGTTTATAAAAAGCGCAAGTTCACAATCTATGGCCTGTTCCATTTCTTGCCATTCTCGCTCGGCTATGAACGACTTCGTTGTTGTTGGTGGCGCTGACTGTGGCAATTGATTCCAGCAGCATACCTTCATGGCGGTAGAATTACAATTACACGTTAAATCACCACGCTGTTCAGATTGATGAGGAGAGAAATTGTTTCAGGAGTAACACACATGGGATAAACTTTGGGGTGGTGCCGGCGACTCCATCTCTCCGTGTGCCTTTTTAATGGCATCTAGTGTGGTTGGAGTATCGGTATAGACACATTCGATCTGTGGAAAAAACAAATGCAATTAAAGACATGTTCAAATCACTATCCACCGTGTTCATGACGCAACATGGTGTGTATAGTATGTGTCGTAGTGTCATGCTAGTATTGTGTGGACCATCTGGCATTCATCGTACTGGCGACCCGTCTCAACATGTCAACGACCATACTGTTAGGTGGTGCTTCATAATCTGATTCATTGATAGGCCATTGCATAACGCGTACGACTGCATGTATTACATGACGCTCAATGTTCATGTCTACTGCATTCGTGAGTTCGTGATTGTCGATAATGTCAACACTTTGACTGGCTAGCGCCTCTGACACTCGCCAGATAATTCTGCACATTGTTGACTGATGCACCTGGAAATAGCCCATGTCTCCTAATGTCACTTGAAATGTCACTTGAAATGATCCAGTTGCATAAAATGAAAGTGCTAACAGAACCTGTACATGCGCAGAAATAACAAAATGTCTCCTAGTAGGAGGAGCAAGATCAAGATAATTATGTCCAAAACTGTTGCCTTTCTAAATCTTCTAATGAATTGTTCCTCGTCAAAGAGACGAAACAGATCTTCACGGTCACGCAGTAAATGCTGCACCCGAATCGCCTGAATCCGCTCTCTACTACACTACTCTACTTCTATATGATGTATGAACTGTTGTATTTCTATAGCTACACTACATTGTATATCTTCACTAATAATGGCTACATAATGGACCTACACAAACCAATACTTATACTTGGATATATTAACTATGTGTACATCATATTATAATAATACACTTCTACTAATTTGATATTATTGCTACAATTGAATAACAGCATAAATTGAACAATAATTCTCTTCTACTATTCCTACATGATGAACTTCTATTACTATATTGTAATTATAATAAATACATAGAATGTTATATTAAAGTGTTACATTACTTCTAAGAATACATATACAGTGTATATATTAACGTCTATATTTCTGTGTAATAAAAAAAGTTATGTAAAGACTATTTTATTTTAGCTGTTCCACTGCCGTTAGTATGTCAAATCTCCAATTGACAATGTCCTGCTTCAGACTCCAGTGGTTCACCACATCTGCCAGAATGTTTTTTGGTGGTTTCCCCGATCGCCGACTTTCAATGTTTATAAAGTGCGCAAGTTCACAATCTATGGCCTGCTCCATTTCTTGCCATTCTCGCTCGGCTATTAATGACTTCGTTGTTGTTGGTGGCGCTGATGGTGGCGATTGATTCCAGCAGCATACCTTCATGGCGGTAGAATCACCACGCTGTTCAGATTGACGAGGAGAGCGTGCTGATTCCACGTGTAATTGTTTCGGGAGTATCACACGTGGGATAAACTTTAGTATTGGTGCCGGCGACTCCATCTCTCCGTATGCCTTTTTAATGGAGTATCGGTATAGACACACTCGATCTGTGGAAAAAACAAATGCAATTAAAGACATGTTCAAATCACTTTCCACCGTGTTCATGACACAACATGGTGTGTATGACATCGCCTCGTCGCATCTGACTTGTCCAATCACAAGTAACACGCGTCAAAAAAATACATCCTACTAGGTTGACAGATGATGACAATTTTCATCTAATAAAACTTTTTCATGAGCATGAAAGTTTGTGGAATGTAAGTTCTGCGAATTACCACCAAAAAAAGAAGAAAAAAAAGAGCACCGCCAGACAGCGTTGCGGGCTGTGTCCACCGCATTGCAGACTGTGTCCACCGCATTGCAGGCTGTGTCCACCGCATTGCGGGCTGTGTCCACCGCATTGCGGGCTGTGTCCACCGCATTGCGGGCTGTGTCCACCGCATTGCGGGCTGTGTCCACCACATTGCGGGCTGTGTCCACCGCATTGCGGGCTGTGTCCACCGCATTGCGGGCTGTGTCCACCGCATTGCAGGCTGTGTCCACCGCATTGCGGGCTGTGTCCACCGCATTGCAGGCTGTGTCCACCGCATTGCGGGCTGTGTCCACCGCATTGCGGGCTGTGTCCACCGCATTGCGGGCTGTGTCCACCGCATTGCGGGCTGTGTCCACCGCATTGCGGGCTGTGTCCACCGCATTGCGGGCTGTGTCCACCGCATTGCGGGCTGTGTCCACCGCATTGCGGGCTGTGTCCACCGCATTGCGGGCTGTGTCCACCGCATTGCGGGCTGTGTCCACCGCATTGCGGGCTGTGTCCACCGCATTGCGGGCTGTGTCCACCGCATTGCGGGCTGTGTCCACCGCATTGCAGGCCAAATGTGACAAGACAAGACTTGGACCAGAACATGTTCTGTTTTTATTATAACATTATTTTTATTATTTATATGTGAATATTATAATTTAAAAATCAAAATAATGGAAAACACTGACATTTCCCTACTTATTGTATATATAGCATTTGTTATTAAATTTCATCTTATTTATAAAACATGAGATTGTTGATGTGGATTGACATGGTTGTTTGAAATGAGATAATGCACATTAATGTAGTTGTGTGATCAGTGCAAGTATATTAATCATTGTGTTGTCATTATTTCCTACATTAAAATAAGTACAAATTATCCCATTAACCCTTTAGACCCCACATATTATATAAACACATGCTGTATTTCCCCACTGATTCTAGCAAAACTTAGTGAAATAGGGGTGTGTTCCGTTTTTGAGCTATAACTTTTTACAACTTCATTTCTTACAATTGCAAGTGAGATTTATTTTAAAGGAAATTGAACTGCCTTTCAGATGAGTCCAATTATGTTGTTGTACTGTACAATTATGTTGACCATATTTGGCTTTGAATATACCTACAACTTTTTTGACTGTTTCTCCACTATCGTTCATTTCTTCACTAGCATTCACTGCTGTACTAGTGTTCATTTCTTCACTAGCATTCACTGCTGTACTAGTGTTCATTTCTTCACTAGCATTCACTGCTGTACTAGTGTTCATTTCTTCACTAGCATTCACTGCTGTACTAGTGTTCATTTCTTCACTAGCATTCACTGCTGTACTAGTGTTCATTTCTTCACTAGCATTCACTGCTGTACTAGTGTTCATTTCTTCACTAGCATTCACTGCTGTAGTAGTGTTCATTTCTTCACTAGCATTCACTGCTGTACTAGTGTTAATTTCTTCACTAGCATTCAGTTGTACTAGTGTTCATTTCTGCACTAACATTCACTGCTGTACTAGTCTTAATTTCTTCACTAGCATTCAGTTGTACTAGTGTTCATTTCTGCACTAACATTCACTGCTGTACTAGTGTTCATTTCTTCACTAGCATTCAGTTGTACTAGTGTTCATTTCTGCACTAACATTCACTGCTGTACTAGTGTTCATTTCTTCACTAGCATTCAGTTGTACTAGTGTTCATTTCTGCACTAACATTCACTGCTGTACTAGTGTTCATTTCTTCACTAGCATTCAGTTGTACTAGTGTTCATTACTGCACTAACATTCACTGCTGTACTAGTGTTCATTTCTTCACTAGCATTCAGTTGTACTAGTGTTCATTACTGCACTAACATTCACTCACTCATGGAATTGCCTAAAACAAATTCCAACTTTGCATAAGTATGCCTTCCACTTGCAGCTACCAAAGCTGGTTTCTACAAATCAACCGGCACTGGTCTTTCGTTTGTGACGAGCACACATCTGGCACACCCTCTTGTGACCTTCGAATCGCACAAGAGGGTGATCCTGAACTATGTCATCGGAAACTGTGTAGGCGGCCACGAGTTTCTCTACAGCAGGCGGAGCTCGAGTGACCCGACCAGCATCAAAGTTATCCACGAAGTTGTGGATTAACTTCAGCTTGAAGGTCCTAAGGGCGAACTTCCTCTTGTTGCGGGGCAGCGGCTGGTTGGTCAGCTTCCACAAGATGAAAGCGTTGATGACGCCGATGTTGAAGAGTCCCCAAAACAGATACTTCCACCACCAACGTCCTGATCGGCCGACATTGTAGTAGGACCGGAATTGGTCCAGTCGGTCCACACCGCCCATCAGTTGGTTGTAGTTGCGAATGCATGTGGGGGTCGACAGCACAATCTGCTGACGATTCCGTCGTACCTGGATGTTTTCGTCATCACCAGCATTGTTCGTTGCAATCATGCAGACGTCACGTTTGTCATGCCACTTGCAGACCATCACACTACTGTCCTCTCTTGTCCACTTCACAGATTGTCCCTGGGGCATATATGCTAATGCAAGCGTCTTCGGGAACTCCTTCCTTGTTGAGTGTGTTGTGCCACACATGTAAGTATCTGACTGCAGCAGGTCCTCTGCAAGGTGGACCGACGTGAAATAGTTGTCTGCGTAGAGGTGGTGGTGACGCAGCAAGTACTTTGTCATCAGTTTCATGACGACTTTGTAGCCACGGTCCATGTTGACATCGTCATTGCCAGATGCACCAGTGTACACCATGAATGCAATACAGTAGCCTGTGATAGCGTCACAGAGGCACCACAATTTAATCCCCCACTTGACTGATTTCTTCGGAAGATACTGTTTCCATGACAGTCGGCCATCAAAACGAATCATGGCCTCGTCGTCTGACAGATTCTTTGACGGACCCGAACCAGCAACCAAAGTTTGCCTCACACAAAGTGATCATTGGTCGTAGTTTGGCGAGCTTGTCTTGCGGATCTTCCTCAGCTGTGATCGAGCAGTGGAAATACTGGCTGAGTTTCTCGTATCTTTTCCTGGGCATTATGCCCGAGACAAATGGGTCATTCAGCGCCGGATCGGATGACCAGTAGTCTTTGTATTCCGGCAACACCTTGATGCCCATCTCCAGATTGATACCAACAGCAGTCGTTGAATGCCAGTTTGGATCAGAAGTCGCGTACATGCCATGCGCTGCATCTTGCGGAAGTTGTGACTTCACTGTCGCATTCACATTTGTTGACTCTGCCAACTTGACGAAGAAGTCGTCGCCAAACATCTGCGAGAAGAACGCAGCTGGCTCACTGTTTGGCGGAAGTCTGTCAGTTGGTCCTGTTGGCTCCGTAAACTTGTGGACCACTGGAGGAGGAGCATCTTCTGTTTGCACCCAACCTGGTTCCAACACCAATCTTTCATTGCCAGCACGTCCCCTGCCACGACCCTGTCCCCTGCCTCGACCGCGTCCCCTGCCACGACCCTGTCCCCTGCCTCGACCGCGTCCCCTGCCTCGACCTCGTATGATGGGAGAATCACCAACATCATCAACCTCTGTATCCGAATCAGTCATGTCTGGTCTTTCCGGCACGTAGTCATCGCCTGACGCTTCATCACCGCTAGAGGGCTACTAATGAAAGACAACAGATATAGCAATAATAAATATTATAAATCAACACATAATATGTGTTTCCATGGATTTTCACAGCTGCAAATGAAAACCAATAACATATAGATCGATAGTAATTACGATGTAGCTTCTTTTTTCTAGCCATACACATGCCAATTGATCTACAGCTATAACCTATACTATTTTTTACATTTTTCAAAATTTTTAGAAAAAGACAAAATCAGATAATAATATAGTACTGTAAACAAGTTGCTTATAAGGCCAGATACACATATAAATTTGTGTGAGTGTCCTTGGGCCTAAGGTCTGTGACGACCCCTCCCAACAAAGCAAGACCAGCTTCATTGTCACATCGACATTGTCAGTAACTGAGTAAAACTAACCTCACGTTTCCCTTCAAATAAATCATACATATCCCTAGATAATGACTATAATTTTGCAACACACGTCACACAAAATGTTTGATTATTTAGTTCGCAGTAACACAGAACACAGTTGGGTCAGTGGGCTTGCATGGTGGGGTCACAACCTATGGTCGTGCCCATTGTTGCGATACCTAACATGCTAGCATCACTCATTTTCGCTCACGACTGCTTCATAAAAGAAATGTTTTACCTCCACATCCAAGTCAGATTTATCCTGATCCAATTCGCTTTCAGCATCACTTTCTTCTAACATCGCCGAAACTTGCTCCACCGTGAATCTTCTTGCAGACGCCATTTTTAAATGTCCAACTTTTGTTTTACCACTCACTTTCAAATACCGTTTTCTCAAAAATTTTCAATGGGAACATGTGCTGGAAAAGCCCACAATGCATTGCTAAAAGCCTAGCAGACAAAGCCACATATAAATCAAAACAGTCCAGGAGGTGCCGCCACTTCCAGACTGGTCTTAACCAGCTGGCCGTCTATGGCCGACTTGGGGGCTATTGGGTTAAGTAATTTAAATAGTAGAAACCTATACATCTATTTTAAATATTAATATTGTTTTTGCAGTGAACATGGCAAAACAACGGACTCGCATGCTGTACAACCCTGAAATCTCACTACTGACACCAAATTATCTGTTTTTATTATTAAACATACAAAAAACTGCAAAAATAATGTTATAGTAAATATATACTAAAATGAGATGCATAATAATGAAAAGTAGAACATATTTAAGGGGGTATATGTATTCCATAGTACATGTGTACTACTTTGTAGCATAATCGCAAAATTCATCACGAATCTCACTTGCTCACCCTTGGTTTCTGTTGCCTCGCTGCTGAACAAGATTTCGGCAACGTGGTTGAGAGAGGTCATGGTAAGAATGACTGCTGGTGTAAGATGCATCCTTCTTCGACAAAAGAAAATTGTGCAACACAATGCATGCGTTTGTTAGAATTGTGCATTTGCTTGGTGCCGAATGCCAAACACATTCACTGACACTCTGTGGGCTCTACTCAGTCTATAATTATTAATCCGTTCCTGATCAGTGAGGACTTTGGCTGGGTATGGCTTCATTAAGAATAGGTTCAAAGGAAATGCCTCATCACCTATGATGACGAATGGAATATCATTCACCCTACCTGGCAGAGGTTGCGGTGGTGGAATGTGGAAGGTATTATGCTCTACAGCTGATGCAATTTGGGCATCACAAGCTCGGCCATTTGACCCGACATCAACGAGAATGAATTTGTAATTAGCATCAACCACAGCTAACAAAACAATGCTGCAAAACTGCTCAAAGCTGTGGTAGGGTAAACCACTCTGGGCTGGTGCACGAATTTGGTATGTGTTTGCCATCCATCGCTCTAATGCAGTTCGGGTACTGCCATCTGTCATTGAATTCCTCTGCAATGGCTCGGCATTCTTCTGTATTCATCATGGGTACCTGTAACAGCAGTGATATTACAAATACACACTTTACCACATGCATTAATATGTCACTTTTCAGGATGTCAGTGTCAATGACGCAAGCATAATACCACCAGCATCAACATCAGCATCAATATTAACACAGGATCGTGCATCACTGGAATTACCAGAGATGAACCCACCCAGCAAATGCAAGCAGGAGGACATTCTTATGGAAAATGCAGGAAATGCATTGTCTACCATTAACACTTACATAGCAGCAAAGCCAGCCAGAGCAGAAGACAGCTGCTTACTTACATTTGCCAAGCATTTGGCGAATGAGCTAGATGCGATTCGCAGTGACTGACTGCGGAAGCAAGTCCAGGGGCAGGTCCTACAGTTGGTGCTAGTCCAGGGGCAGGTCCTACAGTTGGTGCTAGTCCAGGGGCAGGTCCTACAGTTGGTGCTAGTCCAGGGGCAGGTCCTACAGTGACTCAGGGTCTCAAAAAGAGCTGCTCGTAAAAGTACACATTAATTAAGAAATTTTAGCTGAAGTGTGATTTCTACATTGGTACTCATTTGCCTGCATCTACACGGGTCTCCCTTCCACACACATCCTCTCGGCAAACTCGACACTGCAGGACAATCACTTCCCCATGAGGAATGGTGACCACTTCACTTGTCTCTGCATCCATCGCTCTCTCTCTCTCTCTTCCACACCAGTATCACCAGCGGGAGCAAAAGACATACTCCTCGCTGTCCCAACAACAACCTTCATTGCTGTCTGACTCTGTTCCACGCTCTAATTGTATCCATCGCAGAGCCAGCTGCCAATCATCTTTGGATGGCCCCACTGGTTCCATCGACCTCTCAGCGATAGCACGAAGGACGTTACGCCCCAGGATTACTGGAGATTTTACCCTCCTACTTGCAGAATTGCTCCCTGTGTCTGTCTTCACAAAGAAACTGGCCATCAGTGTTTGTCCAAATATGGTAATCAGTACATCCAGGTACCCCTCAATTGGTACATCAAGGTCATTCACCCACACTATTTTAAGGAACGTACCGACACTCTGCAATCCGTTCACCAAACCAGTGACATGCTCGTAATAGAATGAAGAGGGTATCAACAAGGTCTCGGCACCAGTGTCTAGCACACAAACCACTGGGACTCCACCAATCTCTATTTCTGCAGTGGGACTCTTTGCGAACAACTCCAAAAGCTTCCCCCTAGACAACACTTGATCTACCACTACATTTGCCTGGGCACATATGCAACGGCCTCCACCAGTTTGCCCACTGGAGTGGACAGGACTAGTTTTTCGAACTAGCCATTGGTCGAGTTGACCCTTTAGCACGCCCTTGTTCGGGGCCCTCTCCTCGCACCCTTGTCTCTTTTCCTTGGGCAATCATGGATGAAATGCCCCTGCTCCCTACAAAAAAAAAACAGGAACTATCGCGGGGATTGGGCCTGGTTGATGGAGCAAATCGAGGTCGGACAGCACGAACTGATGGCAAACGGTCTAGTACTGCCTGTAACTGGTGAGCAGTTTGATTGTGCTGCGCCATCAGCTGCACCATTTGTGCATGCAGCTGCTGCTGTGTCTGCAACATCTGTGAGACCAAAGGGTCTGTGGAAACAGGGTCTCTCTCTCGCCTGCGGGGACCGATACCTGATCAACCAGGTATTCGTCCTGGTCCACCTCTGCCCCTCGCATTGTGTGATGGCATTCATCATGCTCACGCAATAGATGGATAGCCTCATCACGCATGTGGTGAAAGGATTTATTTGTAGAGTTCAGAGCAATCCGCCTCAGCTCCTGACGAACAGATTGCTCGCGGACGCCCAGGACAAATTGCTCCTTCAGCGCATTGTCCCGCAGTAAGGCCAAAGCTTGACCCTCAGCTTCAGTGGTCGCTGCCTTCTCCATGCGACTGTGCAGCCGCATGAGTACTCGGCTGTAATCTGCCAGAGTCTCCCCGTCTAGGTGCATTCGGGCATGGAATGCTGTGCTCAGTGGTGGCACCGTTTCGGGCTGCCCGAATCGCAATTGGAGCAAGGTGACCAATGCTTTGTAGTCGTGCCGCACCGCGTCATGATGGCACAACACTTCTTCCCGAGCACACCCTCCCAGGTGGTCGAGGATCGCCATTGCTCGATCTATATTCTGCACTCCCGCCTGGCAGAGCGTACACATCAAACTCTTGCAGCCATTCAGCTACTGTAGGGTCCCCAACCTTCCTTGGATACCCCATGAATTTATCCAACTTCATAGTAGGGACTGGAGGGACCCTCAGCCCTTGTAGGGCTCCAGCTAGCGTTGCCGCCAAGACAGCATTTGACTGGGCGATCATCTCTGCAATTCGCTCATCGGCCATATTGCAAGGAAATTGTGAAATAGATAGATGTCAACTCCCAGAGAGGGGGTACAGTAAGCCCACCAACTTAGAATATCAGACAATGTTAAATAACCCTCACCATCTGACAAGTATGGTTATGTACAAACACAAAATATACACAATCTGACACTGTATTGACAATTGTAAGCACCACTCATTCAATATAGCAAGTAAAATTAAACAAAACCAATCCAATGGACGCTAACAAGAATTATTCAGTATAATCCCACCCTCACCCGACTGTGTGGCAGGATCTCCATTCCATGCGTGTCGATCCTTGTGGGATGATCCCGCTTTTGGCACCAGTTGTCACGAGACGACTTGACACGTAGGAGGGGTTCCCTTGTTGTTAGCAAGATCCCGGAAGGAGAACATACTGATGCCTCTTGAACAGTTTATTCAAGTCTTATTTAAGACCCTGTAACAATGATTTACAGTGAAGTATATTTATACACGACCACAACACAAGCCAGTCCTCACTTCTAAAACAACACATGAACAATAACAGAGAATCCGTAGTACATCAATCCAATAACCTACAGTGGCCATCAGCCTACATGCATCTGTGTTACACAAGACAGTAGTCTATGAATCACTATCGGCTCTCAATGACAATGTATATGCAGTATAGCTAAGCCAGGTATTAACGGAATAGTAAATCATAACAAGATATCCTCCGTAGGACATAATCGCAATAATGGGGTAAACCAGGTATAATAGCAATAACTATACACATTAAGCTTCTCTTGCTCTGTTATTCACATAGTATCCACCAGTAATAGTTAAACTATCCATTGTCAATATGGTAACCCAGCCAGGCCACAATAATCTAGCCAACCAAAGACACTGTCATACTTGGTAATACATAATCTCATAGGTATTATTTACTCAATATTGCATACCTGCCCACAGTGCGCTGAGCCCATAACAATGACTACCTGTGTACAACAATACATACCTGCCCACAGTCCGCTGAGCCCATAACAATGACTACCTGCGTACAACAATACATACCTGCCCACAGTCCGCTGAGCCCACAACAGTGACTACCTGCGTACAACAATACATACCTGCCCACAGTCCGCTGAGCCCACAACAGTGACTACCTGCGTACAACAATACATACCTGCCCACAGTCCGCTGAGCCCACAACAGTGACTACCTGTGTATAACAATACATACCTGCCCACAGTCCACTGAGCCCATAACAATGACTACCTGTGTACAACAATACATACCTGCCCACAGTCCACTGAGCCCATAACAATGACTACCTGTGTACAACAATACATACCTGCCCACAGACCGCTGAGCCCATAACAGTGACTACCTGCATACAACAATACATCCTTAATTACATATAACCCAATGCTCTGATGAAAGCACAACTAAAACTTAGTTATGGCTCATAAGTTGGTGATACATTAACAAGATGGCTACCTCCTCTGTACTAGACTGCCACTTCAATTAAGCAGGTCAAAATACCAGTCAACACGCGTTGTGTTGATGGCACAGCCACACTAACATCAAGTCGACACCTGGCACAAATAATTTAGGAAGCCCCCCTTCAAGTGTTCATACAGATTAGGTAGGACCATATCGTAAACACCACAGACAGGGTTAACACACAAGGTAAGCAAAACAACAGTCTTCAATATCCGATATACATTCGTTGTCACCTGGGACAGACTAACATAAACAGTTCACAAATCAGGCCTTGCACAATAATACAGACTAGAATTAATAATGCATAGACTGCCATCTATATCCAGCTTAATTAAGACCAACGTGTGTCGCTAATCATTTAAACTTCTAACTGCAACGGATTCACTTATTTCTGATCAAATGAACATGCTATGAGCAATACTATATAGTAGTAACCACATCACAAATATAATCCTGTAGGAACTTGGTACTCACCAATAATAATTCTCGATGCACGATAATATAAACCCTTGCTGCAAACCACGTGTCCTCTCTCTCTCTCTTCCCCAATCTGTGCTTTTCTCACACTCTCATTCAAATTCAAGATTACTACACGATGACTTATTAAGTATGATAGTGAAAGTGTGTATACAGTGAGCTGAACTGACATTCCTATAACCGTATCCATTGCTTGACTGACATGTATATAGACTAAAATTTAAACAATTAGAAGAAAATATTTATGTTAAAAAATGGGATTACATCTGCTGCGTAGTACGTAGAGTAAAACGGTTACCAAGCATATCACCACCTATTGGCTGGTGCCAAAGACCACTAATGCCAGCCATGGTCACTCAGCGGAACCACCGCATTGACCAACCATGACAGTAATGTTACACGATGATGAAAACAGATTTATTTGTGTATGTAATTCAGAACTTAAAACACCTGTTCAGTACTAGTACTAGTTTAGAACTTGTGCGTCCAGGAATGCCATTTGATGTCAACTGTTTCAGGACTCATCAGACTCTGACGGCGGCATGACATCAGACTCTGACGGCGGCATGACATCAGAGTCGCTGTCTGATTCCCTTTCTGATGATTTTCCTAGTGTTTCATCTGTGTCATTGATTCTTGTTCTCTTTGCCGAACCCAGCATGCCAAAGTCTCTCATCTATTTTCAGCTTCCGCCTTGTCGTCATGTCTGCAGTCAGGGCCGAGTCAATTATTTCAACTCGTTCATTACCTGCCCAGACTCTGTCATTCGCTTTGATGATAAGCAGGTCTTCCATCATGGAGTGGCTCATTGACAGTCGTCGGTCGGTTAGCATAGCAGAGAGGAAACTGAACCCAGCCTCAACGGTGCTGTTGCTGAGGCCGATGGCTACGATCAGTTCCACTAGAAGGCAGATGTTGGTGAATTCTCCCCTTCTGTATGTGAGAATTCTCTCTCACAACTTGCCTGCCTTCTTCACAACCTTGTAGTAGAAATTTACTGTCATCTTCAGGGTTTTCCACTCTCTCTTCAATTTGCTACTATCGTAGCTGCTCACAGCCAAGGTTGTCGAAAAGTGCTCTGCTAAAGCATCGGTACTCTCCAGCTCAGACGATGCATCGTTTTGCCAGTGAGCTGGATTTGTCCAGTGCATGTTTTGGTAGATGGGGCTGTTGAGTGACATGAACCTATTGTCGGCGCATTCGTCCAGGATGGCTTTCAGAAGGCTTGCAGCAGCTAGAAAACAGACATCTCTCAGCTTGTTGAGGATCCCAATCAACTTGGCATTCTGAGGCCTATTCACCTGGTTAGCAACCGCATTTTCGATCGCCTGCATCAAGGGAATCCAGTTGTTCCTCTGGTGGTTGACAAACCGAGTCCCGTGAACCTTTGGGAATGTGTACACTTGTACACCGAGTGCCTCTGCTGTGCAGTTAAACTGTCTGGAACTCCCCTACCTGTTTCATCAGGTAGAAGATTGTCACCATCGTGTCCTTGACTTGGGGGAAATCCGTGTTTTTCAGAAGACTGTCCTTTATAGCCAGCTCAAGATGATGTGACACACAGTGGATGGACATAAACCATGGCTGGCCGTCTTCCCTCATTCTTGTCAGCAAGCCATTGTAAATTCCTGTGTTAACTGCTGCACCATCTGCCGTTGCTGACACTTGTAGCTTGGTGTAACGCTGTAGCTTGGTGTAACGCTGTAGCTTGGTGTAACGCTGTTCCGAGATAGCCACCTTCGTTGCAAAAACATCGTCAATGGCCACCTTTAAGTTCTCCGCATTTGCATCTCCATATGCATCCATGTCCTGCAGTGCAACAGTGAAGTACACTGGCTTCCCGTCTTTCACTGTGCGGACAAGCACAAGCTCCTTCTCATTGCCAGTTTTCCTGGCTTGTCATCCATCACTAAGGATAGAAAATGCCAACGTTGAGAGATGGGTGGACATCTCTGACCTTACTGCATCTGCAATGACGTGTACAAATTCACGAGCTTTGTTGCTGCTGTCAGTGCCGTCTATCAGTTTTACTCCGTTCGCCTTCTGCGCTCTCACTAGAGTTCTGAAGGTAGATAGAGGCTGCCCATCAATCGCTAACAAGTAGGCCGAGTTCAGCATCTTCTTGTACGCCTCCTCGGCCTGCTGGTGTAGAGCGTCGTCAATCATTGGCTGCCTATCGCCACTGCCGCCGCTGAAGTAGATGGCACAGCGCAGTTATATCGGCTTCATCAACTGTCGCAGTTTCAACATCCACCTCAAGAAGTTGTATATGCAACTCTGTACAAATAGTTTGTGCCCAATAACAAACATCAACAGTTGCTATTCAGTTAATTAACAGGGATATTATGCTTAAATTTAATGATGGTTTCAGTAGACGTTCTCGAGATAAACTAAACGGTAAAACCCCTTTCACATAATAACAGAATGTTTATCGGTGGTTTCCCCGATCGCCAGCTTTCAATGTTTATAAAGTGCACAAGTTCACAATCTATGGCCTGCTCCATTTCTTGCCATTCTCGCTCGGCTATGAACGACTTCGTTGTTGTTGGTGGCACTGATGGTGGCGATTGATTCCAGCAGCATACCTTCATGGCGGTAGAATCACCACGCTGTTCAGATTGACGAGGAGAGCGTGGTGATTCCACGTGTAATTGTTTCGGGAGTATCACACATGGGATAAACTTTATGGTTGGTGCCGGCGACTCCATCTCTCCGTGTGCCTCTTTAATGGCATCTAGTGCAGTTGGAGTATCGGTATAGACACATTCGATCTGTGGAAAAAACAAATCACTATCCACCACTCTTTGCGCTGACTGTGGCAATTGATTCCAGCAGCATACCTTCATGGCGGTAGAATTACAATTACACGTTAAATCACCACGCTGTTCAGATTGATGAGGAGAGAAATTGTTTCAGGAGTAACACACGTGGGATTAACTTTGGGGTGGTGCCGGCGACTCCATCTCTCCGTGTGCCTCTTTAATGGCATCTAGTGCAGTTGGAGTATCGGTATAGACACATTCGATCTGTGGAAAAAACAAATGCAATTAAAGACATGTTCAAATCACTATCCACCAGGTTCATGACACAACATGGTGTGTATAGTATGTGTCGTAGTGTCACGCTAGTATTGTGTGGACCATCTGGCATTCATCGTACTGGCGACCCGTCTCAACATGTCAACGACCGTACTGTTAGGTGGTGCTTCATAATCTGATTCATTGATAGACCATTGCATAACGCGTTCGATTGCATGTATTACGTGATGCACAATGTTTGTGTCTACTGCAGTCATGAGTTGGTGATTGTCGATAATGTAAACATTTTGACGGGCTAGCGCCTCTGACACTCGCCAGATAATCCTGCACATTGTTGACTGATGCACCTGGAAATAGCCCATGTCTCCTAATGTCACTTGAAATGATCCAGTTGCATAAAATGAAAGTGCTAACAGAACCTGTACATGCGTCAAAATAACAAAATGTCTCCTAGTAGGAGGAGCAAGATCAAGATAATTATGTCCAAAACTGTTGCCTTTCTAAATCTTCTAATGAATTGTTCCTCGTCAAAGAGACGAAACATATCTTGACGGTCACGCACTAAATGCTGCACCCGAATCTGCTCTTTGAGTTGCGGCACATCACGCACATCATTGAGGTCATCAGATGCATAAATTTTCAAATCTACAAAGAAACTCCGTACAGTTGGTGGTAGGACATGTCTTCTGAGGACGTGGTACTGTAAGAAGTTGGTTTAGATGATTCTACCAAATGGTCTAGTTTTGTAAGAGCAATCTGCTTTTTGATGGCTAGAATGTCCATCTTGAGCTCCTCGTCCATCTACTTCATTTTCTTCTCCTCACGCTTCATGTTGACAATGTCCTGTTCTGCAGATGTAATTGGCACTGACTGAACAGGCAATCCACGTCGAACAACTTTGGGACCAGATGTTGGGACATTAGTCTGGACAGCTCCGTCAGTCGCCCAGGTCATGGCTGGGCCTCCGGAAGCACTCATAATATAGGCACTACTTAAGTTGCAGGTTTTAGACATAGCCATAGGTGCTATGATGTCGCAGGGAACGGAGGGACAAAGGGCCCGAAATTGAAACCTGGCACCAGCTATAGTCACTACCGGCAATACAATGGCATTGACCATTCCAGGTACATCTACAGAGCCGGTATATGTAATGGTTGGTTGTGGGTTCTGTTGATGGCGAAGTAGACGCAAAATCTCAGCCATCACTGAATCCCGATTGTTGTCCCGGAATCTCTACGGAGACGGAGGTGGAGAGAATCTGTTAAAACTGCCACTTGACAAGCTTGAAGCGCGAGAACATGGCCGTTTGCTTGAGCCCCCGGCTCAACCAGAAGGCTAGGGCTATCTGTTGACATTGCTGGAGGGGAGCGGTGTTTTCGGGAGGCTCTGGCTCTTGTACTATCGACGATGCCAGTCCAGACTTTGTCGGTCCACTCAGAACAAACATCAGACTTGTGGTCGACTGCACAACCGTGACAAGAGCAACACTAATTCAGGCCGGGCATTTCCAGTCATGATGTGTCGCGTATAAAAAGTGTGGCCAACAATGACCAAAACAGTCCATAAGTAAAAAGCAACCTTATAAGCTGTAAGAGATCAGTAGGAGTGGTGGGACGGTGCAGGGATAGGTCAACGTTTTGTTATTTTTTTTCGCGAGCATCTTTGGCGTAGCCCAGGTGTATTGCACTTAATTAATTAATGACTCTTTTCAACGGCTCTTATCTTTAATAATCAACATTTACATCAGTTACTTCACTGTTTAAATGTGGACATGATGTGAACAATCACAAGAGTTCATTCATAGTTTGACGTTTACTTCTGTCTGAGTGTCATCACATCCACTGACTGTCCACATTTACTGATTAGAGTTAATACTTTGCATTTACATTACGTCTACATTTAGAGTTCATTCACTGTTTGGCATTTTAAGTTTACATCTGTGAGTGTCATCGCGTCCACATTCAAAGGTCTTTCGGTGCCTGGCGTTTGGTAGCCGCACACTTCCTGAAGACATGGCACTGCAAAAGCAGCGTCAAGTCGCCCGGAGCCTCTGCACTGTCTGACATTGCTGCCCTGATGCAACCGTCCAACGAACTGGCTTTGTCAGGTTTTCGCTTCTTGGCCTCTCATGTTCATCGGCTTCCAGTTTTCGCTTGGGTTGCAGTCTGTCACTTGATGTCTGCATCTGTTTCTCAGCTTCCAGGTATGCACGTAGCACTGTCTCGCCCCTTGTGCATACAACAGCATTGACTTCGGGATTGCATCATGGACAACTCACTGTGGTTCCACCGATGCCTCTCGTAGATTTTCCACAACAAGCTGGCTGTTGATGGAAAATCCTTACTCAACTGTGGCCTGACCATGCAGTAGAATCAGCAGCTTCTTGGTGACAGGCCACAGCTTCCCGAAGTGATTGGAACCTTTTATTCGGATGGATATAAATGTGTCCAGCACATTGTAGAGAGGCTGCATAGGGTACGTCGCCAGGTTTCACCAAGTGGAACCTGTTAGTAACAATGTCAGACATCGTTTCTGAAGCCAGAATATCAAATGTATGGTCCACAGAAAATGTGAACACTGCATACGGAGAGGCGATCCCGGTTTTTGAAGTCGTAGTAGGCTTGCTGTGTATAGACAACATGCTTGGCCACATCAGACATATTCTTATCCATCTGGTTGGTGACACGGGCACAAGCCATGTGCACCTTGCGCAGCCTTGTCGCCGTGATCCTGCAAGGTTTGCCTTGGCCATCGCGAATGACGATGCTGTCATGACGGAATGCGTCCGTGAAGGTGTTGGACATCTGGCTGACTTGCAACCGTTTTCCAGCGACCATGCAAAAGAACGTGTCTTCCCTGTGTGCCTGTTCACCACTGAGCTGTGTACGGCGTCGAAGGCATCCATCAGTCTCATTGTCACAGTTTGGCCGAGCCAAAGGCAGCTGACGTTTTCTGCGAGTGAACGTGAAAGATCGCTGACGATCGCTGGGCATTGGTGTGTACAACCTGGAGCATTATGAAGTCACGAACAGGAGTGAACTGCAGCAGCCTCGCTTATCTGGCGGCTTCGCCTCGGTGCGCTGACAGGTCGTCCAGAAGACACACTGCCTGTCGGACCCTCGACAGCGTTTCAAACCGATAGGACTTGAACTAAGGTGGCAGTAATGACGTCTTCTCGTATTCGGTGACATTGTTGCAAGATGTTGCTTCTCAGACCAAGCATCCACTGACCAATTCTTTCTTCGGCATTGCAACAAAATTCGCTGGGCAGGCTTTTCAGTACCTGCCTAACGTACATGAATGCACATTTCAAACCACACAGCGTGATCTTCACGGTAGCAAGCTTAGTGGAAGCATGTGTCGTTGCCTAATAGCCATTTTCCTGGGACATCTGTGCATAGTTCTTGAGCGAAGCAATGTGCCCTCCCAGCGCTTCTATGAAACGCACCATGTAAGTTGCATACAGCCCAGCCATCACCAGCGACAGCCCAGCCATCACCAGCGACAGCCCAGCCATCACCAGCGACAGCCCAGTCATCACCAGCGACAGCCCACCGGAATTGATGGTTTGTAACCAGCCGAAGAACGACTTCACGAATCTTCTGGCCGTTTTGTCAATGCATAAGATAGCATCCTTTGGCAATTCGTGCGTTGCCAGTTGGTGAATATCCAGACGACGATATTGTTTCTGGCACTGCATGCAGCATTTCGGGCGGGAAGTGTAGTGCAAGATAGTGGGGTCGCAAAGTCGCATCAGACAAACTGCGTGCTGTTGCATTCTTCTTCTCTCTCTGACGACAAGAACAGCTGGCGTGTGATCAACGAACGTCAGTAGCAACTGATGGCTGTCAGTCATTATATCACCATTCATCGTCTTGTAACATAATTCGTTGTGGTTGTGCATCTGGATAAACCTCTGATTGTGTGTGGCCTTGTCACATGTTGACACTATAACCTATTGTTATGTTACGTCAGATTTTACCATACAGCAAATCAGCAGTTGCAATAAAAACTACAACCTTTCTTATATTTTTTACAAGTTCTTAATTGTCACACCTTAAAACTAATTTTTAGGTGTCAGTTAACACCCACAACCATGAATCTCCTATTGACAATGTCCTGTTTCAGACTCCAGTTTTTTTTGGTGGTTTCACCAATCGCTAACTTTCAATGTTTATAAAGTGCGCAAGTTCACAATCTATGGCCTGCTCCATTTCTTGCCATTCTCGCTCGGCTATGAATGACTTCGTTGTTGTTGGTGGCACTGATGGTGGCGATTGATTCCAGCAGCATACCTTCATGGCGGTAGTATCACCACTTTGTTCAGATTGATGAGGAGAGCATGGTGATTCCACGTGTAATTGTTTCAGGAGTAACACACGTGGGATAAACTTTGGGGTGGTGCCGGCGACACCATCTCTCCGTGTGCCTTTTTAATGGCATCTAGTGTGGTTGGAGTATCGGTATAGACACATTCGATCTGTGGAAAAAACAAATGCAATTAAAGACATGTTCAAATCACTATCCACCGGGTTCATGACGCAACATGGTGTGTATAGTATGTGTCGTAGTGTCACGACAGTATTGTGTGGACCATCTGGCATTCATCGTACTGGCGACCCGTCTCAACATGTCAATGACCATACTGTTAGGTGGTGCTTCATAATCTGATTCATCGATAGACCATTGCATAACACGTTCGATTGCATGTATTACATGATGCACAATGTTCGTGTCTACTGCAGTCACAAGTTGGTGATTGTCGATAATGTCAAAGGCTCTGTCCACGATGTTATGTCTGCACTGATATTACGGGCTGTCTCTGTGACATTGGAATCGCTAGATGTCGACGATATTATGGTCGATTCGGGAGATAAAATAGGAGCTGTCTCGGTAAAGTATACTGTGTCGTGTTCCGTCAAATGTATGGCGTCATGCACTGTTCTATGAAGTCATAGTTGTCACTTGTCAC
This sequence comes from Lamellibrachia satsuma, assembly GCA_033239005.1. Taxonomy (NCBI): domain Eukaryota; kingdom Metazoa; phylum Annelida; class Polychaeta; order Sabellida; family Siboglinidae; genus Lamellibrachia; species Lamellibrachia satsuma. The sequence continues at coordinate 4,142,780 of BSQZ01000028.1, forward strand.
CTGCAAAGATGACCGTCGTTACGCCTCCAACACTTTGACATCCGTCAACGCATAGTTCACAAAGGACCGACTTCTGGATTTCCTTATCTTTACCTGTACACTCAAACCACACATCATGGACAAAGCTTGATACTTCTCATCATCGGTTTTGAGACGTTCAAACATGTTAGCGTCGAAAGATACAAGTTGTTGCATTACTTCATTAAACGCCGTCGTCCACTGGTCATTTGTGCCATCGCTCAACAACAGACGGGTGGAAAAGCGAAAGTTGGGTGAACTTTGCCATCCATGCTCCATACATTCGTAACCTCCGGACACTTCCTTCACAGCTTTCTTACAATAATGACAAGATGCATATGTTACATTTCGCCTCCAACTATATGCACCAATAGTGACCGGTCGTAAAACATATTCTCCGAAACTCAACTGTGGGAGTTTCGGGCAATGTCCAACATCTGTTGTGGCATGTCCAGCATCTGTTGTGCCATGTCCAACGTCTGTTGTGCCATGTCCAACGTCTGTTGTGCCATGTCCAACGTCTGTTGTGCCATGTCCAATGTCTGTTGTGCCATGTCCAACATCTGTTGTGCCATGCTTTTGGACTTGTTGAATGTGCTGGAACACGGGTGGATTGAGTGTTTTGGACACTCCCAAGGCATATGTACCCGTACCCACAACCACAGCAGCCCTACGGATAATCCCCTCAGATAAGAGTTATTTGGTGTAAGCACCAATGACATTTGACTACTGCAATGAGTGGCAGCTAATAAAAATGCTAACCAACTCTTAGGAAACCGCCAAATAAGCAAGAACAACCACATATATATATATATATCATATGATTACCGTTGTGCACTTTCCGTCGGCTGCTGACATTACGAACCTCTATACAAGTTGACCACATGGTCCCACAGGAGATGTTTTCCATTGTTCTAGACACATGTAAAATAATGATGACATGTATGTTATATGTTGCTCAAGAATAAATATGTAAAGCGAGGAATGACATGTTGTTGCTGTTGTTAATTATGGTAATTTAATACATATTTGGCCTGGCCATTGTCACTCCAACTGAATACACAGGGCACAGCTTACCAACCTATCAGGCATAACAATTGAAACATAGCAAATTTGAAATAAATATTATAAATAGCTTACTCAAAGAATAGTACATGAGTATTAGGTCTTGCCATACATGTATAGTGGCAATATTAGTATCATTTGTATATTATATGTAGTCTTACCATGAAAAAACATAATAGATAATATCTACCCACATATACCGAGATCCTCCTGTCTTTGAGGTGGATAGATTGTTGCGAACGGTCTTTATGAGATGTGGTGTATGTGACAGAAAGAAGATATCCCTCTCCGGAGCATAGAGATTCAGGGTCTCGTAGCATGGTCCCTCTCTGGAGCATAGAGAATCAGGGTCTTGTAGCATGGTCCCTCTCCGGAGCATAGAGATTCAGGGTCTCGTAGCATGGTCCCTCTCCGGAGCATAGAGATTCAGGGTCTCGTAGCATGGTCCCTCTCCGGAGCATAGAGATTCAGGGTCTTGTAGCATGGTCCCTCTCCGGAGCATAGAGATTCAGGGTCTTGTAGCATGGTCCCTCTCTGGAGCATAGAGAATCAGGGTCTTGTAGCATGGTCCCTCTCCGGAGCATAGAGATTCGGGGTCTTGTAGCATAGTCCCTCTCCGGAGCATAGAGATTCGGGGTCTTGTAGCATAGTTCGGTATCAAACCAAGCACTTAGCTATATATGTACTACATATAAACACATACGTTGAGTGCACACTGTGTCTCAAGGACAGCTCTCCAGAAGGTCTGAAACAGGTAGGAGGAAGTGGCAGCTTTCGTGGGGAAATAGCCAAGGCTGATCTTGAGATGCGAACTTATCCCAACGACCATGAATACTAACACTTGACTTGCCAGGTCCTCCTCTGTTGGTGATTCCGATGTCCAGTCAGAATGGTTCACAAATCCAGTTACGTCCCCCGTGACGCGATTGTGAACAAGGTCAGACTTGATGGCCATCTCATCCTGAAGGAGGACGACCCCTCGCTGATGTGACTTCAGGCTTGCTGTAGCCTTCCTCACTTCATCGATGACATCACTGTTGAGGGTGGATGGCATTCATGTAGTCCTTCAGTGTCGATTCACCTGGCAGCTTCAATGCACCAGTCTGTCGCAGGGTGTTGTACGCGGAAGGACTCTGTGAATGGATCAGAATGGCAAACCCGATCAACATTGGGTGCCATCTCATCCCTCCTATCTGCCTCCTGGAAGCCTTGGTTTGTTCAGACCAGAACATCTTCAGGAAGGGGTCTGAAATATTCTGGTTGATGATGACATCTTTTAGTGACTGATGAAGAGAATGATTGACTGGCACACATTCTGTGGCCAATCTCTTGATAGTCACCTCTTTCTCCTTCTTCATCTGCCTCACTGTCCTCTAGTCCTGCTGTCTCAGAGTGCTACAACAAGCCGATCTTTGGCAACCTTCTGCAGTGGTGTTCTAGGCGAAAGAAGATGACCCTGGCGTGAACGTTCAAATTTCTTTTGAAGAAGTCGGTTGATTTTGATGCACTCTTCACACACAGGTCCGTCATCCACTTGTCCGAGGCAGCAAGAGGAGCGCACAGTCGAGGAGTGGATCATTTGCCCATCCATAAAACTGCACAGTACATGTCGATAGTACGTACAGTTCACTGAGGGAAGAGGTGCAAAAGCCTGTAGTTCTTCTGTCGTCACTCCTTCACATCCTTTCAACTTGTGAAGGCGATGAAGAAAATTGGAAATTTTCACCTTCTTCACATTGAAGAAGCCAGGCAGAGGTATCTGGTTCATTGTAACTGTCACCTCAACAAACTTGGCAATGAAATAATAACATCTGAAGGTATGATTAGTATATAACATGATTAATCTTAAACCATGCTTAGAAAAAGACATGAACTCTGTTTATTCTTACGGGCTCTTTTCAAGGTGCAGTAGCAGGACTCCCTACACTTTTTAAAGGTAAAAACTTGCTTGGCAAGCTTCCACACTTGAGTTTCCGACCACTTCCTGGTTTTGTTTTAATAACAGAAATCCATATAACTTTTTCAAACAGCTTTTGGCACAAAAAACTACATATAGTACAAAAGTTGTATTTGTGCATTGCCACGGTATTGTCTAAACAACCAGAAATTAGATACAAATAGAATAGTATATTAAAAAAGATTAACTAGTGTGACACAGAGGTAACTTGTTGTAAGCACAAGAAATATTTCACTTTCAAATACCAGACGAAAATGTACGCAACTATTCATAATAATAACCCCCAGAAAGTCGAACTGGCATATTCTCTCAAGTATAGCATAAACGGGCCCCGCCAGTAGGTATACACAGGACGGGTATCCACACCATTAAGCTGTAGAAAGTATACACACTGGGTCAGTGCTGCCTGCAGTGGTTTACCCAAAGTAGACAACAGTCTGTCATTGATGACATGTAATGGATGATGCCGATGGGATACCGGCATCGGTTTCACTCGCAGTTGCGGACCATACTTATCAAGTATATTTATACATATAAATAAGTAACTTCTCTGTCTAATTTACTACACCCATAAGCTTATATAGTATGCCAAAATATAGTAAAATAAACTTACCATGTGGAACGAAACAGCTCTCGTCAAAGTGACGGAAGCAGATGAATGCCTTGTCTGGTACGAAGCCTTTGTCAGCTCGATTCAAAGCGCAAATAAGTTGCCTTCTCCACTCATCCATTTCTCGATTTTTACCCGATTTTGGAATAGCATGGAAACTTAGACCTTTGTGTCTGGAATTGCAGCATCCGCAGCCCACAACAGCACAATTTGAACCCCCCATTGGAAAGGAAAAACACAGCGACTGACTATGATCTATGTTTACATTGACAACACGCGGTAACCGGAAAAGGATTGTGGATTTGGCGCATGCGCGCTGCAGCATAATTGCACGAAATTGGAGTTGGCTGTCCACTCTTATTAGTGCTATATATCTATGCATGTAGGTGAATATCCAGGTGACGATATTGTTTCCGGCACCACACGCAAAATTTCGGGCGGGAAGTGTAGTGCAAGATAGTGGGGTCGCAAAGTCGCATCAGACAAACTGCGTGCTGTTGCATTCTTCTTCTCTCTCTGACGACAAGAACAGCTGGCGTGTGATCAACGAACGTCAGTAGCAACTGATGGCTGTCAGTCATTATATCACCATTCATCGTCTTGTAACATAATTCGTTGTGGTTGTGCATCTGGATAAACCTCTGATTGTGTGTGGCCTTGTCACATGTTGACACTATAACCTATAAAAAGTATTGTTACATCAGATTTTACCATACAGCAAATCAGCAGTTGCAATAAAAACTTGTATAAATGAGAACTTCTGTTGACCTGACTTATTTCAGCATCTAGGCAAACCTCTCATTGTGTGTGGCTTTATCACATGCTGACACTACGATGAATGAATTTAGGTCATATTTTACCATACAGCAAATCGGCAATTAGACAAAATTGCCCCTGTATTAAGTCAGGTCAACATAAGTTCCTGTGTTAGATCCAAGATTGAAGGAAGAAGCTCTTACGGATTACAGAACATCCAGCAGCAGCACTGGCAGCCTGCGCTGTTAAGGAACTGTCCAAGGAAGCATCAAACATGTCAGCGGGAGTGGTGTGCTGCCAGCGTGTTGATTTTCTACACATTTGACTATGGCCTGAGCTGAGACTGTTCATTTCAGTCTGTCTACAACCTTTCTTATATTTTTTATAAGTTCTGAATTGTCACACAAAAAGTGTGTCTCAAGGACCCTCACTGCCCTCCAGAAGACTGGGTAAAGTTCATAGGAGTTTGCATTTTGTGTTATGAAATGTTTTTCGGTGGTTTCCCCAATCGCTAACTTTCAATGTTTATAAAGTACGCAAGTTCACAATCTATGGCCTGCTCCATTTCTTGCCATTCTCGCTCGGCTATGAGCGACTTCGTTGTTGTTGGTGGCGCTGATGGTGGCGATTGATTCCAGCAGCATACCTTCATGGCGGTAGTATCACCACGCTGTTCAGATTGATGAGGAGAGCGTGGTGATTCCACGTGTAATTGTTTCAGGAGTAACACACGTGGGATAAACTTTGGCAGTGGTGCCGGAGACTGCGTCTCTCCGTGTGCCTCTTTAATGGAATCTAGCGCGGTTGGAGTATCGGTGTAGACACATTCGATCTGTGAAAAAAGCAAATACAATTAAAGACATATTCAAATCACTATCCACCGGGTTCATGACGCGTCATGGTGTGTGTCGTGTGTGTCGCAGTGCTGCGCAAGTATTGTGTGGACCATTTGGCATTCATTGTACTGGCGACCCGTCTCAACATGTCAATGACCATACTGTTAGGTGCTGCTTCATAATCTGATTCATCGATAGGCCACTGCATAACACGTTCGATTGCGTGTATTACATGACGCACAATGTTTGTGTCTACTGCAGTCATGAGTTGGTGATTGTTGATAATGTCAATGGCTCTGTCCGCGATGTCTTTCATGTCACCGTTTGATGAATATATTATGTCTGCACTGATATTACAAGCTGTCTCGGTGACGTTGGAATCGCTAGTTGTTGACGATATTATGGTCGATTCAGGAGATAAAATAGGAGCTGTCTTGGTAAAGTACACTGTGTCGTGTTCCGTCAAATGTATAGCGTCATGCACTGTTCTATGAAGTCATAGTTGTTACTTGTCATCTGCAAAGATTACCGTCGTTACGCCTCCAACACTTTGACATCCGACCGACTTCTGGATTTTCTTATCTTTATCTCTACGCTCAAACCACACATCATGGACAAAGCTTGATATTTCTTTCTCATCATCAGTTTTGAGACGTTCAAACATGTTAGCGTCGAAAAATACAAGTTTTTGCATTACTTCATTAAACACCGTCATCCACTGGTCATTTGTGCCATCGCTTAACAACAGACAGATAGAAAAGCGAAAGTTGGGTGAACTTTGCCATCCGTGCTCCATACATTCGTAACCTCCGGACACTTCCTTCACAGCTTTCTTACAATAATGACAAGATGCATATGTTACATTTCGCCTCCAACTATATGCACCAATAGTAACCGGTCGTAAAATATATTCTCCGAAACCCACCTGTGGGAGTTTCGGGCAATGTCCAACATCTGTTGTGCCATGTCCAACAGCTGTTGTGGCATATCCAACATCTGTTGTGCCATGTCCAACATCTGTTGTGCCATGTCCAACATCTGTTGTGTCATGTCCAACATCTGTTGTGGCATGTCCAACATCTGTTGTGCCATGTCCAACATCTGTTGTGCCATGTCCAACATCTGTTGTGGCATGTCCAACATCTGTTGTGCCATGTCCAACATCTGTTGTGCCATGTCCAACATCTGTTGTGCCATGTCCAACATCTGTTGTGCCATGTCCAACGTCTGTTGTGCCATGTCCAACGTCTGTTGTGCCATGTCCAACGTCTGTTGTGCCATGTCCAACATCTGTTGTGCCATGTCCAACATCTGTTGTGCCATGTCCAACATCTGTTGTGCCATGTCCAACGTCTGTTGTGCCATGTCCAACGTCTGTTGTGCCATGTCCAACATCTGTTGTGCCATGTCCAACATCTGTTGTGTTATGCTTTTGGACTTGTTGAATGTGCTGGGACACGGGTGGATTGAGTGTTTTAGACGCTCCCGAGGTATATGTATCCATACCCACAACCGCGGCAGCCCTATGGATAATCCCCTCAAATAAGAGTTGTTTGGTGTAAGCACCAATGACATTCAACTACTGCAACAAGTGACAGCTAATAAAAATGCTAACCAACTCTTATGAAACCGCTAAATAAGCACGAACAACCATATATATATATATATATATATATATATATATCATATGATTACCGTCATGCGCTTTCTGTCGGTTACTGACGTATGCATCCATCATGCTCATTTCATCTCAACGGATCTTACGGTTCGTAACAGGTACTTCCTAGTTGGCTTGTTTGTTTCTCGTTGGAATTTTAATGGGTTTTTTGACGTCTTCTAAATGAACACTTAATTTCTTGGCTATTCCGTTGTCAGAGTTGATAAGTGACCAGTTTGGTTGGGATATGATTCCCACGCCCTGTGGTACATGTGTGTCTGTCAGGAAAAATTCCAAGTACGCTTTCATGGATTCAAGTTTATAACGTGCTGTTGGGTTTTACTTCCTTGGTTGACATGTCTGAGAATTAACAACTTATCCATATGTTCATTGTCAAACACCAAAGTTGTCCCCTGACTACTTAAATACCCAGCCTGGTTGGAGGGTTAGTCATTCCTGCTCTACATGTTACCTTTGTATATGCATCTGACATTTGCCTGTTACATCCGATGAATATTCGTTTTCTGCGCTGTGATGTGCCAACGTATGATGATTCTGGACATGTTGCAAGCATTCACAGAACTTTCAAACATATTAATTTGTGTACTTTGGGAAAACATGAATTTTACTTTTCATCATTTGGTTCAGCTTAATGTTACTGTTCATGACAATGAAATGGTGTATACTTATTAATGCAAATACATAATACTAGACTCTTGATTTATTCAATATGGTTTCCAGCACTACCGAATTGTGGTAATTTTACATTTGGGATTTTTTACTTCTTGTATAGAGACTATATTGTTTTTGTTTTCGAATAAACGTGTGGCTTGGGTAGTTTTTCTAAATGTTGACTTGTTGATATAAAAAATACCAGAATATTAAACTAATATATAATATATATAATATAATGTTGATAAAATTACTATGCACAGCACGTTTTATACTGAACCATATTTTCCTTCTTCAGACGTGACCGACATGCTTGGCTGAACTACAAGAGATGGTCGTTCCGTGATGCGACTACTCTACAGAGACGCTATGCTTTCGAAGCCGTGATGCGACAGGTATGACTTGTACAACCAAAACACCCGCGACGACCGACGAATTTTGCCACGCGACGTGGAAAAGTACTGCCTCGTCTTCGCCTCCGTTAATGGGATGACATTGACCTGCAATGACAGACAATAAAAAAAACGACATATATCTTTTATTTAGACAATAAAAAAACAATAAACAATACACCCTTTATATAATATATTTAGACAGTAAAACCAAAAAAAACACGATTCAATATATATATAATGTCAAATTGTTTTTGTTTTGTTTTTTCGTTTTATTGTCTAAATATATGGTATATGTCATTTTTTATTATATATGTGTGTGGGTGTATTTAGTCTTACACCATTTCTTTTATGTAGGACAAAGTGTATGACGACGCGCCCATGTTGCCAGCAGAAGTTCGTGTTCACGCGTTTCTAGAATTAGCGCCAACAATGCCGTATATGATTCCATCGATGGACTATTATTATTAAAGACATATTAAAGGCTACAATTGTTTCAACGATCATTCATATTGTAACCTATACATTCATATTGTAATCTACGGTGTTGGTTGATGACTCACTATGGTCTCGTCGGTAGGCTACATATAGTTGTGTATGTACACGTCTTTATTGTGTGTTATCTGAATATGCAGTAACACATTACATGTAGTGGTAATAATTACCAGCTGTTAGTATCTGTATTGTTGTGTAATTAAAAGATGATTGTGTGTGCACACACGACCAACTGTGTTTATTCCTTTCTTAAAGATGCTCGCGTTTCGGTGGCAAGTATGTCCACATCGGAGGGTAATTGTTCTCTTCTACCCACCTCCCTCTAGATGGACACACGAGCCATTCAGCCTCCTTACCTCATTAATCATCCACAATTTATTTTTAAACACGTGCATAACTTTTATGAATGAAGCTATAACCGACAAATCACAGCTCTTTATACCATTCACCGATAAAGTTTCATTCGGCTGCGGTGTTGCCGAGCTCTCAATCGGCTGGATGCACAGTAGGCCGGCCGTCAGTATCACGTGGAGACGATGATGGCTCATGCGGACGCACTGGTGTCATATGCGGGGAAGGCGGCTGAACAGTCGCAGGCAGTCAGTAGGTAGAGGAGACGAGATACGGCCAGTGCAGATGGCGAATGCAGACGGTGAACAATGTGCCGTCATTACTGACGTGGCATTGTGTTGTCTGGGATTTCACCCGCCATAGTCAGTGCGAGTGAAGTTGTAAAGGGGTTGTGACTTCACGATTGACCGCGCACTCATCATATCGGGCTTTGCCTTGCATCACCGTTGAAACTTTAATGCCACATTTGTGTGTTCTGGCCCCCTCTCTCGAATACGCTTTACTTAGCATCTTATACCCATCACTTGGTAACTTTCCCACCAAATCACAAGGTCACCATCAGCCAATCAAAATGTGCCACTCCTATAGCTAAACATGGGTATAATTATTGCATAACCTGTTGATGCCCCACGCCTAACAATAAACTTTCTGGGCTGGGCTCCCACACTACACTTGGATACAATAGCATAACTTGTTTATGCCATCCGTCTATACACACTCTAACATTTACCTCACCATATCCAAGAAAATATTCACATAATAACAATTCGCAGAAATGCAACAATGGTATGTAGCTCAAATGGAACCCACCCGACACGCGCTACCTATTTTCTAACACCTTTCGAGTAATGTTAGTTGGTACGAACATCATAAAAAATTAATCTTATTTTTCCTCTCTGCATTGAGTTATGCCCCACGACTTAGACCAATGACAACACAACACTATTTTCCCAAAAATCCACTCCATAGGCACACATCTTTTGTTTTTATTTTCTATTTTTTTACAATGCCGTACCCACTTCCTGATCTGTTTCCTGTAACAACCCATGCCCTTCTTGTTTAAATGTACCCTATCCCTCAACATGAACCTCCTCCAGTCATGTGATGACGCACGGTAATGATACAGATGCACCTACTCTTTCCCCTCTACCAAGTGTCTCGACTATCACTCGTGCTTCTTAAAAACCTGGCCGACATCGGTCAGCACGCCGCATCAACTCTCCGATTATGACATGCCGCACACCGGGACACCTGCTCAGCTAACAGGCACAACAATAAATTGTCAGCCAACACATCGCACCGGGGTGAACTCAGGTCATTCGTCCCTATGTCTAGGTAGATCACAGAGGGCCTTGTCTTCCGCACATAATCGTAGTGACGACGGATTGCGACAACCTCCATCCCTCCAACCCCAGGGATGTCCACACGCTCGTAACAGTCTCCCAGACGCACAGGTATGTATGTAAGTTCTAGTAGAAGCAGTACTGCACCTTGATGTTTGTCAACGACGTTATAATGCCCATTCAGAGGCACTGTTTCATGTCTCAACACGCTTTCATAGAAAACATCATTTGGTAGCCATTCAGTTGTTTTACTATCAGTGCTTGGGCTTACCTTCGTTTGTCTAATTAATCAATGTAATAATGTTTCTATCATATATAGAGCTTTGGCATCAAACAACAATGGAATATACAAAAGAAAGTTTTATTTACAGAGACAAACTGATGCCAGTTTTGATGGGTTATATATGTGAAGGGATGTAGTGATCGGTCGAGATTGTGCAAGGCAACCAGGTGCGAGGCAGGTCATGGTGACCACTGTTGAATGCGACGTCAAATCTAACATTGAGGTTGTCATGAGCTCGTGACGACCTCAATGTTGGATTTGACAGCTCGTGATGAAATTGGTGAGGTTATCACAAGTTGTCAAATACAACAGTGAAGACAGTTTGAGGCAATGGAGGCTTTATGGATGTGCTTGTGTCCTAGTTGGACATGATCTTTGAAACTAAACATATCGCTGGACGTACATGTAAGATAACATTTTGAAAACACAGACATTTGGTAAGTCTTTATTGGCCTGCCCAGAATAATACATCAACAGTCATCAGTGAACATGTAGTTTTGTAAATTAAAGTGATTAACATGGTAATTATGTCAGTTTTACGATGTTTATCCAGATTGCCCGACATGAGTTTTTAACACATCAATAAATATTCACATTTAGAGGTGAAATGTAAGGTTTTTTTGTCAGATAAATTATTGATCTTTCAAGTTTCTATTTTATACCATTTTTATGGTAAATAATATATACTAGAGCATTACAGATTAAAACGAGGTATAACATTTTAAACATAGATGTACTACATAACAAAATTTATTAATTGGCATTTTAATTACAAAGAAACAACCAATGACAATGACTGCCTTTAATTACTGTCCACATATATAATATTTATGAAAACCAAAATTACACTCGAGCTGCCAGAGCAAAAATTAGGTTATTTTATAAGAGGACATTCTTACCAACTGCCTCCTGCCTCTGGAATGAACTCCCACAGGATACACCTTCCTTGGTGCCTAGTGTTGTCCCCCCCCCAGAGTGGAGAGGGACAGTTGCTCGGCCAAGAAAAAAGCCCACAGAAACAAAAAGAAAATTTTTTAAATAAATTAATAAAATTGGTTGCATCCTCAGAAACATTACAACATAAGTTTCACATAGCACTAGACGGGAAGATTGTGTTAAGAAACCTTTAGGATGCTTAGTAGTAAAGTAACTTTTAAAATTAACCACATTTATGAATAATGTACATTCATTACAATGTCTTTCGGAAGATCGCAGTTTAAACCCGCCACCACATTTTGTAACTTGTATGTCGTAAGTACTGTCTACCCATATGGTATGCCATATTCCAGTTTAAATAGTGTACAAACAAATACGCAGAACACAGGTGCCAAGTCTACCACTCACGATCTACCGGTTTCCAGTCAAAATCTACTGCCAAACTGCAATTTCAATGTGCCAATTTTGAATCCACATAATGTCTACCGCTGAACCACTATTTCATGTTTATAATATCAAAGTTTACAAGTTTATTCATTAGGTGGCTATGTAGCACACCCGTGAGACACTCGGAAATAGTTTCTTCACTATTTGGTCAATCTGGCAAAATTGTCTTGTGAAACAAAAAATGAGAACCATTGTGAATTCTGTGCCATGTTACTTGACACCTCCATCGCCTGATGTCTGACGTTTGACTGGTCCCACAACAGTAGATTCTAACAAATGAACCCTGGTCTGACAAAAACGGATTAGGGTATTTTATTTTGGATCAAACATGTGCAGGTTGGTTGATAAAAGTTGCAAAATGGCATTGCCATTGTTGTTGCTGCCTTGAATGGTGTGATTATAATGTAAATGCACTGGAACCTACATAAACAATTAAATATTACATACTTTACAGAGTTTGGTTTCCTATTGAGAACCAAACAAAATAATCAGCACTTTGACAGAGCAAGATTCTATTCTACTGTACAATCCTCATACATATTGCAAGCTTTATACACTGGTACAAGCATTGTCCACACCATCCATGCAACCTTCAGTGTGCGTGGCGGATGAGATTGGGGGGGTGGGGCGATCAACTGCTGCTCCCTGAGAGGGTGCGTAGTCGGGGTGTGGAGACTTGTATAGCAGCCTTCTGTAGGATGGGCAGGAGCAGCTGGAAGGCATCCTGGATGTAAGTGCTGCTGTTGGAAGCCTGCAGGGATATCAGCTGGTGTTAGACAATCAACTACAATCTTAATTTCAAGACAGTAGTCACGTCTGGCTTAACATACGATCTTCAATGGGACATCACATACATGGATATCTAATCAATAAAGCAAAGTCTCTGTCTGTTTTTTTGACTTGACTTAAATGCATAGGCCAAAGTGACCCCTCGCTGTCTTCCAGAAAGTTACACCATCCATTCTGTTCTATTTATGACATGCCACTCTGCTGTCGAGCCCAGTATCATTCCTGATCTGGTCACTCAACCTCTTCAGTGGCCTTCCTTTTGCTGTCCTTTGAAGTCTTGTTTGTATGCTTGCCTAACGATGTTATCTCTTTGCATACAGCAAACATGTCCAAACCACCTGAGTCTTCTGTGTCTGATGACATCATCATCGTTAAGATAATAATTATACCTACACATTTGTTAATGGGTGTAACATCGTAGCTATCAATACCCCTGCTTTAACTAGAAAAGACTTGCTACATTATACTAACACTGTAGCCATCCATAGACATTAAAAATATCAGTTACAATTTTAAACTTCAATTCAATACAGGCCAATCTGTATCTGTATTAGTTTCCAAAGAACAATATCCATTTGACGCATTGTGCATCATGTTCATTTTAGGTAAATTCATATAAACTGAGTACAAGTACGGACCGCAGGGGAGGCACACACAGTCGCATAAAGCATTTGGTAAAACCCGGTAGGTTTTTTCAACGTAACTTAGTTACTGGGCCATTTCAAAGTCCAAAGAGTGGTTCCCTCAGTTTATATCATTCAAAGCAAAACTTACCTCGAGGTAGACATCCGTGATTAGAGGGTTGATAACAACAGCAGCATTCTCTGTACTGGCCTGTGAAGAGAAAGTGCGTGAATATAGCATACTTTACTGCAGGTTCCAAGCAGAACTGTGGTCTTTATTTTACATGTTTCATGAATGTTTTTATAATAAGCAAGAAGACACATTTTAGTTACGTTATAATCCAGTGTATTCGGAAATAAAATAGTTGGGTCACTTTTCTGCAATCTGGGCCCACCTCAATTTTACCGTTGTGCATAAATTATTAAATATGTGCATAAAAAACACATGCAGTCATGTCGTTCAGTGCAAATTAAATATGCAAATTCAAGCATTGAAAAAGGTGATTAAATGTGTTTTTGCACACGTTTAATAATTTATACATTGTGTGGTTCAATATGCATTGTGTATGGTTAGTATACATATTGCATGTTAATAACGACATTGAGATGGGCCTGGGTTCTATGGTTGGTGACAAAACTACCGCAGTAATGTTTTCCCAAACTTGATAACAATGCTAGAAATGGCATTCACTCACCAGAGCTGCGTTGAGACATTGGGTAAACATTGACGAGAGAATTGCTACCTCTGTACATGCCACTCGCGTCAGACTGAAACAACCAGATTCATATTGCGAGTGCAATGTGACCATCACGTCCCACTACCAAATCACCCCTACCAGTTTGCCCCAGTCTTGTAAACAATGATTACATTTACGGCACACCAAATTCGAATTGGTAATGTGTCAAATTAGTAATGCTTAATTTTCTGCTGAAACCTATTTTTCATGTGTAAAGAACCTTACGTAAACAAACCCAACGTGTTGATTGTTCACGTATTGACAAAATTGTTAGTTTCATAATTCTCTGAATGGAAGGACGGTCAGGTTTCTTGGATTGCTTGATCATTTCTCATGCCATTTACCTCTCATGAAACTTGTTTGACATTTTCCGAATATTTCAGCTGACTCACTTGGCCTTCGTTAGCGGACAGTGACTTCGATCAGGAACTCCCACAGTCATTTGCCAACTTGTGTCACATGACCATGGTTAAGTGACGCCAGTCCACCGAAATATTTGGAGAATTTTAAAAAAAATTCTTATTTCACGCTTAATGTTTCATAACTGTTATAAATATATGTTATAAAGGCAATCAGGGAAATTCTTCAATGGTTTAACAAGTTTGGTCAACTTTGTTGCCAGAATTGCATATCAAATACACATAATATTCTAGCATGTATTTGTGGCCTGTTTTGTAATTATACCTGGCCAGATTTGCAGCAATTTTCTTGTACATGGAGCCTGGAATAGTGTTGTCCATCAACAACAGTTGACCAGAACGGTGGAAGAAGGCAACCGTGGTCGCCGTGAACTCAGCCAGAGACTGAATAGCTTTCTGGTGGATCTCCTGAGAACATGGAAAACACCTTTGTATTGTTAGCATATTTGACAAGGCAGTGGCATTTTTAAAAACACTGCTTCATAGAGGATGAATTTGTAACTCAGTGGCACTAAAAACTTGCATTGAGTAAAATGTTTGAAATATTACTATTAATCAGATAATTACAACAAACATTTTACTCAATGCAAGTTTTTAGTGTCATTTTATGTTCTAGGATGTCAGCACATTTGATAATACAGCACCAAACCAATTGAGAAGTGATGGTAAGTAATGGTTATAAATGCGAAATAAATTGAGCAAATCCTTCCTATCTACTTCAGTTTCTTGATGCATTAGCCTTCCAGATCCACAGCGTCTGTCACACTAGGCATGGCATGGTTAACACAAGACACGGTTAAAACTGGGCTGGTGCTGCGCCACCTTCATCAAACACACTGGACACTGGAAGCAGGGCCCGATGACCAGGATACAAGTTGTACACTTGTAACAGGCCCCACAGAAAAGTACCCCCACACAACATCAACCATTAGCCACTTAGAGTCTCTTAACTTTCTTTGAATTTAGTTCTAACGTCTGTTCAACTGTCTGTGCTACAGTTGTGAATGTGACACCACCTCACAGTGATGGGCAAACAGGATGAAGGGAATGTCAGAAAATATGGACGTGAAGTTCAAGACAGAACTAGATTAGTAATGCCATCTAGTGTATTAGTTCCATGGTAATCTTGACACTTCTGGTAAACTTAGCACTCCTTACAATGAGACAATGTTTACTTGTATCTTATTAAAATTAATTAAACTGATTTGGTGAAACTAGATTGATGTGACATGTTCTTGTGTTATTATCTGGTATGTCACTGTGTGCTGCCACTCTTGTTTGTCATCATACACTGTATGTTCTTGTATTATTATCTGGTATGTCACTGTGTGCTGCCACTCTTGTTTGTCATCATACACTGTATGTTCTTGTATTATTATCTGGTATGTCACTGTGTGCTGCCACTCTTGTTTGTCGTCATACACTGTATGATCTTGTATTATTAACTGGTATGTCACTGTGTGCTGCCACTCTTGTTTGTCGTCATACATTGTATGTTCTTGTATTATCTGGTATGTCACTGTATGCTGCCACTCTTGTTTGTCGTCATACACTGTATGTTCTTGTATTATTATCTGGTATGTCACTGTATGCTGCCACACTTGTTTGTCATCATACACTGTATGATCTTGTATTATTATCTGGTATGTCACTGTATGCTGCCACTCTTGCTTGTCATCATACACTGTATGTTCTTGTATTATTATCTGGTAGGTCACTGTATGCTGCCACTCTTGTTTGTCGTCATACACTGTATGTTCTTGTATTATTATCTGGTAGGTCACTGTATGCTGCCACTCTTGTTTGTCGTCATACACTGTATGTTCTTGTATTATTATCTGGTAGGTCACTGTATGCTGCCACTCTTGTTTGCCATCATACACTGTATGTTCTTGTATGTACGTTTGCATACCATCGTCAACAACAATCTGTGAATGCCTGCGCTCAAACATAATTGAATAAATGTTAAGGTATGGGTTTCATACACTCGACAGGCCCCCCACAAACAGTTTGTACCAGCCCCGCCACATTGTTAATCCGGCACTGAATGGAAGCCTCACAAAATAACATGAGAAGAGTTGACAGTAATAGGAGACAGAACCCTACCTTGCCCTGTCGGATGCTCCGTTTATCTTGGCTTTCCTGGTACGAGGCGAGCCACGTCTTGATCGACTCCTCCACCTGGCGGCAACAATAAGAACCACAAGTAAAGTACTGGCAATAGATTAGTTAATGTAAATAACATTGGTACGCTGTTTTAATTTGTAAATCTAGATAAAACTGCCATGCAACGTATCATTCCTTTGTAGAACTTTTGAAGTCTAAATATAATTACTTCCATTCATCTTTACTCTAAATGTTAGGTATATTAGTCTAGATATAATTACAGTTATCCTATTTTACTGTAGAGCACATATTTGATATGCTACAAAAAATGGCACTAAATTTGTTACATCATAAATAATCAACACTGATATCCTTGAAGAAAGACTGTCGTGTCAACACAAGCATGAGTCTCTGCCTCAACATCATAAATAATCAACACTGATATCCTTGAAGAAAGACTGTCGTGTCAACACAAGCATGAGTCTCTGCCTCAACATCATAAATAATCAACACTGATATCCTTGAAGAAAGATTGTCGTGTCAACACAAGCATGAGTCTCTGCCTCAACATCATAAATAATCAACACTGATATCCTTGAAGAAAGATTGTCGTGTCAACACAAGCATGAGTCTCTGCCTCAAAAGTACCTTCAGTAGTTTCTGCACGGGAACGTTCACTCCTAGTGCTGACGCATGTTCTGTGACGAGCTTGCCAAAATCTTGTTCCTTCTCATCTTCTGCAAACAGTAAAACATGTGAATGTGCATCTACTCTGCATGCACGCATACATGCACGCATGCTAGCACGCACACATGCTTGCACACACACATACATGCACACATGCTTGTATGCGCACATACACGCTTGCATGCACGCATGCACGCACAGAAATTGCATGAAAACATTTCTGTGATTCTATGAGTCAACCATAATCTATGTTCTAAGTTCAGGAAATCTGTGTAAAAAGATTTTAACCTCGCTCAACTGACTTGGACACTGCACTGTGCCATCAAGCCTTAGGAGATAGCTTCAAGAGGGGGCCAAAGGGTGGGGGCCAAAGGGTGGGGGCCAAAGGGTGGGGGCCAAAGGGTGAGGGCCAAAGGGGGAGGCCAAAAGGTGGGGGCCAAAGGGTGAGGGCCAAAGGGGGAGGCCAAAGGGTGGGGGCCAAAGGGTGGGGGCCAAAGGGTGGGGGCCAAAGGGTGGGGGCCAAAGGGGGAGGCCAAAGGGGGAGGCCAAAGGGTGGGGGCCAAAGGGTGAGGGCCAAAGGGTGGGGGCCAAAGGGTGGGGGCCAAAGGGTGGGGGCCAAAGGGGGGGCCAAAGGGTGGGGGCCAAAGGGTGGGGGCCAAAGGGTGGGGGCCAAAGGGGGAGGCCAAAGGGTGGGGGCCAAAGGGTGGGGGCCAAAGGGTGGGGGCCAAAGGGGGAGGCCAAAGGGTGGGGGCCAAAGGGTGGGGGCCAAAGGGTGGGGGCCAAAGGGTGAGGGCCAAAGGGGGAGGCCAAAGGGTGGGGGCCAAAGGGTGGGGGCCAAAGGGGGAGGCCATAGGGTGGGGGCCAAGCCTAGTCACCCATTACTATGCTACCATATAGTGGTGCATTATTTTACATACGTAAAAAAAATTGAGCCAAAGGGGACCATGGCCCAATGGCCCCCCAAGTATACTACTGTAATCTACACTGTTCCTTCACTCATGTTACTTCTACTTCGTGTCCTCAAAATATTTCTATCAATATTTTAATACCCATTCAATTAACATCTTAAAAACTTTAATTTGATCTCCTTGTAAACTCTTTGTCTCTAGGGTTGTTAAACCACAAGAGCAACTGAAGGGCGTACCATCATCACTGTCGATGTCCTTCAGTAGGAAAGCCTCCTTGATTGCAACCAGCTGTGGCTTGACGTCCTCGAGGTTGAGCCGAGACATTGTGTTGAGTAGGGTCTGTACACCGCTGTTACATTCTGCAGATAAGCTCTCCAGCGCTTCTAGCTGCACCAGGCCTACATACAATAATAGTAATAACCATTTATTTCAGGCATAAACTTGACATAGGCACATATAAATATATCTGGTTACATTATGTCTGTAGTAAAAAAGGTGGATAAACAATAATGAATTATACACAATTACATAATATTGCAGACCGCACATATCCATGAACTGTGTAAACCTGAAGTGGTACATTCATCACTTTTAAGAGTGCACAATTAAATTAGTAGAAGTATATAACCTGCTCTTTAAACTGTAAACATTTTAATACGAGTGTTGGAACTGTCAATAACTGCAGAAGCAAACATAAAATCTGCACTGCATCTCATAGGCAGGCTATGTAAAATGCTGAACGCATCATAGTATGACAATATGAAATGCTGCACAGACGACATTCTATATTGAACTCATAGAAAACACAAATACAAATTACTATAATAACATGTAAATAGATTTTTCTGCACACGTTCTGAGGAGAAGCAAAATGGTCTAAATAAAATATTGCACCTGCCATGATACGAGTGAAAGGTACATTGTGGTATGTAGTTTTGACCCAAAAAATCTATATATAACACAACCCTACTGGGAGGTAAACTAACAAAATAATTTATAAATTAGGACAAAAGAAAAAGCTGCAGTAAAGTGATCCTGTCTTACCTTGAAACTCGTCAAACTGGGCCCCAAAGTGAGCCTTGCGTGCCTCCTCAAACTCCTCATTCTCCTTCGCCTTGACTTCCGCCACATCCTTTGCCTCCCTAAGGACCTGCGGACACCAGGGAAGAAAAGATTAAATTCAGGTTGGATATCACAAAATTCTTATTCTCACAGAGGACGATAAATGAATGGAACAAATTATCTGCAGATTGTGTAAATGCTAGCAGGATGGATATGTTTAAAAACAAAACTGACAAGTATCTCAGGAGGGCGGATTACACATAGCTGAAATTTTTTTTAACTCTCGATACGCCAATGGCTTCCTTGTCCAGTTGCCATGTTAGTCTTTTGCCTTGGATGACAACCTTGATAAATCTTGTTACGGTTGCAATGTGGCTGAATGATAAGTGTGAAAAGAACAATAGAACCTGACTCTAAAAATACGTCCTGGAGGCAGGAATTTTTCTTTGATATTTGCAACCCCCAGGGGAATTATATCCGATGGACTGACTTAACAGGTGACATGGACTACATACAAGCACACGTGAATTATTTGTGCAGGGAAGTTTTTTTTGGGGCAAGAAAGATATTGTTTGACATCTGCTATGGACAAAACTGACATAAAATTTAAAATAAGGTGGAATACTGTACCTTTGACAGATCTGGTTTGTCACGTGCATTCATCATGATCGCCTTGAGACCAACGTCTCCCTCAGCCAGGACATCATAAGTTGTCTTGCCAATTGTCTCCAGCACGTCCAGACCCCCAGTGACAATTGTCATGCCCTATACCAGGTCACATCATGAGTTTTATTATGACTGTTGAGGTCAGACCACAGTTAGACTTCCGGATGCGTTTCACATGAATGTAGTGCTTCAAAATATACAATGTAGCTGATTTCAGTGATTTTATTTGCCAACATTCCAACCTTTCTCAGCCAGCAAGGTGGGAACATTTGAACTGCTGACCTTTAGCAGCGAGATGCTGCAGTATGAAGCAGATTTTAAGACGCATGTATACTGGTGGTGACATTCCTGAAACACCGGTAGACATGTGAATTGATACAAAAACAGCAAATTTTCAATCCTGCTGTTTTGAGATGGTCCCTATAAAGTAAGCCAGACAGCCATGTAAAAGAACAGCCATAGATCTGGTCAACTCACCGTTGTCTTCACGGCTGAGCGAACATTACTGAATCCAGACATGCTCCACTTAGACGCAACCGACGCAGCCGAACCAAGTCCTCCTATGAGTGCCGTCAAACTGATGTCTTCATCCTCATCAGACCCTTGCAATTCCTTCTCCCCCTTTGTCTCATCCCCTGCCTCTAGCTCTTTCCTATCTTCTCCTGTGGGAGTAGCAGCTTCCTGCTCCCATTTTTCATCTCCCGTGGGAGTGGCTTCCTGTTGCTTGGTAATCACTGGACCAGTGCTGCCATCTGTGTCCTTCTCACCTGAATATGAAAAACGAACAGATCTTCGAAGAGGCAAGCAAATCCAAAAAAAATTGATGTTGGTGGGTCAAGAGTCCACTTGGATTGCCACAACAACACTGGAAAGGTTTACTTTCCTGGTTGTAATAATCAGCTTTCCATTACCATGTACAGTGGTTCAAATGTTTTTTGCTTTTGGATAGGGTTGTGGGTGGGTGGGGTTAATCCTAGCCAAACGTTTTTTATTATTATTGGAATGTTGTTATATTTATATAGCCCCTAATATGTTCGATTGTGATAATGAGAATGCTGTTCTCATCAAGTGACAACAGTGTCAATGTTCACATGACGCTATATCATTTAATAAAGGTGAGTTCTTATATAGCACAGTATCAAGTCCTTAAAACTGCTCCAAGCACTTTACACTTCACCCCCCTGGCAGACATGCTCATTCCAACATGATCACTACTTCTCTGGGAAGCATTCATCTATGCTGCAATTACTGCACAAAGACTATATGTTCACACATCCACCACTGTCTACAGCCAGGTACTCATTTATACAGCTGAGTGAACTGTCTACAGCCAGGTACGCATTTATACAGCTGAGTGAACTGTCTACAGCCAGGTACTCATGTATACAGCTGAGTGAACTGAGGGATTGTGGAGTTAACAAAACTGAAGCCAGGTTCTGTTGACTGAGAGTGTAATGTTCTAACCAGTGTGTTGCTGCGCCCCATACATAATCAATAAACATAAAGATTATTGAAAATGCTGATAAATGTTTCACTCAATTTTACTCTTCCTCTTTCAATTGCCATCATCACATTTTATTACTACGAAATATTTTGCATTATTATCTGCCTTCAGAAATGGTCGTAGAAATGGTGAAAATCAGAACTGAAAGACTGTGATTCACTCACAGCTATAGTAGCCACAGAAATTCATACACTCACCTTTCTCTTTCCCACACATCCTTTCTGTAGTTTCTTCAGTCTGTTCATCTTTCTTCTTTGCGTTCATGATCATCTCCTCAAGTTCAGTTGCTGCCCCGTCTTTCCCTTTCCCGCTTATCTCTGCGAGTTCTTCAGGACTGACGGCTCCCAAACCCGCCTCCACCGTCTCCATGACAGTCGAAAACCCTTCACCTATCGCACAACATTGTTCTCATGAAGCATAATTATTTACATACCATCTGGCCAGTTATATAACTAACACTTTTGTGAAGGGAAGCTGTAGTGGGCATCGTTTGAAAATGCCAACTATATGTCATTACTAACTGTCATTACATTAAGAGAATGGTTAACTGAAGGAATGTTTATTAATGTTATTATAACAGTTCTGTTTGTTAAAAATAATATCTAATCAAAACATGTTATTTTTTATCTTCCACCCCTTAATACTTTTGAAAACACACGATTTGGTAATGAATTAAAATATGCTTGTCTTATGATATTATGTATATATATATTTATCAATTGTGTACAAAATATTGAAATTCAGCAAAACGCGCAAAAATACATAATTATATATATATATATATATATATATATATACCAAGACTGCTTTACTACAATTAAAGACAGGCCAACAAATCTTCACTGGATGATTTATTGGTCTGTCAAATTTCCCTTTTATACAATTGATGACAGTCAATATACTACAACAATTGATGACAGTCAATATACTACAACAATTGATGACAGTCTATATACCACAACATTAAGATGGAAATATCAAGTATAACACTGTTAATTTTTATGTACTTTCAGATACAAAAATTAAGAGAATTTGGGTTTTTTAATTACACGAAACACCCAACTAGCTGAGTATCAGTTAACCAATCAAAATTGTTGTACATTCCTTCAAATACATCAGCGTGACTTACCGACTGTACTGGTGAGCGTGGCCACAGACTGTGTGGCAGTGGACAGGATAGAGGAACCCCAGCCGCCCCAGCCCCAGCCTGACGACTACAACGTTATAAGTCACAGGGTTAGACATTTATCTTTTTAAAATGTACAGTTCTTAGCATTATTTAGCTTACACAACATTATAATTTAGTCTTGTCTTGTAATTTATAAATGCCACTAATAATATACACCTTTTCAATTGATTAGCATTATTTCTGCCTATATGACATTGTAATTTAGTCTAATTTTATAATATGTTTTTGTACTTTCATGGTATAACATAGTAACTATCTAATGCATTCTCTGTAACTTAACCCATTCTATTAAGAACTGTCAGCGTACATGCCACCACAATAAAAATTCCACTTAAATAAGCCAAAGATGCCTAGCAATAGTTTGCAACACTTGACAGCTCAAACTAAAAATGTAAATCTCATAGTGTCCATCCAAAAAAGATCCTGCATGCTATAAATATTTTTTGTGACAACAACGGTCAAAGTGAACATTCAATGGTTGGCAGACAACCTGAGTACAACTTGCACATGAGAGAACTAGTAGAAAGAGATGCTACCTTTCTCTGTTGAGGCTCCTCTGTTGCAGGGGCTTGACGTCTTTCCAGTCTACAAGTGGCCTTTGAACTTCCCGGACTGGGTTTAGGCTCTTCTTTAGTCTCTTCATCTGGTAGTGTTTTCTCCGTCCGATTCTCTTGGTTGTCATTACTACCTTCAGTTGTAGCAGCCCTGCTAGTTTCTGTGGTCACAACCTTGCTAGTCTCTTTTGTGATAGTCCCACTACTCTCCTTTGTCAAAACCTTGCTACCCTCGGTTGTCCTAACCCCGGAAACTGCTGCTGTCTTGCTGCCCTCTGTCATCACAATCCCACTACCTTCTATTGTCTTAACCCCGCTACCCTCTGTTGTCTTAACAACACTACCTTCTGTTGTCTTAACCCTGCTACCCTCTGTTGTCTTAACCCCATTGTCCTCTGTTGTCTTAACCTTGCTACCCTCTGTCATCACAACCCTGCTACCCTCTGTTGTCTCCACCCCAGTAACCTCTGCTTTTTTGCACTCCTCTGATGTCACAATCCCGCTACCCTCTGCAGCCATATCCCCATCACCCTCTATTTTCGTGACATTGCTACCCTCTTTTATCTTAACCGCACTACCCTTTTTTTTCTTGGCCCTTCTGCCCCCTTTTGTCTTCACCCCATTATCTTCTTTTTTCACACCCTTGCCAGTGTCTCTGTTTTCAACTTTCTTGTCACATGTTTGTTTTGTTGATGTGGTGACATCTTGGGGCAGTTTCTCTGCTTTTGGTTCTGTATCTTCATTCAAAGATTTATCCTTCTTGTCTGCAGGTTTTTCTTTTGTATGTTTCCTCTGTGATTTCTCAACTCCACCCGGCACAGTTTCTTTCTCTGTAGTCGTTTTCTTTTTTACTGTTTCCTGAGGAGCCGAAGTCTTTGCTTCTTCCTTGTTTTGGGCCGCAGTTTCCCCTTCATCAGCACTCTCAAATGCCCCGTCTTCTGAATCTGACATTCTTATGAAAACCTACAGGAAGACAAATGCACAAGTTAAATTATATATTTTCTTATCTGAAAATGTTAATTGTTACCGTTTCAACCTTGTCAGAATCTTAGATTGTTCTTTTACATTTTTGGATACAACGTAATTTACATACTAGTTTAGCTACATATCGCTGTAGAAGTGTCTAAACAATGGAAGTCCATTTTCATTTGCACCATGTGTTTGGTTAGACACGAGTCTGTTGGGCTAACACATGTGTTTGGTTAGACACGAGTCTGTTGGGCTAACACATGTGTTTGGTTAGACACGAGTCTGTTGGGCTAACACATGTGTTTGGTTAGACACGAGTCTGTTGGGTTAACACATGTGTTTGGTTAGACACGAGTCTGTTGGGCTAACACATGTGTTTGGTTAGACACGAGTCTGTTGGGCTAACACATGTGTTTGGTTAGACACGAGTCTGTTGGGCTAACACATGTGTTTGGTTAGACACGAGTCTGTTAGGCTAACACATGTGTTTGGTTACACACGAGTCTGTTGGGCTAACACATGTGTTTGGTTAGACACGAGTCTGTTGGGCTAACACATGTGTTTGGTTAGACACGAGTCTGTTGGGCTAACACATGAAAATGGATTTTTATTGTTTTGATTCTTCAACAACATATTTGTTGACGAATCAACACAATGCCACGCCATGTTCATGTGTTAGAAGTTAGTGTATTAGACACATATCCAACCAACCAACCAACCACATGGTGCAGATCAAAATGGACTTCCATTGTTTTGACTCTTCACCAGAGATATGGTGGTTCATGTTTACACAATCTATGTTGTCAATATGTGAACTACTGTATATCCCAAGTCTTGCTGGGATGGATTACATTTTAATTTGATACTGAATTCATGCGCAAATGTGTAAAACTCCTTTGCTGAAACCATGACACTGCACAATGGCTAGTACAGAGGATAGTATATTACCGGACCCTAAATTACCATACAGTATAGTGCAGTTTCTTTTCAACCACTGACAGCTAGAGCAGTGCATGTGTGTCTAAAAGAAGCAGTATAGACAATAGCAGCGACCACTGGTCAACAGACAAACACTAACAAGTAACATACCTTAAAAACTGCAAAACTGGCTAAACAACGATTGTGTAGTGTCAGTGACAAGTTGTAGTTGTAACTTTGTCAAGACTCAAGTTTGTGATTTTTACTGCAGTTTTGAACTTAAATTGTAGAAGTTATGCGTTCATGACAGCAGATACTAAGGTAATTTAGGGAAGCTGTGTCGAATCTTATGTCAATGATGGTTCAATAATGCTAGGAAGCCAGCGGCCAGTGCAACTACTCAGCCACAAGAAGCTGACCTCGGGCTCGGGCGTTTGCTCTATTATTTTCCTTACTCCATCAATCATTATTGATTTAAGTTTCGAAGTTTTCATCAAACGTATTCATTGAGACCCCTAAGCACACCCGCACACTATATCTTCTTGTTTTCCTAAACTAGGACTACAAAACTATTTCCATAACGTTGCCTTGTACCTTTTTAATCAGACGCAAGCCACGTCAATTATTTAGGTTAGCTCGCCAATGTTTTCGACGGAAGTCAGTGTGTTCTAAAATAATATCAATGTAAAAAAACAATAAAAATATAAATGTTGGAATTCATTACGTTCTCACAAGTTGTCATTAAAGCGCACAATTAATACTCACTTAAACAAGTCCCAGGTATATTTTATTATGAGAACACATCCTAAAATCTTAATGAATAAATTACAGTTAGCGTCGAAGGACACAATTCATCTAAAGGAAAACTATTTCAGATTGCGACTAACTTATTTGTCTCTTGTTTGTGAACGCAGTTCTGTGATTTTAAGAACATGTCAAAATCAGGGGTACGCCTTTTCATATATATCATATATTGTTTACTTACAAACTTTAGTATGTTTTGTATGTTATGCGAGGGTTTAGCGTCCCATAAAACATTTAACGACCAAACAAGAACAAGTTCGTTTAGCAAGTCGGTGGGCGATAATACGTAGTATGTCAGTCACATAACGTCCTAACGCCTCCCAAAACCTACACAAGTCGCTATTTTGTACTGATAAATAAGTCTTGAAAGTTGAATACCAATTTCTATTTTCATGGATTGGTGAGAAGGTTTTTATTCGGAAACCCTCTTTGATAGTCACTGCTACCGTCAAAAGTTGTTAACTGAAATGTTTGATAGCATGACTTTATTGTTTGTGTGAGCAAATGTTATGCTTTTAATCTATCTGGTGTTTCATCAGCAAAACTTGCTAACGTAAATGTTTGATAGCATCACTTCATTGTTGTGTGAGCACATTAATATGTCATCAAGCCCTTTATTCAATTAATCGCCTTAAGTCAGTTGAGCATATTACAAGTTGCAAAGACATGTCATTAACGTTTTCGGCTCTATTGTCCCACGTTAGTAGCTGATATCTAAGAATAGTAGTTTCGGCCCACGGTGTGATTCAGGAAAAAAATCCTTAATATGATTGCACACAGAAACATATTCACATGCTAATATAACAATTATCTCATAAAATAACAGATTGCGTACTTCATTTTGGGTCATTATTTTATTATGTGTGTATGTATATATATATATATATATATATATATATAATATATACATATATATATATATATAATATGTATATATATATATATACATATATATATATATATATATATATATATATATATATATAAATATATATATATATATATATATATATATATTACGATAAATAAATAAATGTAATATATATATATATATGCACACATATATATACATATATATATCTAGATATATATATATATCTAGATATATATGTGCATTACGCGTATATAAATAAATAAACAACACTCAATAAACAACAATTGACTCGAAAACAATAATACTGTAGCGTACAACAAGTCAACAGCATTTCACTAAGGCATGCGAACAGTTGAAACTAGCAAAGAATTCGTTAGTCGTTTCGGCCCACTGCGCCCGCTGGCACCGGTTGCATACATGGATGGTTCGGCCCATGCGAGCGAAAACACTTCACGGTTCACCGGTCACGCCGTTGGATGGTTCAGCCCATGGGTCGAAACATCCGTCAATAGCGACAGTGAAATGGGCTGAACCATCCGTCTGTGTGGGCCGAATCGACTAGGCCGAACTATCCGTCGGTGTGGGCCGAACCCACGGGGCAGAACCATCTGGGACCCGATGCCACACCCGGCATAAAATTCAACCCATTCTTAAATTCAAGTTATTCAACCCATTGAAATCTCGCTTGATCTCGCATTAGAGACGTCACAGCGTATGTTTATGACAACAATGATAGAGAGTTGCTGAGCAAAATATATTTTGATATATAATATAACACGGAACACTTTTATGATATTCATACCCGGATAAAAAACAACTTTGCATGCTTACCATATATTATTGAGCGTCTGTATGTTTTATAAAGCATGTGGAAGAGTTGTGACAAGCCTGACTTGTCGTAAAAGTTGAAATAATTGGAAAGTTATGACATAATCAACAAACGGCCAAGTGACGTTTATGCATTTATTTCATTTATTATCAGGATGGCTTGCTATAGATATAGGTTGAATTTAACCGATTTCCTCGTTTCGCACGACATGGTTCGGACGTTCAATATTCATGTCAAAACCTTGCTACTCAAAACAACTTTTTCACTCAAAACAACTTTTCTAAAAATTTCTTTGCATTGAATTTATGAAGTAACTGTTAGTGAATAATTTAGTATACCGATCTCTTGCACAAAATGCTTCTTAAGATTTTTTTTAAAATGGCATATTCTATTAAGTAGGTTGAATTTGACGCCGACCAGTATAAAGAGAAATTAAATTTTTTTCCGTAGAGCCTTCTGTCATACACCATTGAATTAAATACTGATTTAATACAATGATACAGGCTTTTGGACAGGTTATACTGTCCTACGAGTATGCAAACAGCATCAACATTGGCATTTTTATAGATAGTTAGAAACTGTTTTTTTCATAGCTCATAAACTGCTGAACATAGTGCCATAAAACTTGACAGATTGTATACTCATTGTATACAGATGGCAACAGTTAAGTTATGTTTAACTTCATAATCAACTAATAAATGTTAATGAATTAACTTGTTAATTTTAATTGATGTATAAATGAACAAGGTTATATAGTGAATCATATATATTTTATTTATAAGTAACAAAATTAATAGTACGTAATATATTAATTATATTAGTTAAATAGGAAGTTTATAATATTTTACATCATTAATTTCTGTATTTGTTAAAAAAATTAACCAATTATATTTACACTTAATATATGTTTTGTATACTATTTTTTATAGAAGGAGTAATATAATGAAACATTGTCAATGGAATCTTTCCTTTTTTGTGGGATTGGAACCCGCGGATAGTGGTGGTGCCACGGCCATGGGCGATGCCATATGCTCTGCCCGCATCAGCAAATTCGCCTGGCACTTTTACGGCAGAGGTGTCATTAAAATAAATGTATGTGTAATGATTAAATATGGTAGAAAAAATTTTTAACTACCACTTTCGTCCATGTTTAACTTTTTCGAATAAATGAAATTCGAAAATTTTAAACTGCCCCTGATTTATAATTGCTTGAACCATAGGAACATCAGATTGAAGCCAAACTTCACCTGTTTCAAAATGCCTGATTCGTTAAAAGTGTTTACACGTTATCATAATACTTTCATATAGTTTCAAATTTATCTTATAATTGAGCATGTCAGCGGAAATATTGTGCTGTTTTATTGAATTTATTAGAATCAAGCGCTTTGTCCAATGGGTCATGTGACATTGTTGATCTCCCACCTTTGAGTCACAAAGTGGCCCCCTCTGTGATGTGGAAGGTGCTTGTGAGTGTTTTTTGTGGTCCTTTTCAAGAATCCTGGCCCACCTCAAGTGGGGGTATTGGTTGGATTTTCATAATCGATCATCGGTTTGGCCAAATTGACCAATAATCGATTATATAATCAGTTTGTGGGCAGTAGTTAATATAGAGATCGTTTAAAGACCTGTCTATACATTCCCTTAGCAAAACAATCTATGTAATATCTATAGAATATGCTATAGGATTTTTGCGGGCAATATTCTGTAGAATATTCTATGCAATTTGTGCAGACATAGCTATATAATTTTTAGCATCTATAGTTTTCTCTACAATATTCTGCTACACTCTGTAGAATTCTATAACATTTTATGTAGATCTACAGAAAATTTAAGTGGACATTAACTATTTCTATAAAATCTAGTTTTCTATACAACATTCTACTATACTCTATTGATTTCTATCACATTTTTGTATAATTGTATAGATTTATTTGTTAAGGGCTATAACTAGGGTGATTCACACTATTATAATAGACAGTTAATAGACGAATTCGCAAATTTATTAAATGTCACTTGAAAAAATAACTCGGAAATAAATACCTGGAGATTTTAATTTAAACTTCTTCAAATTAAAGAAAACACAGTATCCAGTTAATTTTTACAATATTCAATATTCAACATAGAATTACTGGTAGTCAAGTAACAATCAGATTTGTTAACAAACTTTATACATAATATCATTAATTAATACATTTTGCAATCAGTACTTTGTAAGTATTTAGATTGAGAGGTTTTTGGCCAGAGGAGGCTTTTGTTCGGAGGGGCTTTGTCCTAGATTCTGCAAAATCGTGATGACAACTTGTTGAATATTCACCGCAGAAATGCCTGCAATGTCATTCTATCTGTCTGAACTATGATAACCTGATTTAGGAATACTGTCATGCAGCTTGTTGAAACATTGACTCAGACACTTGAACTAATACGAACAGACTAAAACATTGCAAAGCGAACTTGAACGATGATCAAGCCAAACTCATCACAGCTGTGCTATTATCATTCATTAAATAAAATAATTTAATTGACGTCATTTTAGTCCCAGAGCTTTCTGCCAATACTACACAGGCTAATCCAATACTTCATAGGATAATCTAATACAACATAGGATAATCCAGTACTATGTAGGATAATCCAATACTTCATTGATAGCTCCTGACTCAATGCCATTATAGCTACTAGCTTCGATTATCCAAGCTCCATGATGTGGTGCCAGCATTTGTCGCAAACACAATTCCTGGCAAGTCTTGATGAAACGGGAATGAAATTCAAAGTGAATGTTTTTATACAATAAAAAATAATCTATCACAAGATTGTGATCAGTTAATTGATCAGAAACATGAACCAACCAATCATCAACAAAATTGATTAATCGGAACAACACTAGTTATTAACATGCAATATGTATAGTAACCATGCACAGCGCATATTTATCTACTGAATGCGTAAATTATTAAATATGTGCATCAAAAAACTTTTAGTCACCTTTTTTATGCTCGAATTCGCATATTTAACTGCTGTTGAGTGCCACCATGCCCCTTTTATTCGCAAGATGGCACTCAATGCTGTTCTTTCTGCTTCGCCAATAGACAATTTATTTTATAACTGTTTGTTGGTGATCTAGAATGTAGTGGAAGATCACCGAAGGAAGTGGGATCATGATGAATATGAACGCCAGGCCCTGGAACGTATGGTCAAGGAGGAATTGGGCAGTCTTGAGTCTGGCAAGAAAGAGGCACCAGTCAAGCGTGACCTTCTCCGACCAAGGGACTACAGGGTGAGTATCATTGTTGAGGTTCTTCTATCCTCTTGGGCCAAAGGGACTACAGGGTGAGTATCATTGTTGAGGTTCTTCTACCCTCTTGGGCCAAAGGGACTACAGGGTGAGTATCATTGTTGAGGTTCTTCTATCCTCTTGGGCCAAAGGACTACAGGGTAAGTATCATTGTTGAGGTTCTTCTACCCTCTTGGGCCAAAGGGACTACAGGGTGAGTATCATTGTTGAGGTTCTTCTACCCTCTTGGGCCAAAGGACTACAGGGTGAGTATCATTGTTGAGGTTCTTCTACCCTCTTGGGCCAAAGGACTACAGGGTGAGTATCATTGTTGAGGTTCTTCTACCCTCTTGGGCGTTGCGTGTGGTGGAAACGATCGCATGCCACCTTCCTCTGTCCTGGACTGTAGCAGTCATTTTGCCTGTCGTTTTGGGGGTTACCAAATTTCCCTCTCTGAAAAAGGTTCTTATCAAAGTTTCTTTAGGCCTGTTAGTCATGTTATATACAGTAGCATGAACTATATCTGTTCTAACATCTTGATCATCTAAAATGTGTAATTTCACCATTATCTCTTTATTCAACTCAGATACAGCTGTATCATGTTTTCATTGTATGCTGAAAGGGAAGGTCAGTATTCATAAACAGACAATGTCAAATTATATTTTAAAATGGTGGTTCATCAAAGCACATTTGTGCGGTCAAGATGTTATCTTTAGATACAGTTTATACTATATCTAAAGATAACATCTTGACCGCACAGTTTATACTATATAATAATAACAATATTTTTGTGATTATATTATTGATCAATATACATCTTTAGAAACTGGTAATAATAAAATATTAAATTGACCTTAAAAAAACTAAAAAAAATTGTGTAATAGTTATGAAATTGAGAACCTTGTTTCTAAGCTGACTATTATATAACTTAATACATGTATTGTTAGTCTTTATTCTTTTAACTTGATGTTGGTAAATAGCATATGGTAAATCTAGACAGTTTGCGTCTGCCTCAGGAGCTTTCCTCATGCAGCAGAGCTCTCCATATGCAGCAGAGCTCTCCATATGCAGCAGAACTCTCCATATGCAGCAGAACTCTCCATATGCAGCAGAACTCTCCATATGCAGCAGAGCTCTCTATATGCAGCAGAGCTCTCCATATGCAGCAGAGCTCTCTATATGCAGCAGAACTCTCCATATGCAGCAGAGCTCTCCATATGCAGCAGAACTCTCCATATGCAGCAGAGCTCTCTATATGCAGCAGAACTCTCGATATGCAGCAGAGCTCTCGATATGCAGCAGAACTCTCCATATGCAGCAGAGCTCTCCATATGCAGCAGAACTCTCCATATGCAGCAGAGCTCTCCATATGCAGCAGAACTCTCCATATGCAGCAGAGCTCTCCATATGCAGCAGAGCTCTCCATATGCAGCAGAACTCTCCATATGCAGCAGAACTCTCCATATGCAGCAGAACTCTCCATATGCAGCAGAGCTCTCCATATGCAGCAGAACTCTCCATATGCAGCAGAACTCTCCATATGCCGCAGACCTCTCCATATGCAGCAGAGCTCTCCATATGCAGCAGAACTCTCCATATGCAGCAGAGCTCTCTATATGCAGCAGAGCTCTCCATATGCAGCAGAACTCTCCATATGCAGCAGAGCTCTCTATATGCAGCATGGCCAACAATAAATCACTTTATTTTGGAATGGCTTCTACAGTAAATGTCAAATTATGATAGATGTCTTAAACACAAAACTTATTGTTTAATGTTTATTCTTTCAGGTTGATCTTGAATCAAAGCTTGGTAAATCTCAGGTTATCACAAAAACGACACCATCATCTCATCAAGGAGGGTATGTCCGTCAAAGCATACAGGCACTAGTTTTAAGACCATTCTGTAATTGTGTCAACAGACAGCTCACTAGTTAAATACACATTTTGCAGTAATGATTTATACATTCAGTGCAGATATGGTTTATAATAGTCATGTTTTAGAAATGGTTGCATTGAAAAGATCTGCATTTTTAAATCATCTGTGTGTGCAGGGAACAAAATAACACAAACTTCTGGGATTACTGGGTTTATCACACAAATCCCCTATACTTCCCAACAAGCCAGAGGTTCAGAAGGTAATATTATTAATAATATTGTGAGCTTCAGAAAGCTGTGTTAATAATAATGTTATAATTAACATTAGCATTTCATAACAAAGATGTAGTGTCCAAACTTGCTTCAATGCAGTTATTACTGAACAGTTACATGATGCTCCTAAAATACAAATTTACAAGTGTTGCTGCTGTTTTATTGTCAGTTTACCTTGAACTAAACATTTGCTGTGATTACAGGTATTTCTGCAATGTATGTGACTGCGTAGTGAAAGACTCCATCAACTTTCTTGACCACATCAATGGCAAAAAACGTAAGTCGTGCTTGTTAATGTCACATTTTACGTATCTGACATTTGGCTTCACTAACTACAATCTAACGTTCGGTTCTACCGTATGTTATGTTATTTTCTTAGTGTGTAATAAAAAAAATTATATAGCAGACATTTTAGATGTTTTTTGCTGCGCCAACGACTACTAATCACTATACACACCAAGTACATTGCTCTGGAAAAATTATTTGAGGTCATTGTTTGTTGTTGTTCAGATCAACGCAACCTTGGGATGTCGATGAAGGTTGAGCGGTCGTCTCTGGAACAGGTGAAGAAGAGGTTTGAGATGAACAAAAAGAAGATGGAGGATAAATCAAAGAACTACGACTTTGAGGAGCGAGTACAGGAACTCCAAGAAGAGGTAGAAAACTGTGAATGAGGAATTTTTTATGAATGTGTATTTTATTTATTTATTTAAAAAAAATGATTTACTCTAATTATTTATTTACTATGATTGTTTATTTAATTTTATAATATTTATTATATTTATTAATCTTTTATTAAAGGTCACTCCTCAATTCAGTTTTTTGCTGGTCTCGTTTCAAATTAATTTTTGCGAAAAATCAAACCTACCTAAGCCTACCACAGCAACATGCTAGGTCGCTTGGGCAACTTGGCGACATTTTTTAACTTAGTCATGTGATCAGTGAAAGGACGGAAGTTATGCCCATGATCAGAATTGACCGACACAGTGTTTACCATTTTGGATATCCACTATTTTGAGCCTTACAAGATCTAACGACTAAAGTCAATGCTTTTGATCATTTCAACAAAAATATATATAGTTTATATTATATCAACTGCGGATGTTTCTTAAGCTATTCACAGACTGCATATTTATTTGGATGTCAACGAACCAGATTTGTGATAGGCTAAATCAGTTGAGGATGAAGTTTTAACTATATTATATTTATGATAATGATAGCAGGTATGTTTTGTATGCACCTATGAACGGGCTGGTCCCAGATATATGGTAGTTTATAAATTTTAATAATAATAAAGTAGACATATTTAATAAAGTTTAACGACCTGTGTGAACGATGCAAATAATACATTTTATCGATAAGGAGTTGATATTTATGAGGGGTGGTGGGAGGTTGGCCTCAAAAATAGGTGGGAGGTGAGATGTTGGTCTCCAAAACAGGTGGGAGATTGAGACCCCTGCCACGCCCCTATCATTTATAAAATAATTTCTAAGTTGATGATTGTGTACTAGTAGCTAGTCACCAGGCAATGAACCAGTGTTCCAGTCATGACAATTGTTGCCATTGCAGGAGGAGAAACAAAGAAATTATCGACGAGAAAAGAAAAAAGACCGGAAACGCAAAGCCACAGAACCCGACCTCGAGATTGACCCAGATGTGGCGGCCATGATGGGATTTGGTGGCTTCGGAGGCAAAAAGAAAAATTGAGGCAGCTGGCAACCACCAATATTTTTGTATATTGTAACATGTTCTTCGAGCTTTGTATGTGTGTGTGTATGCGAGAATTAAACAGAATGTAATCTTTTTGATTTGTTGATATTTTTATGGAACGAGTTTGTAAATTTGTATCGATTTTGCAAGAAAATATGTGGCTCATGGAGCATCCAGCTTTGTGCTGCCAAGATTTGAGCCCTTTTTAAGATCAATATTTTGACAATTTAAGACCTTTCCATGACAAATTCAATACAAAATAACAAAGAAATTTTTTTCAAACACCCTAAAGGAGCCATTTTATTCATAACGTGATTTGACAAAACATAAAATAAAATTTTATTAAAGAAGCATATTGCAGTGAATACTACTGTTGTATCATACCATGGAGTCTAGGCCAAGTTTGGTCAAATCGAATTTAAAACGCTTCTGTAAAAAATTTCCATTTTTAAGATGCACTAAATAATAAACAATTAAAACTTGCCTGACACTGTGGGAAACATGCAAGCGTGGGCAAAAGCACATTGTGAGTGCCAACATGCAGAGTGTTGTGAGTTCCAACATGCAGAGTGTTGTTAGTACCAACATGCAGTGTTGTTAGTGCCAACATGCAGAGTGTTGTGTATGCCAACATGCAGAGTGTTGTGAGTGCCAACATGCAGAGTGTTGTTAGTGCCAACATGCAGAATGTTGTTTGTGCCAACATGCAGAGTGTTGTTAGTGCCAACATGCAGAGTGTTGTTAGTACCAACATGCAGAGTGTTGTTAGTGCCAACATGCAGAGTGTTGTTAGTGCCAACATGAAAAGTGTTGTTAGTGCCAACATGCAGAGTGTTGTTAGTACCAACATGCAGAGTGTTGTGAGTTCCAACATGCAGAGTGTTGCGAGTTCCAACATGCAGAGTGTTGTTAGTAC
This sequence comes from Lamellibrachia satsuma, assembly GCA_033239005.1. Taxonomy (NCBI): domain Eukaryota; kingdom Metazoa; phylum Annelida; class Polychaeta; order Sabellida; family Siboglinidae; genus Lamellibrachia; species Lamellibrachia satsuma. Next base: position 4,178,277 of record BSQZ01000028.1, read on the forward strand.
CAACATGCAGAGTGTTGTTAGTACCAACATGCAGTGTTGTTAGTGCCAACATGCAGAGTGTTGTTAGTGCCAACATGCAGTGTTGTGAGTTCCAACATGCAGAGTGTTGTTAGTGCCAACATGCAGTGTTGTGTGTGCCAACATGCAGTGTGTTGTTAATGCCAACATGCAGTGTTGTGAGTACCAACATGCAGTGTTGTGAGTGCCAACATGCAGAGTGTTGTGTGTGCCAACATGCAGAGTGTTGTTAGTACCAACATGCAGTGTTGTTAGTGCCAACATGCAGAGTGTTGTGTGTGCCAACATGCAGAGTTTTGTTAGTGCCAACATGCAGAGTGTTGTGAGTGCCAACATGCAGAGTGTTGTGAGTGCCAACATGCAGAGTGTTGTGAGTGTCAACAAGCAGGCATCAGTCATGTGTTCACAGCAAGCAACATCCAAACAACTTGTTTGATTGTGTTTAATAACGCATTTATATCATGACATCTTGTCCAAGTGGGAACATCACATCACAACTTCAAAATAAAATGTTATAGAATGTATTGTATGAGTGAAATATACAATACAATAATATTAAGTATAAATAAAACATGGTTACATAATATACTGCATGAGTGAATGTATACGATACAATGATATTAAGTATGCAAAATGCTCTAAGAACACAGCATTCCAATAAGCATAAATATGTGCATCATAAATATAAAATATATTAAATTTAATACAGGATTGAAGATATGGATAACAAATTGGTGCTGCGCTTTCCTTAAGTTTTGCTTAGCCATCTAAAATCACACAGTGGCAAATGTTATAACGACGGCACTTTAATTTACACTACACGTTGTAATCAGACATTTCTGCACAATGATATAATTCACTTCACAACATTTGATTCCAGCAACAGTAACGGCTTGTTATGGAATATGTTCATGAAATGCTGGAAATAACACTAACAAATAAGACCCAGCTTCTTTAAACTGCTGGTAGTGTCATTTCTATCGTTACGTTTTAACGCAAATCACAGAATGCTCAGACAAGGAATGGTGATCATCAACGTTATTATACAATGAAAGTAACCAAGAGCTCTACTAACTACAGTAAAATCATAGAATAAGTATTATTTCAACAAATCATAAAATCCTTTTTACAAATTTTCATTAAAACCCCTGAGCATATATGTTATTTTCACGTCAACAAAACCACAAGATCAGTGTAAGAAATATATATTTGTTCTTCGTCCGGTTCTGTCCATAGCACCTTTACAATGTGGATGTGCTGCAGGCTATGCAACTGTCTCTTATCGTAGCCCTATTTTGTTATTTGGCCTTTGACCTTCTTCAGTTTCTTGTCCTGGTCTCGCATCATCCGTGTAATCTCTGCAATCACAATCAAGTCACAATCAGTCTCATAATAATAACTTCTATAGTGCGTAAATCGTCAGGAACCCAAGCTAAGAGACGCAACAAACCTGAATGGTCAAACGTGATATGAACAGGGTGCAAAAGTGAAGAGCAAGGGTCTGCCGATGATTTAGGTGGAAATGCAATTTTGATAAAATATGTCTACTGTGTGGAAAGTAGCTATAGTTCCAGATTATTTTTAAGTGGTGCAGAATTTGTTGCAGATTTTTGGTGCAGCTACAGAGACAGCACTTGCCCAGGTTAAGTAGTCTTAAGAGTAAAACGTGATATAATTAGTGGTACAGATGTCAGATGACTAGTACATCCCGGCTTATTCCATTTTCTCTTGGCATAAAAAGGCAGATGAGGAACACAACGGAGAAACATGGCACTTACAATATTTACATAAAATTATTTAGCTAACAAAATATTATTCCAAATAATTGATATCCAACTTACAAGAAACCGAGAGTACGCCTTCCCATTGAGGATTCCTCTTTCACTCCCGTTCATAATAAAGGCCTGTTTAAAAGACCCACAAGTAGTTTTTGTCCAATTATGTCGTATGACACCATGTCGCATGATCACGCACAAACAAATGATGCCTGTGTGTTTATATGAGTGTCCAGACAAAGTAAGTGCGACCTTATGAATCACACTAATTCCACTTAAGCTTTGATGACAGATCATGATGACATGATGAGTGTCTGCACTGATTGGACACTGCTTAAAAATATCGCTGATTGGACTCAAGAGGGTGTTTACTTGAGCGATGTTTGTCCGATTATGTCATACAATACGGTGTTGCACGACAAAATCAGACAAACATTGCTCATGTAAAGAGGCCTTAATGATGAAACATTTTATTAATCAACATTTCTACTTGCATAGACTCCTGATATACCCTTGGTGGAGGACTATTAACTATGGCGAATCTGACCAAGAACATGTGATAGTTATAACACTGAGACGTCCCCTACTTTTGTTCTCATGCTGTAGTTGTCCTCCAAGCTTGCTCAGCCCAGCGATCTTTTTCTCGAGTCTTTCGCACAGCACGGTGGCGTCCTCTCCTAGAGGCTGTGGCTTCTTCTTCACCCTCCGGCAGCTGCGACTGTAACCTACGGCAAGACACATCATGAGCAACAGCTTGTAGCACTTCAGCATCAAGTTATGATTCTTCACTGAACAAGTCTTGTTATAGGGGCATATCCCAATAATCCAATACAATTATTAAACTTAGACACCTCCCAATAAACCAATACACTTATTAAACTTAAAGATACCTCCCAATAATCCAATACACTTGTTAAACTTAAAGATATCTCCCAATAATCCAATACACTTGTTAAACTTAAAACACCTCCCAATTATAGTATACACTTGTTAAACTTTAAAGACACCTCCCAATAATGCAACACACACTTAGACTTAACCCAAAATGCTGTTCCATATATCCCCTAAGAAACAATATTTTACCAAACTCTTCTCCAAATGCTCTGTAAAGAAACTATTGACATTTGGTCATAATTAGTCGTTCGGCCACCCATTTCTTTGCACAGACTGGCCTCAAGTAACTTGCTTGGGCCGTCTTAGAGTATCTTACCTGGAGTATCGTCCTTTACAGGTGGACAGTTGGGAGACCACTCTACAAAAATCAAGGATGTTATAAGTCATAACTAACCTCTATGCAAATCACATAATAATTTTATAGCAGTGGCATTCACACATACTGAAGTAACTTTTTTTATGCAGCATATGTAATTTGATAATGTGGCTGTCGTGTGACATTGGAAGAGTTTCAAACTACATAGCTCTCAGCTTAATAATAATAAAATAATAAACATTGTTTATTCATTAACTTATTAAATACAAAGGTTATGAGATAAAAATACATATACAAATAAACACCATGAAGTAGAAATGGTATGTCTATGTTAATGTTATTATTCGTATACAAGTTGAAGTTAAATGTATTATGGCAAATGAATAAAATATACACTGTACTACAGTTCTTATGACCATGTGTACGATGACGTCATCTTACCAGACCGTCATTCCTACTGAAGAAGCCATCTTGTTAAGATAGGCGAAATTATCTAAAGGTAATAAAACAGTTTGGATATGGTAGTAAGAGCTGCAGTATAATAGGTACCAAGATAGTTTTGTTAAAAAAAGCAAAGCAATCAATAAAACTCTCATGAAAATCTTAATTATCAGTAGCCGTACATGTGTCACACTCACAAGAACTCAAGTTATTTATTCCAACAAGTTTCACATCATTGAGCACATATTAATGGCAAAATATATCCTGCCTCAAGAAGTCTTTAGCACCAGTAGTAAGAAGGTATTTTAATGACATAGGCACATTTTAGATTGGTTATAAAACATTCCTCAAAACTGCCAATGAATGGAAAGGCATACAAAAGTAGAATTATAACAAACAAGTTACAAAAGAAACATTTGTGGAGTACTTTCCAGTACAGTTTTAATGACAAACAAATTTGGGTGGAAGTTGATATGTGGTGACCTCTGGTGACAGGATTTACTGTGTGTTATTACACAAAACATATGTAAGCACCAAACAAATGGGGAAGCAGAGAAAACACTTTGGGTAGGCACCGTCCTGCAGTATCCTCAAAGGTCCTGCAGCAGTTCCAAACTACGACAATTTGCAATTTCCAAATGAAACACCGCAGTGAGACAATAGAAACGTAAATTGACAGGTATAACTACCAGCGTCTGTTGGATCGGGCTGTGGCTTCATCACAGCTTATATGAAATGTCTGACGTAACATATTCTTAAAAGTGAACATTTTGGTATGCTGAAAGGTCAAAATCCAATCACAAAGTGTAAAGCCATTTGATTAGTGCCAAGGACCAGACACAGCACTGTATAAGAACTTACCTTTGTATCTTACCAGCGAATACCTTATTGCTTTGAGCCCATACACACGTTGCCATATTTGGACTCCAAGCAATAAGGTATTTGCTGGGAAGATATAAAGGTAGATTAAGTGTCTGCTGCACTGTATTCGGTCTTGACTTTGACTTCTCTGTAGATAGGTTTGATATTTTTGCGAAATGAGCCCAAAATATATGAATTAATACAATTGGATTTTGAACTGCAATGAACCAAAATGTACACTTTTAAGAAAACATTTTGTCTGGAGCCAAAATGGCGGGTCACTGTGGATTGTGGAACTGCTTTGACATCAAACTGCTTGCTCCATTTCTTGTTCGCAGTCCAGAGAAAGTGCATGGAAAGAGAGAAGTTTTGCCACAATGGGGCGCCACAGTAGATATGAGGCAATATTAACGCTGGCGTCAGGATGAGAAACGTAACAAACAGCAACAAACAACTGTAGAAAGTTTATCTGACAACCCTTGCATGTCTCAGCAACAGCTCCACAAACATGTCAATTACGCCAGCACATCGTACCAAAGCAGACGGTGATGCCAGCACATCATGCCAAAGCAGACGGTGATGCCAGCACATCGTGCCAAAGCAGACGGTGACGCCAAACACAAACTGTTTTCTAACTAGAATTATGCTTTGTATGTTACTTTTAAAATTGTTCGATGTTATAGATGCAATAATGCATATTCAAAACTGTCAGAAATTGTGCTAATAACTTTAACTTAAATGAACTATTTGGATTATTACCTATTATGGTGTAGTACTAAATCCAAAGTTTTTCTCAAACAATGTGAACATAATTTCTGCACCACTATAAAATACGACCAAATGCAACAATTCGCTGTTCAATAACGTAAATATAAAAGCAACATCTACGTTCATTAAATTACAATTTTTCTTGCACATCAAAAACTCTGTCTAGAATCAGATAATTAAAATGTTCAATGCCATTGACATGGTATAATGATTTCTACTTCTGCCATAAATTTACATTGTGTTTCCACGATTATGACATTATATTTGCAGACGTGCAGTTTTGTATGTGTTGAAATCAGTATTTTGGCTTAAAAGTCTGTATAAATGCAAATAACTGTAAAAAATTTGTCTTTGGTCTATAGCATTTAGATTCTGATCAAGTGTCGCCAACTATCAGGCTATGAAACATACCTACATAAAAAATAAGCTAGGTTACGTAACACATCTGCCTAGTGATCTGCTTACTTCTGATGCAGATCAAGTGTCGCCATCTATCAGGCTAAAAAACAGACCTGCATAAACAAACAAAATTTGCTAGGGTTTGCCGGAAATGTGGCTAGGAATTTTTCGTTAAATTTGAAACAAGTCTGTATAAATATCGGATACGGCCACTGTTCTTCCAAAATAAAAAACTTGTATTGAATATGGGTAATCTGTATGACATGGTATGTCTGTACTCTGTATGACATGGTATGTCTGTACCCTGTATGACACGGTATGTCTGTAACCTGTATGACATGGTGTGTCTGTACCCTGTATGACATGGTATGTCTGTACCCTGTATAACATGGTATGTCTGTACCCTGCATGACATGGCATGTCTGTACCCTGTATGACATGGTATGTCTGTACCCTGTATGACATGGTACGTCTGTAGGAAATGGTATGTCTGTATCCTGTATGACATGGTGTGTTTGTACCCTGTATAACATGGTATGTCTGTACCCTGTATGACATGGTATGTCTGTACCCTGTATGACATGGTATGTCTGTACCTTGTATGACATGGTGTGTCTGTACCCTGTATGACACGGTACGTCTGTATGACATGGTATGTCTGTAACCTGTATGTCTGGTCTGATGACATATTTACATGGTATATCTATACCCTGTATGTCTGGTCTGATGATATATATACATGTGAGGGTTGTCAAGATCACACAGCGGTTATCAATCACAATCACTGGTCTACATAAACATTAACTCTGTCATGGACAGATACCTGGCTCATAAACAGTAGATTTACTGCCGACGAAATCAGACACAGAGGAGACACTATTGTCTCTCTCTGGGGGCATCGACCCTGTGGACAGAAACCATGGCAACAACCCTGTAACCATGGCAAAGGTATGATAGATGGTGTTGCCCCTATATGGCCAGTAACCAATGTATCCTTTTTGCGAAATTATTCATAAATATTTTTGACATGGTAATTGCCTCTCATGAAACTTTTGATATTCATTCCAAACAGTAGGTACCAATAATCTTATCGCCAGCCCCTATCAGCCATCAGAAAACACAAACATAACACAGGAGAGGTGTTCTACGAAAGATGTAAGAATATTAGACCACAAGGAGAAATGGCTTAGAAGACGCCATAAACGTCCACTGGGTGAAACCTGTCCTGAACCAAGACCTCGGCCAGGAGTTCCAACCTATCCTTCTCCAGCTTGTGTCACATGATGCTGGTCATGTGACACAACCTTAGCGATATCAATCCACTGATGATGACTGGGTGAGTCAGTCAAAATATTCGGAACGAATACCAAAAGTTTCTTGAGAAGAAAAATCACCATGTCAAGAATCAAATACTAGAAGGTGAATCCATTTAATGTTCACAGATGCATTTGATAAAAAATTTGTGGAACGGCATAATTTGTTAACGCTTCATGATTTATAATTTACAACATATATGGGAGCCAAGCAGAAAAAAAATAACTTAGTTCAAACACAAAGATCATGATATAATCTTAGTTTCATTGTAATAACTTGATACATTTAATTTCTGGTGAGATTGATAAGCTTTTATTTTTGTATTAAATATGCAGCCTAGGTCCAAACTTCATCTAATGTCTGTGACCACATCAGACACACATTGACTTCAAAAACAGATATTAATTTTAATAAAAAATAATCATGTAAAACAACCACCTTCTGCAGCTTGCTTCAACCTTGAACTATCCTGTCGCAAGTTCATGTACAGGTCAAGGTCACTCAACAGCTGATCTGGGTCAGTGGCCGACCTATATCTGCAATGGCAGGAAATAAGACAGAGGCATTAACACAACCGTTGTTTATTTGGTAGATAATCAATTAAACACTACAGTTAGCATATGTAACAATATTACATATTTCCAATGAAGAGCACAACATTCTGGACTGGAATCAACTTCCACATGACTGGGCAACAGACAAGTACACTAAGTGCAGACAATGACTAAACTTGGCTTCCTAGCAAAACTTCAACCAGATCAAAAAGAAAAATTTTTCAGTGTGTTATACATTGTGATTTCGAGATAGAAAAATTAAGAGAATTTGGGCATTTTATTAATACGAAACCCTGTATCAGTTAGCCATTGTTGAACATTCCTTTAACAACTGACCGAGACTCACCCTGAAGATGTCCCGCCTCTAGACGAATGTCTGCCAGAAGTTGTCTTCTCATTATGAGCCTGTGGCATCTGCTTGGAGGCCTGCTGCTGCAGCTGCTGCCCGTAGATCAATGACTTCATCTCTTCCAGCAACTGACGAAGTTCCTCTCCAACAGCATTCTGGGAAGCGATATTTTGAATTTGCTCCTACAATGATATAAATATTAATAACCACAGAAGTTTAATAGTACACATATTTTAAATGTATAAATACACCTGTAATAAAACAAAATAATAGAGCATTAAATTGTATAATATAAAAAATTAGGCCTGCATAGTAATAAAAAGTATAGACACCATTTTAAATCATACAATACAATGTTAATATCGAATTACTACTACCACTCGGTTATTTTAAAACACATAAAATTATCAAATGAGTTTGCGGTTACTGCCAGTGACAATGATTAAGGTATACTAGTTTTCAAATCTTGCAGTTCGAGGCACAATGTATTTCATTGTTTAATGTATAAATGTTTTGCCTATTTTAAACTTCCAACATTAGCATAAGAAGCAAGACTTTAAGTTGCCTTAGCATTTTATTTAGCCCATCACGAATCAGGTTAGTTGATGTTCATATCTTTATGCAGTCAGTTTAATAAGAGTGCCTATGTTTGTTGAAATCATCAAAAGAATTTACTCATTTGATCGGTTAATCGGTTAACAGCTTTATGCTATAGAACACGGAGAACCAACTGCGCACTTTCACTGTCAAAATTTGGTTTGGTTAAACCAAAAATAATTTAATAGTTTGTCCGATGATTTCATCAAAGCTAAATAACACATTTGCCAATGAGCTGGCACGTCATAGTGGGTACTAGATAGGTTTTATTGTTTTGTGAAATGACTCTGAAACAATATGATGCAGGTGTGAAGGCCAGTCTTTTAAACATCAGTTGAGACCGGAGGACATAGGTAAATGTGAAGATTACCAAACTGACCTCAAATGGTTTCGAAGACACAGGCTGTTCTACTTTGGCATGCGATGACTTCGCCCTGCTGTCTGTGGGCTGGAATGGAGACACGGACAGACTCTTGTTGGAAGCCTTACTTCTGTGACTCGACTTGTTCATGTGGCCATTCCGGGCCAGCTCCTAACACAAAATGCCATCAGATCTAATCAACAATAAATTTATTTTTATATAGCGCAGTTTCCTTGAAAGCTAAATATGTGTAACACAAAATGCATGAATATATTATATATATTGTATATAAAAAATACATATAAAACTGTGTTAAAACTTATGTAATTTGTTTAAAGGTAAACTAATAAAATATATGTGATAAGTTATTGTTCTTGTGACTACGATGACGTGAGCCAGTAATACGCTGTTACCTATGTTATATTTTACATTTTAATTCTTTATATACTGCACCCATCCAAAAGACTATGTAATTGCCCTGAATGGGATGAAAAAATTGATATTGTATTGTATATATATATATATATATATAAGGATCGATTATCTCAAACAATTAAGCAGTGTATCTTGTATTTTCCTGGTTGAAATTGTTTAATACTTAGGTGTGGGTGGGTGGGTGGGTGGGTGGGTGGGTGGGTGGGTGGGTGGGTGGGTGGGTGGGTGGGTGGGTGGGTGGGTGGGTGGGTGGGTGGGTGGGTGGGTGGGTGGGTGGGGTCAATCCTGCCGAAAATTCCTTTTGGATTACTAGAATTTTTTATATTTGTAAATGCCCTTAATGCTTTCTGATCATAAAATAAACCAAATAAACTTGAAGGTTACCGCTGATTTCAAGACACACGTACCTTGAGTTCTAGCTGGTGTTTTAGTTTTGTTCTTGCTAAGTCCTGCTCCTGATGTTCTAACTTTTCCTGCATTAACGCACTCTTTGTGACAGCCTGAAACATGTCACAACGTAAAAGTTAATGCACTCTTTGTGACAGCCTGAAACATGTCAAAATGTAAAAGTTAGTATGAAATTATTAATAATTAGCAGTATAAAGATTCAATGCTGATCCATGTGGTGAAAAAAAACAATACAAAAACAAATTTTTAAAAGTAAGGAGGGTCGAGCAATTGAGCTATTAAAAAATTTATTTTGGTCATTGAATCGGGTAACTTGGGAAAGTGTGAATAGTCTTTGTTTATATTGAGAAGGAACATTTAATCAACATAGCAATGCCATTTACATTGGCATCAGTCATATCACATCAACTTGGAAATCAGTGGTACCTTTTCGAGAGATGCCTCCAGTTTGTTGACCTTGTCGTGAAGCTGTCGAGTCCGGCACTGGTTATCATGTAGTTCAGCCTGCAGCTTCTCGCTCTGCTTCGACGCTCGCTTCAGCGTAGTCGCTAACTTCTGATTGTCCTCTTGCAAGATGTGTTCATGCTGTTGCCATGGGAACATGCTCATGTCAATCAGGGATCGGAAAATGGTAATGGTATACGGGAGTTCTTATATAATGCGGTATCCAGTCCATACAAGTCAAAGCACTTTACATTTCACTAGCAGACCTGTCCCTTCCAACGCCAACTCAAGTTGTCTGAGAAACATTTCAGCCTCACAGCAATTACTCCACGAAGACTACTCATTTATTTATATCCACCATTGTCTAAAGCCAGGTACTTATTCTGTACAGCTGAGTGAACTAAGGCAATATGGAGTGAACAAAATTGTGCTAGTTTCAACACTAGGACAATATGTATACTGGTGGACTGATAATGTCCTTGGGAGTGTTCAAACTGCTTGTCATTTCACCCCCTGGCAGACCTGTTCATTCGAATGTCATCTCGACTTCTCTGGGAAGCATTCAGCCACACTGCAATTACTGTGTGAAGACATGTCCACATACACCTCTGTCTGTAGCCAGATACTCATTTATACAACTGAGTGAACTGAGGCAATGTGGGTTGGACAAAACTGCCAAAGCTTCGAAATGGCAGCAAGTGGATTTGAACCCAGATTCTCTCGATTGAGAGTCAAATGTACTAACCACAATGCCACCGCACCCCACAACATCGTCACCGCACCCCACAATAATGCCACCGCACCCCACAACAACGCCGCCGCACCCCACAACAACGTCACCGCACCTCACAATAATGCCACCGCACCCCACAACAACGCCGCCGCACCCCACAACAATGCCACCGCACCCCACAACAACGTCACCGCACCCCACAACAATGCCACCGCACCCCACAACAATGCCACCGCACCCCACAACAACGCCACCGCACCCCACAACAACGCCACTGCACCCCAAAACAATGCAACCGCACCCCACAACAACGCCACCGCACCCAACAACAACGCCACCGCACCCAACAACAACACCACCGCACCCAACAACAACGCTGCCGCACCCCACAACAATGCCACCGCACCCCACAACAACGCCACCGCACCCCACAACAACGCCACCGCACCCCACAACAACGCCACCACACCCCACAACAACGTCACCGCACCCCACAACAAACTAAAAGGCTGTAGGTTCTTGCAATTATTATAAACCAAATGTCACATCACAGGAATACTTACAAATGAACAGCTCTGATATGGACATAAGACATTCTGCATGCAACAAGAACCATACTCAATGTCTACATAAAGAGCCTGATCACTGGTGTCTCCTCAGTTACCTTGCCTGCAGCCTCCATGCATTCCTCCAGCCAATGAATCTTTGAGTGAAGTGAGTCAATCTCACTGCGTTTCTCCGTCACCGCCTTCTGCATCAGGCCTGCGACCTTCACCGCTGAAACACAAGGTCAATGTCTCTCACTACACTGTAGTGAAGCTGGTACTGGCCAGAAAACTAATCATCTTTATATTATGGTTTGTATACACATGGGACATACGCATGTGTCAGTATTCCCCTACTGATAATACATTTATAATTATGGTTTGTATACACATGGGACATATACATGTGTCAGTATTCCCCTACTGATAATACATTTATAATTATGGTTTGTATACACATGGGACATATGCATGTGTCAGTATTCCCCTACTGATAATACATTTATAATTATGGTTTGTATACACATGGGACATATGCATGTGTCAGTATTCCCCTACTGATAATACATTTATAATTATGGTTTGTATACACATGGGACATATGCATGTGTCAGTATTCCCCTACTGATAATACATTTATAATTATGGTTTGTATACACATGGGATATATGCATGTGTCAGTATTCCCCTACTGATAATACATTTATAATTATGGTTTGTATACACATGGGATATATGCATGTGTCAGTATTCCCCTACTGATAATACATTTATAATTATGGTTTGTATACACATGGGACATACGCATGTGTCAGTATTCCCCTACTGATAATACATTTATAATTATGGTTTGTATACACATGGGACATACGCATGTGTCAGTATTCCCCTACTGATAATACATTTATAATTATGGTTTGTATACACATGGGACATATGCATGTGTCAGTATTCCCCTACTGATAATACATTTATAATTATGGTTTGTATACACATGGGACATACGCATGTGTCAGTATTCCCCTACTGATAATACATTTATAATTATGGTTTGTATACACATGGGACATATGCATGTGTCAGTATTCCCCTACTGATAATACATTTATAATTATGGTTTGTATACACATGGGACATATGCATGTGTCAGTATTCCCCTACTGATAATACATTTATAATTATGGTTTGTATACACATGGGATATATGCATGTGTCAGTATTCCCCTACTGATAATACATTTATAATTATGGTTTGTATACACATGGGATATATGCATGTGTCAGTATTCCCCTACTGATAATACATTTATAATTATGGTTTGTATACACATGGGATATATGCATGTGTCAGTATTCCCCTACTGATAATACATTTATAATTATGGTTTGTATACACATGGGATATATGCATGTGTCAGTATTCCCCTACTGATAATACATTTATAATTATGGTTTGTATACACATGGGACATACGCATGTGTCAGTATTCCCCTACTGATAATACATTTATAATTATGGTTTGTATACACATGGGACATATGCATGTGTCAGTATTCCCCTACTGATAATACATTTATAATTATGGTTTGTATACACATGGGATATATGCATGTGTCAGTATTCCCCTACTGATAATACATTTATAATTATGGTTTGTATACACATGGGACATATGCATGTGTCAGTATTCCCCTACTGATAATACATTTATAATTATGGTTTGTATACACATGGGACATACGCATGTGTCAGTATTCCCCTACTGATAATACATTTATAATTATGGTTTGTATACACATGGGATATATGCATGTGTCAGTATTCCCCTACTGATAATACATTTATAATTATGGTTTGTATACACATGGGACATATGCATGTGTCAGTATTCCCCTACTGATAATACATTTATAATTATGGTTTGTATACACATGGGACATACGCATGTGTCAGTATTCCCCTACTGATAATACATTTATAATTATGGTTTGTTTACACATGGGACATATGCATGTGTCAGTATTCCCCTACTGATAATACATTTATAATTATGGTTTGTATACACATGGGACATATGCATGTGTCAGTATTCCCCTACTGATAATACATTTATAATTATGGTTTGTATACACATGGGACATATGCATGTGTCAGTATTCCCCTACTGATAATACATTTATAATTATGGTTTGTATACACATGGGACATATGCATGTGTCAGTATTCCCCTACTGATAACACATTTATAATTATGGTTTGTTTACACATGGGAAATATGCGCGTGTCGGTATTCCCCTACTGGTAATGCATTTATAATTATGGTTTGTTTACACATGGGAAAGAAGTGTTGTGGGATGTGGTGGCTCAGTGGTTAGAGCACCTGATTGTCAATCGAGAGGACTTCATTCATTCACTTCGCTTGTGTATTTCGGATAAGAGACTAAAAGCCATGGGCCCTTCTACTTGGTGTCTCTGTCAGGGACAGTAAAAGAACATATGCAGGGGGTAAATGTAACACGTCTTGGACTGGTGATCTGTATCGGTAAACATGTTAACATATAAAACTCCTGTGTTAGCTGTAGGTGTTTGGAATATACCTCATAAGTCATAAGATGTCAGTATACTCTCCTACAGGTAATACGTCAGGTTAGTGATGTTTAATCTATATATGGTGTTATGATGAGAACATTCTAAACTGCCTTCATAAATATTACTAATATTTTGGTCTTTAAGTCCACAATATCTATTTTATGTTTATCATAGTAGAAAAGAACACAATGTGATAAAGAAGGTGGGGAGGCTGCCGGTGGATGGAAAATGCAGCAAGGAACGGCAAATGTTAAGAATGAGAGACGTGGTGAGGAGAGACACGGAGGTGGCAGAGGTTGTGGAGGGGACGACAAAGGTTAAGAATGAGAGACGTGGTGAGGAGAGACACGGAGGTGGCAGAGGTTGTGGAGGGGACGACAAAGGTTAAGAATGAGAGACGTGGTGAGGAGAGACACGGAGGTGGCAGAGGTTGTGGAGGGGACACAAAGGTTGAGAATGAGAGACGTGGTGAGGAGAGACACGGAGGTGGCAGAGGTTGTGGAGGGGACGGCAAAGGTTAAGAATGAGAGACGTGGTGAGGAGAGACACGGAGGTGGCAGAGGTTGTGGAGGGGACGGCAAAGGTTAAGAATGAGAGACGTGGTGAGGAGAGACACGGAGGTGGCAGAGGTTGTGGAGGGGACAGCAAAGGTTAAGAATGAGAGACGTGGTGAGGAGAGACACGGAGGTGGCAGAGGTTGTGGAGGGGACGGCAAAGGTTAAGAATGAGAGACGTGGTGAGGAGAGACACGGAGGTGGCAGAGGTTGTGGAGGGGACACAAAGGTTGAGAATGAGAGACGTGGTGAGGAGAGACACGGAGGTGGCAGAGGTTGTGGAGGGGACACCAAAGGCTAAGAATGAGAGACGTGGTGAGGAGAGACACGGAGGTGGCAGAGGTTGTGGAGGGGACGGCAAAGGTTAAGAATGAGACGTGGTGAGGAGAGACACGGAGGTGGCAGAGGTTGTGGAGGGGACGGCAAAGGTTAAGAATGAGAGACGTGGTGAGGAGAGACACGGAGGTGGCAGAGGTTGTGGAGGGGACGGCAAAGGTTAAGAATGAGAGACGTGGTGAGGAGAGACACGGAGGTGGCAGAGGTTGTGGAGGGGACGGCAAAGGTTAAGAATGAGAGACGTGGTGAGGAGAGACACGGAGGTGGCAGAGGTTGTGGAGGGGACGGCAAAGGTTAAGAATGAGAGACATGGTGAGGAGAGACACGGAGGTGACAGAGGTTGTGGAGAGGGTGACAAATGTTAAGAATGAGAGACGTCGTGAGGAGAGACACAGAGGTGGCAGAGGTTGTGAAGGAGGACACAATGGACAGGCCATCGTGGCTGAGGAGGATCCCAGTGGCTGCTCTCAAACGGGAATAAATGGTCGAAAAAGGATGATGATTTATTTTGTCTACTTTGTGTTGTGTGTTGTCTATGACTTGTAAGTGCCTACCTTTGCCGTCCACAACCTCTCTTGTCTTCAATGTCTTGCTTGCCAACCTCAGGTCATTCTCAGCAGCTGGAAGAACATAAATTAGTGTAATTAATTCAGCCAGTCCAAGCTGACAAATCTATATGAGAGTCAATTTATTTGTGAGAGCCTTTGTGGAAACATATGAAACAGTTAAATTTATGGTTCTACATATAGCGAAACACAAAACGTCCTTACAGATAACACCCAGTGTAACACATATGTCAAGACGTTATTGTTTACTTGTGAAGCTCATGTTTTTACGTCACTCTAAATGGAACAGCAGCAGACAAATACAACTGCAAGTGATCGACCAATATACAGGATAAAACAATGTTATTTTGGCAGTTATTTTGTTACAATCTACAAGTTATAGGCCTACTAGCTTCAAGTCACTGAACCTCTTAACGTGTAACATTTGGGATGTGTACGTGTAGATCATGTACATGTCACACGTTTGCCATGATAACCTCTCTAATTTTGCAAATCACTGAGACTAACTGAGCCCCAATGTCATTTCAAACAGCCTAAGCTAGTACGGTCAAACTACCTTTGAGCCTATGAGTCAGGGTCTTGATTTGCCGAAGAAGTTCTGTCTCACGTTCTTTGAGACATGCCTCCAGTGCCTGGGTGGTCTCACTGAGACGCGATACTTCGTAGCGACTTAGTCGCAGCTCTTCCATCAGTTCAGCGTTTTTGGCAGTGGCGCCCTCTAGTAGCACACTTGCCTCACTTAGCTCTCTCTTTCGACGCCCATTGTCAGTGTCGATCTCTTTGGCGTAGCGCTCACGGATACGTACCTACCAACATCGAAGAAGTGTCAGGGATCAATTCAGTTTGCATATTCCTATTTTAAAATGCTGTATATATACGTAACATTCTATAAGCGATATTTATTGAAAATTCATTCTTTACCATAAAGCTGCCCCAATACTTCAGTTTTTCACTCATCTCATTAACAAAATGCATTAATTTCGCAAATGTGGTATTTAGTTTTGATGAAATCATTAGACAAACTATTAAATAAATTTTTATTTGGCAGAACCAAAATCGGTGAAAAGGGGCAACAGTGGCTATGCATCTATATAATATAAGGTTCACTATTTCCCAGATTTAACTATTAAATTTAATTCTTTTGATGATTTCAACAAAATGATTCAATCTTTTATTAAACAAACAGACAAATTACCATTCATGCACTATAAATAAGAATATAAACAAATCTGATGTGTGATGGGATAAATAGACTGAGAAGTCAGCTTTAACTATATCACTACCATGAAGCAAGAAAAATCAACAACAGTGCCACCTAGCGATGCTGACCTTCTTCGTAAGGTCATCACGTTCGTGCCTCAGTTTTTCCATATCAATGATCTTCTCGTTCAGCTGCTGCTGAAGCTTGTCTCGTTCGTGTCTCACCGTCTCTGCCGTTGTGATGGTGATGGCTGCATTCTCTTCCGCCTTTTCAGCAGTGCCCTGAAGTGCCAGGAAGTTCTTCTCCCGCTCCTCAAGTTGCACCTCGAAGCGATCCTTGAGCGTGCTCACAGTCGCCAACTCCGCGTTCTTCTCGTCCAGCAGGCGGTAGTAGTAGTCACGCTCCGCAGTGAGTCGTGCGATGTCCCCAGTGCGGTCCCGCAGCAAATTATTCAGGTGCTCCACATTTGCTGCTGCAGCATCGTATTTCTGTTTCACGTCATCGAAAGTTTCCAAAAGTGCTGCATGTTTCTCAAGAAGATTTTTGTGCTCGTTTTTCGCAAGCTCCGACTCAAGTTTGAGAGCGTGACATTTCTCAGTGACAGCACTGAGCTGTGTCGCTAGTGTGTCGATGCGGTCCTCAGCGCGCTGCACTCCTTCCTTCTCAGCAGTCACCACCTGGTGGGAGAGAGAGATATCAGCAAATTTCAACATTGTCTACTCATAATGTATCATAGTGTGTCTACCAGACATTGTAAACATAACAAATTCTAATCACTGAAATGTATCATAGTGTATGTCTACCAGACATTGTAAACATAACAAATTCTAATAATTAAACACGTTTCTACTTTTATTATCACAAAAACATTTTGAACTGGTGGTTTTGGCGATATCCGCTATTCAAATAGTTTTTTTACTCACCTGTCCACTATGTGGAGGCACTTGTTATATACTGCCATAGCATTTCAATGGCAGTAATCAAGGATTATCGTTCAATGTATTTATTTTCAAGATTTTCATGTTTCTCTGTAACTGATTGTCAAAATCTACGACAGCAGCATTGGCAGACAATGTTACTTCTGATGGTGATGGTGATTTAACACGCTATATCTTACTTAGACTGTTGACAACAGTCTGTTGTACAACTTTAGTGATGGATTTTTGTCGGATGTTCGTGACAACCGGAATAAAGACGATGTAGAAATTAATGACAGTGGCGAATTTGATACTAACGATGACGATTAAATGACGTAATTCTTGGATTGTTGGTTACCACAATGACAATAACTAAAATTATCTCGCTTGCTTTACTTTTTCATTATGATTATTCTACTTTTAGAATATATATGATGTTCCTACAATGTAAAATACATTGTTGTTGCTAAAATCTTGATTTGAAGTGACGTAGTCGACAAAGTCACTGGGAATGCAGTATGCGGTGGTCACAACACACGAGGGCCACAGGACTGAAATAGTTAACTTACACATTGAAATAATTATTACTTTGATAAGAAAGATACCAGCACCATTACCAGTCAGTCTGAAAATGTTTGATATGACACAAACATTTTCATTAGCAATTAATGTCAAAGGCATATTGGCCATCGAGGTTTCTTTGAGGAATTACCATACAGGTGGGCTACAACATGTCTGTGGGCTACCAGATATTTCAGCAAGGTAGCCCCATTGGCTACCTAGAATTCTGGAGTTATTTCTACCAACGCACTGTGTTGTGGATCTGGCTCTTGTAGTCCTGCTGCATCCGCCCCATGCTCTGGTGCAGCTGGTCAATGAGTGTGTTCTTCTTCTCAATCTCCCCGGTCAGATGCTCCTCATGCCCTTTCACCTCCGTGACCTTCTCCTGCAGTTGAAGGACGCGTGCCTTTTCGACTTCGCATTCTCGCTCAAGTCTCATGATTGTCTCCTACAAATACCAGGCTGACTATATGAGACTGCTCTCATGATTGTCTCCTACAAATACCAGACTGACTGTGTGAGACTGCTCTCATGATTGTTTCCTACAAATACCAGACTAACTGTATGAGACTGCTCTCGTGATTGACTCCTAAAAATACCAAGATGACTGTGTGAGACTGCTCTCATGATTGAGTCCTACAAATACCAGACTGAGTGTGTGAGACTGCTGTCATGGTTGTCTCCTACAAATACCAGAATGACTATGTCAGACTGCTCTCATGATTGAGTCCTACAAATACCAGACTGATTGTGTGAGACTGCTCTCATGATGTCACCTACAAATACCAGACTAACTATGTGAGACTGATCTCATAATGTATCCTACAAATACCAGACTGACTGTGCGAGACTGACACCAGTCAGTAAATTCATGTTAAACATCATTTAACAATCGTGGAACTGTTTCTAACAAAAACATCTAGGCTTGGCGAAAAGCAGCATATATGTGGCTTTCTAAAATATTTACTATAAAACAAGGTTTTATTTTTATCTTTGGACACAAAAAAATATACAACATGCATACATTATTACTATATTACATTTAGTATATATGCAAGAACTAACCATTTTTACATGATAAAGAGAAAAACTATATTTATTACATATGTCGATTTAACATATACATAAATTGACTATTTCCTAAAGTAGAAAGTTGCCTGGTCATCAATTACATTATATCAAGGATTTAAAAAATTTAATTATCACATGATAACACAAATTACAGATACAACAGCTATCACATGATAACACAAATTACAGATACAACAGCTATCACATGATAACACAAATTACAGATACAACAGCTATCACAAAAAAGACAAAAATTACATAATAAATTAGCATCAAAATCATCTGATAACACAGTGCAAAAATAATATTGGTATGAACTGAAATAACATTGAGACGTACTTGGACCCCCTCGAAGCGTGATTCCAGGGCAGCATTCTTGCGGATGGCCTCCAACCGTTCAGCCTTGATCATGGTCAGTTCCTTCTCGGACTGCTCAACGGCCATCTCCAAGCCTTCTCTCTAAGTCCAGTTAAAATGTCCACTCAGTGAATTGTTTTAATTTTATTTATTCAAATAACAAGTTGGCCATTTCCACCACTGCGTAACAGCCGTCTGTGATTTTCAGTGAACATGGACACAGTTTCCTGTTTTCTATTACTCTCCATAACTGATACTTTTCATGACTTTCTGTCGATTCTAACATATATAATATGGTATGTGATTTGTCTGCAATGTTTCCAAATTCTTTTCAAACCCAAAGTGCTTCCTACCTTCTGCACCCACTCTGCATGTTCTCGCTGTTGGTCATCCTTCACCGATGAGAGGGCTCGCTCCAACTCACATATGTGCTGGTAACTTCCCCGTGTCTGATGGTCTGTCTCATTTCTGTAACAACATATCATACGTATACTACTCTCACAAGGGGAGGATGAGTCTTGTACATTCATTTCAGTAAGGAGGTCGAACTTTGTACACAAGTAAAATATTAATTTTTAAGTGCAGGTTGATGAAATATGATGTTAGTGCTGAATGTATTGAACAATTCACACTGTTACTGCTATAAAATACCCCTAATAATGTAATTTCAATTTAATATATATATTTAATTACATTTAGTAAAAAAATTTATGACCAGTATCAATGTCAGCCTCACGCCAGATTTCAGGGACACTGACAAGAACAACTATTACTACCCTAGATACCCTTCAAACCCTAGTTAGTGCATGAGGCCACATATATTTTAGATTCATTCTGATTGATTATTGTAACTGATTACAATTCATAATGATTACAATCATAATCAAATCCTACATTGGCAATGGCGAATACAATCGAAACATCACAAAACAGGAGAAAACACACAACAGGTACAATGC
This sequence comes from Lamellibrachia satsuma, assembly GCA_033239005.1. Classification (NCBI taxonomy): domain Eukaryota; kingdom Metazoa; phylum Annelida; class Polychaeta; order Sabellida; family Siboglinidae; genus Lamellibrachia; species Lamellibrachia satsuma. The sequence goes on from BSQZ01000028.1 coordinate 4,198,601, forward strand.
CCCAAGAAACTAAGACATTTTTGGCACACAGTGACGTGGTCACTATGTCCACTGCTGCGTCCACTCACGCACCTGATGGTCCTGAGTTGGTCCTGCAAACTGGTTGCTTGTTGTGTGGCCATCACTGCCCGCTCATTAGACAGACTTAACTGTCGTTCATGGTCATCCGCCAGTCTGGTCAGTCTGTCCACCACAACGCGCAAATGTTTAGCCACAAGTGAGAAACATCCCAGATTACAGTATGGTGTACACTGGTGTAACAGATTACAGTGTGGTGTACACTGGTGTAAGAGATTACAGTGTGGTGTACACTGGTGTAACAGGCATGCTTGAAGGTCCCTACTCAATTCTGACCTAGGTCCAGAAAAATTTTGGAAAAAAAGATCGCCAAAAATGATCCGGCTCTACATATGATACCATGCAGCTATTCACACTTTCGCAAGTTACCCGATGAATGATAAAAAATGTGCTTAACAAAATTATGCATTCTTTTATTAAACGTACAAACTACATCAGACACAATATAATACAGGCTAATGACAATACTTGAAATGTTATCCTTGATAAGAGTTTTCTTCAAGAGAGACTCACCTGTCTTGGTGTTCTCTCATCAGCATGTTGTACCTCTCCTCCCAGTTGATTCTCACTGTCTCCATCTCTGCCGTCAACTAGTCAAACACATGCAATTATATAAAGTAGTTTCTGACTCTGTCTGCGTCTGTATATTCCCTTATATCCCCATTAGTTTCGCATGTACGGGGCTGATGTTTGGGATGGTTCGAACATTAAAAAAGTCATGATTCTCCGAAGGACGTGGACATTTGACGTAGAACGTAACTCAGAACAATAGAAGTTTATAGTTCCATACAATTGTTAGTAATACTATGCATGTTTTTATGATTGTTCTGAGTTATGTGATCAACGTCAAACGTCCACATCAGTTCCTTTGCAAGGAACAAATGCTTCATGCTTTCGTACATAATTTTGGAGTCATGAAGCAGGGTAATGCAAGGAGTTATAAGCTGTGGCTGGGTAATGCAAGGAGTTATAAGCTGTGGCTGGGGTAATGCAAGGAGTTATAAGCTGTGGCTGGGTAATGCAAGGAGTCATAAGCTGTGGCTGGGTAATGCAAGGAGTCATAAGCTGTGGATGGGTAATGCAAGGAGTTATAAGCTGTGGCTGGGTAATGCAAGGAGTCATAAGCTGTGGCTGGGTAATGCAAGGAGTCATAAGCTGTGGCTGGGTAATGCAAGGAGTCATAAGCTGTGGCTGGGTAATGCAAGGAGTCATAAGCTGTGGCTGGGTAATGCAAGGAGTCATAAGCTGTGGCTGGGTAATGCAAGGAGTCATAAGCTGTGGCTGGGGTAATGCAAGGAGTCATAAGCTGTGGATGGGTAATGCAAGGAGTCATAAGCTGTGGCTGGGTAATGCAAGGAGTCATAAGCTGTGGATGGGTAATGCAAGGAGTTATAAGCTGTGGATGGGTAATGCAAAGAGTCATAAGCTGTGGCTGGGTAATGCAAGGAGTCATAAGCTGTGGATGGGTAATGCAAGGAGTTATAAGCTGTGGCTGGGTAATGCAAGGAGTTATAAGCTGTGGATGGGTAATGCAAGGAGTTATAAGCTGTGGCTGGGTAATGCAAGGAGTCATAAGCTGTGGATGGGTAATGCAAGGAGTTATAAGCTGTGGATGGGTAATGCAAGGAGTCATAAGCTGTGGCTGGGTAATGCAAGGAGTCATAAGCTGTGGATGGGTAATGCAAGGAGTTATAAGCTGTGGCTGGGTAATGCAAGGAGTCATAAGCTGTGGATGGGTAATGCAAGGAGTTATAAGCTGTGGATGGGTAATGCAAGGAGTCATAAGCTGTGGCTGGGTAATGCAAGGAGTCATAAGCTGTGGCTGGGTAATGCAAGGAGTTATAAGCTGTGGCTGGGTAATGCAAGGAGTCATAAGCTGTGGCTGGGTAATGCAAGGAGTCATAAGCTGTGGCTGGGTAATGCAAGGAGTCATAAGCTGTGGCTGGGTAATGCAAGGAGTCATAAGCTGTGGCTGGGTAATGCAAGGAGTCATAAGCTGTGGCTGGGTAATGCAAGGAGTCATAAGCTGTGGCTGGGTAATGCAAGGAGTCATAAGCTGTGGCTGGGGTAATGCAAGGAGTCATAAGCTGTGGATGGGTAATGCAAGGAGTCATAAGCTGTGGCTGGGTAACGCAAGGAGTCATAAGCTGTGGCTGGGGTAATGCAAGGAGTCATTAGCTGTGGCTGGGTAATGCAAGGAGTCATAAGCTGTGGCTGGGTAATGCAAGGAGTCATAAGCTGTGGCTGGGTAACGCAAGGAGTCATAAGCTGTGGCTGGGGTAATGCAAGGAGTCATAAGCTGTGGCTGGGTAATGCAAGGAGTCATAAGCTGTGGCTGGGTAATGCAAGGAGTCATAAGCTGTGGATGGGTAATGCAAGGAGTCATAAGCTGTGGATGGGTAATGCAAGGAGTCATAAGCTGTGGCTGGGTAACGCAAGGAGTCATAAGCTGTAGCTGCCTTTTCTGCCATGCAATAATAAAATACAAATTAGACTATCAACAGTCTGAGTAGTTCTGCTATATATCAGACATAAATAACCATATTAACCATAAGTATTTATGAACATTTGAAATGGTAATTGGCTGTCAAGAAACTTTTGGTATAAGCTCCAATTATTTTGACTGACTCACTTAGTTCAGTTCGTGCCCGTAGTGACGTCTGCTGGCCAATAAAGACCTAGTTGCTCGGTCGAAATAGTTGGAATGAATACCAAAAGTATTAAGGTAATCACCATGTCAAATAGCACATACCAAGAAACAGGAATGCGAATCCAACTATTTATGAGCAGTCAATTAATATATCTAAGACTGACACGCCAAAATATTGCATACACACGTGTGCAACGACAACAAAAACTTAACAACAAAATTAACACAATACCCTGATGGGGCAAACATGATGGCAACAAATTCCACAGAATGATAATCAAACATGGATTCTCACCTGCTGAATTTTCTCGTTCTTGCGCATTAACTCGGCCTGTGCCTCAGAAGCATCTCGCTCCAAAGTCTGAACAAGTGTCCCAATGTTCTGTTCGTATGATGGCAATTGTTCCAGATTCGTCGGCAGGGGGCGCCCTCGTCTGCGCCCGTAGTCAACGAGAATGGAGTGGACGTCCTTGAAAGATGACTCGACAACATACTGCTCCTTCTGAAGGTTATTCATCTTCTCGTGCATATCAGACAGTGTCTGTAGGGAGTAAACAAGCAGTTTGTTTACCATAAAGGGTACTGTTCATATCAGACAGTGTCTGTAGGGAGTAAACAAGCAGTTTGTTTACCATAAAGGGTACTGTTCATATCAGACAGTGTCTGTAGGGAGTAAACCAGCAGTTTGTTTTTTTTGTTAATTTTAAAATGTTGTTCTCTACAAGAAACCTATTACAATTACAAGGTGATTATTTACTCCTAGCACTTAACAATAAGCACACACTAACAAATGTAACCCAGCAAAACGGTAATTACTAGTTTATTGCATTTAAAAATAAAACCGTCATAACAAATATAACATAATAACACATGGGTGGTTTCAAGTGTAATTGCATAATTTGTAATTAATTACAATTACACTGTAATTGGTTTTTTAGAACAATGCAAGTGTAAATAAACTTTTTATGAGGCTGTGTAAATGTAATTAACACTTGTAATTCATAGTTACTTGTAATTACTGGCAGCAAGAATGCATGAATTCAACTAAAAGTTAGTAGAACATTGTAGTTGTACTGACCATGTATGAAGCAATGTAATAGTTTTTGTGAATTGCTGCAACTGAGCTTTGATGGTGTTGTATAATTCTGCCCTGCCTATCATCTATAGTTGCTTCATGGCAACAGTTTAAGTAACCTCACTGGAAATACACGACAAAAGGAAGTATGTGACAAATAACTACATATGCAATGACAGAAGGAAGAAAGTGACATAAAAATTGTAACAGGCTTCATTTGGTCATTGCAGTACAGAATTGTAATTTACCATATATGATTGAACCCAGGCCTGGTAAGACAACAATAGTCTTTGTTTTATCAGTGTTATGCAGAGAAAAATTATAATCGAGTGCCTGACCTGTTCTTGTATTTTGTTCGCCTGTTCCAGCTGTTTGACTGTGTTCTGTAGGTCGGTGATGAGTGACTCTTGCGATGTGATCTCTCGTTGCCTTAAACCAACCACCTCTCACTTCAGCTCAATCTTTTTTAGCCATTTAGGTCCATGTAGCTGGTGCTTAATCCCAGTTTCGTCAGCTCGGCTCAATGACAATATACCACATATGATGCTACTTTTACCCTCATGATATGTGTATTCATTCGTTATTAAGTTTTGGGACATGTAAATGCATATACACATAGGACATGGAAACAAGGATGAAGAATATAAACTGTACTATGTAGAACCATAAAATAAAAGGACTTATGAGCAATTAGTGTTGACTGTCTAAGTCTAATACATTTTACAGCAAAACATAACAAGAGAAAAGAAATAAAGAAATATGACAATTAAATATATATATATATATATGATATATTAATCAACGAACACTGTTAGGCATGTTGTGGCTGGCAGTGACCACAAGTCCACAACTAATGTTTGCTGAGAGGATGGATTAACACCTGCCAATGTCCATGGCTCAATATCATATTTTGTACTTTAACCATACTACAAATTGACACCAGACAATACTAGTGCAGGCTGTCTGACATGAGTCACCAAACTTCTTCAGAAGAAGACTCAGCTAGCAGTACTTAGCACTGTCACTTGTGAGGCATTTTATGGCTAACTGATGAATGACCTTTTTATTATGTGCTTACTGGACTTCCTGGCTTAATTAAACAAACACAAACTTACTGGGCTGGTAACTAGTACAACTATGGATATGAACTAGGGCTTTCTGACTGGGAAAATAATCAAAAGATGCTGCTTCGTGAAGTGAAGCCTTTGTGGCTATATTGCATTCAATGTGTAGAAAAGAGATCCATGGTGTGAATTTGTGAATACCAAATAAAAATGAAACCACATCTACTAAATGTAACAATAATTATTACAAATCAGGGGCTATTACATTGCAATTAATATAAATGATCATGGTTATTGCAATAGAATTAACATAATAAGTGTTTTTAATGATCCTGTATTAGAAAACATATAACTCAGCTGAGATGCATGCAAGAACGAAACATTTATAGTATTTAACACCCACTATAACTAATTTGGTTCTTATTTGTGTTACATTGGCTATCACAGCATTATCAAAACAGATTAAACTGTTAAATTAGATTAGATTAGACTGTTGAAATGAGGGCAGGTAACTTGGTGCAGATGCAGGTGGGCCTGCCAAGGAGAGCAGAGGCGGTGAAACAGCCAGGTCACATGATGCGGATGGAGGCAGGCCTGCCAAGGAGAGCAGAGGTGGTGAAACGGCCAGGTCACATGATGCGCATGGAGGCAGGCCTGCCAAGGACAGCAGAGGTGGTGAAACAGCCAGGTCACATGGTGGGGATGGAGGCGGGCCTGCCAAGGAGAGCAGAGGCGGTGAAACAGCCAGGTCACTTGGTGCGGATGGAGACAGGCTTGCCAAGGAGAGCAGAGGTGGTGAAACAGCCAGGTCACTTGGTGCAGATGGAGACAGGCCTGCCAAGGAGAGCAGAGGAGGTGAAACAGCCAGGTCACTTGGTGCAGATGGAGACAGGCCTGCCAAGGAGAGCAGAGGCGGTGAAACGGCCAGGTCACTTGGTGTGGATGGAGGCAGGCCTGCCAAGGAGAGCAGAGGCGGTGAAACGGCCAGGTCACTTGGTGCAGATGGAGACAGGCCTGCCAAGGAGAGCAGAGGAGGTGAAACAGCCAGGTCACTTGGTGCAGATGGAGACAGGCCTGCCAAGGAGAGCAGAGGAGGTGAAACAGCCAGGTCACTTGGTGTGGATGGAGGCAGGCCTGCCAAGGAGAGCAGAGGCGGTGAAACGGCCAGGTCACTTGATGCGGATGGAGGCGGGCCTGCCAAGGAGAGCAGAAGCAGTGAAACGGCCAGGTCACTTGATGCGGATGGAGACAGGCCTACCAAGGAGAGCAGAAGCAGTGAAACGGCCAGGTCACTTGATGCAGATGGAGACAGGCCTGCCAAGGAGAGCAGAGGCAGTGAAACAGCCAGGTCACTTGGTGCGGATGGAGACAGGCCTACCAAGGAGAGCAGAGACGGTGAAACGGCCAGGTCACTTGGTGCGGATGACGGCAGGCCTGCCAAGGAGAGCAGAGGCGGTGAAACGGCCAGGTCACTTGGTGTGGATGGAGACAGGCCTGCCAAGGAGAGCAGAAGCAGTGAAACGGCCAGGTCACTTGGTGCAGATGGAGACAGGCCTGCCAAGGAGAGCAGAGGCAGTGAAACAGCCAGGTCACTTGGTGCGGATGGAGACAGGCCTACCAAGGAGAGCAGAGACGGTGAAACGGCCAGGTCACTTGGTGCGGATGACGGCAGGCCTGCCAAGGAGAGCAGAGGCGGTGAAACGGCCAGGTCACTTGGTGTGGATGGAGACAGGCCTGCCAAGGAGAGCAGAGGCGGTGAAACGGCCAGGTCACTTGGTGTGGATGGAGACAGGCCTGCCAAGGAGAGCAGAGGCGGTGAAACGGCCAGGTCACTTGGTGCAGATGGAGACAGGCCTGCCAAGGAGAGCAGAGGCGGTGAAACGGTCAGGTCACTTGGTGCGGATGGAGACAGGCCTGCCAAGGAGAGCAGAGGCGGTGAAACGGCCAGGTCACTTGGTGTGGATGGAGACGGGCCTGCCAAGTAGAGCAGAGGCGGTGAAACAGCCAGGTCACTTGGTGCGGATGGAGACAGGCCTGCCAAGGAGAGCAGAGGCGGTGAAACAGCCAGGTCACTTGGTGTGGATGGAGGCAGGCCTGCCAAGGAGAGCAGAGACGGTGAAACGGCCAGGTCACTTGGTGTGGATGGAGGCAGGGCTGCCAAGGAGAGCAGAGGCGGTGAAACAGCCAGGTCACTTGGTGTGGATGGAGGCAGGCCTGCCAAGGAGAGCAGAGGCGGTGAAACAGCCAGGTCACTTGGTGCAGATGGAGACAGGCCTGCCAAGGAGAGCAGAGGCGGTGAAACAGCCAGGTCACTTGGTGCGGATGGAGACAGGCCTGCCAAGGAGAGCAGAGGCGGTGAAACAGCCAGGTCACTTGGTGCGGATGGAGACAGGCCTGCCAAGGAGAGCAGAGGCGGTGAAACGGCCAGGTCACTTGGTGCAGATGGAGACAGGCCTGCCAAGGAGAGCAGAGGCGGTGAAACAGCCAGGTCACTTGGTGCGGATGGAGACAGGCCTGCCAAGGAGAGCAGAGGAGGTGAAACAGCCAGGTCACTTGGTGCGGATGGAGGTGGGCCTGCCAAGGAGAGCAGAGGCGGTGAAACAGCCAGGTCACTTGGTGCGAATGGAGACAGGCCTGCCAAGGAGAGCAGAGGCGGTGAAACAGCCAGGTCACTTGGTGCGGATGGAGACGGGCCTGCCAAGGAGAGCAGAGGCAGTGAAAAAGGCCGCAGGAATTAAAAGAGCAGATCATGATAAGGAAGGAGGTGACAAGTGGAGGGAGAAGGCTGCTGACAGGGAGAAGGCTGCTGTCAGGGAGAAGGCTGCTGTCAGGGAGAAGGCTGCTGTCAGGGAGAATGCTGCTGTCAGGGAGAAGGCTGCTGACAGGGAGAAGGCTGCTGTCAGGGAGAAGGCTGCTGTCAGGGAGAAGGCTGCTGTCAGGGAGAAGGCTGCTGTCAGGGAGAAGGCTGCTGTCAGGGAGCAGTGGAAAATGACAACAACCAAAGCAGTGCAGCAGCATAAGAACTAGTCAACATCACCCCTTTATATAATGAACCACGAGGTAGAACAAGACAGCAGAGTAAATGGCATATGCACAATGAGATGGCTACTAGAATGTTAATGACAATCTGTCATCTGCAACAAGAATGCATACTTTGTCTCGAGCAGACTGTTTCTGCCATGGAGCGCGTCCTGTAGTTGAGACTTCAGGTCTTCGACCGTGTTACGGAACTGGTCCTTCTGTTGTCCCATTACTTTGGTAAGCTAAAACCATTCAGCAGAACTGGTGAATACATACAGTGGACTTCACTTAATAGAATCACTTCAAGCCAGAGAAATTTGACCATTTTAGAAAATTATTCAGTCCTAATCAATATATTTGATTCTACTAAATGGCTGATTCTATTATCAATGATTTTGTTAAGCGGAGTCGACTGTGTAGAGTTGGTATTAAAAATTAAAACAATAACAATCTCAGAAATTGTGCATTAAGATATTTGATCTATTACGAAACTGTATTCAGTTATTTGGTATGTTATGCAATATATGCATGTCACACAAAAAAAACATCTAATGTCAGTAACTACTAATATAACTATAACTATATAACCACTTTTATTCTAATATTTTGAACATTCTACAATATTTTTACATTCCAATTCTATAGCATCAGCCAAGTATATAAGATTCACAATTTCATAAGTTGTATAAAAAATGAAGTAAACAGAACTTTCTAATACCTCGTGAAGCCTTTCTTGCAATTCTGAATTCTCCATTTTTGTCATACGCAATTCTCTCTCCACATGTGACCTGAAAGATATAATGAAAGCGGAAAGACGTGCACCAAAGGTGCCAGAATAAGTGACAGGACAACGTGTAACAAGATTATACAAGATTGCCATCCAGGGTTGTTTGATTTAAATCATTTGATTTAAATCATTGATTTAAATCACTCCAAAAAAATCACTGATTTATTATTATTTTTTTTGACTTCCGATTTTTTAATCGCTGATTTATATGAATTTAACACAAATAATTGTTTACAAGCATCGAGATCAACAAAGTTTTGTATGTTTTTTAATACAAAAGCACAAAGTGCGCACACTTGTGTAGCTGTATTGACACCAGATAGCCTGACAGTCAAATATGTTACGACATTGTATGTGTTTGAGCTATTCCCTTTCTGAATGCAGTGAAGCCACACAAACTTGTGTTCTTGAGGAAGTATCTTTTCAAGTCAGAAACCCTGAGTTAAAGTCCATTTAGAGTTTCTGCTAGTTGTTACCAATTCAGTATGTTGACTCAAGTAAGACAGTCTGGGCTACAATTGTTTAATACTGTACCAGTTTGCAGTCTGGTTGGAGACCCTTAGAGTACACAGAGCCCTGGTCAGGTGCTAATCCACCCTTTCAGCAAACAATAATTAGCACTGCTACAGCCTCAAACACACAGCATGCTTTCCTTTCCAAGACAGATTATGCAACTACAGGGGGTGAGGCCTTGTGGACATTGTCTAATGTCTTTATATAAGCAAAAATCATGTAACCTCTGTTAAGACAAGTACCCAAATTGATTTGAATAGAACACGTTTGAAAGAGTTTATAAATATAAACATCTATATAAATGTATATATACCAGATAAAAAAAATCAAATAAATCCGATTTAAATCAAATGAATCCGATTTTTTTTTATAAAAAAATCATTATTTTTTTCAACCCTGTTGCCATCCAAAGCAAAAACCTCAGATGGCAAATGGATAAAGAAGCCATTGGCTTATCTCGAGTCCTTTCATCTGTCTATTTAAGTGTAGTATTTGTGTGAACTGCCCTTCAAATATATTTGTCAACTTTGTTTTTAAACACTCACACAACTGGCATTTTTCGTTTTGTTCAACCTTAAAAGATCAAATGCCCCTTACGTTGCTAAGAAGTCAGTCTCTGCACCCCGTGATCCCGGGAAGCTTCCCACCCGTGTGGTGCTCATATGGGAAGTGATGGGTATCTCAAGGTCGGCCAGGGCACTGCGGACCGAGGTCACAGGGCGATAACCTCCAGTCGCATCATCGTACAACTGTCTCTGAAGTCGCTCTGTCTCCCGGCTCTGAGAATCGAGCTGTAAACTAAACACATAAAACTGATATGTGAAATCTTCTTAACTGCCCATTTTTACATATTTTTTATTTAAAGCTGCCCCTGCAATTAGATTATTCACTCATCTCATTTCAGACTATCTAGCATCAACTAGGTCATGCTAGAAATAGTTTTTAATGCAAGTGGAGGAAAGATATAGACTGTTAGAGTAAATTAGATCAATGATGCTATTTGTAGTAATGTTAATGCAAAACAAAAGGCATAGTTTTGGGGCTATGCAAAAAACTAACCACATTAAAAAAAAATCCAGTATATCACACCAGTGGTTTACTTAGAATGTGTTCTAAAAGTGGGAGATTCCGGTCATTTCTCAGAATGACCGAAGGCTGACATGTTAACCAATAAGTGCACGTGCAGTTCTATGAAATTGGAGTAACCTAGACTAAAATGACGTGTGAAGGGAGGCCGGTATACACAGAAGCAATGCAAAGTCTCAAACAAATGTGTTATTTGGCCAGAAAGAAGACTGGTTTAGTAAACAAAGGCCATAATATGTTACATAAGTTGTGTTTGGACGCAAACATGGCCAGATAACCACTAACGTGATATTCTTAATTGTAGTTGTTGGTTATGTTTTAGTAACTCTTGTAGACGTATAGGCCAAAAACCATGACTTTTGTTTCATTTTAACTGTCGTAACATGCCCACCTAAGCTCGGAGATGGTTCTCTGTTCGGCTGAGATGTCTGTGAGGGCAGATAGGGAGGTGGGAAGAGGGAGGCCATTCCCAAACTGAAACCACACAGAGTCATGAGTGCACACCATCGTCTAGTGTGAACTCAACACAATGGCAACCATTTACATTCTGTCAGCATTCTAACTCCAATCGACTGTTGCCATCTATCAGGTTACAAAATATACATACACCTAATGAAATCTGCCAGGTTTCATTGGAAATCTGCCTCTGGTGCAGATAGAGTATTGCCATCTACGACATAACAAAACATCATATACCATCAATCATATACATCCAATGAAACCCAATAGGTGTTGCCAGAAACCTGCCCATCTATCTGCTTAGTGTGTACTGCAAGTATCAAAACTATGTGTGCCTTGGCTGCTATAAGTTATATATAAGCTGTCATTCAATTTTTTTTGTGATGAATACAAGAAAATATGAAAAACCTAGCAACGTTGGTTAGGAAAATAAATTCATACCTCCCCTGAGGCCTGGCCCCCAGCATAGCCACCATTTCCCAAAATGCCTAGGGAATCTGAAACATAAACATATAATTTTTTTAATTTCCTAAAATGTAAACAACACATGCCATCGTAATTATCTCATAATTTATCAATCACAACTCGCTGATTTAAAGCTGCTTCATTTAGCAAGTCACTTACTTGGCTAGCACTGCCGGTGGCCATTTGGGCCATAGGTCACATGGCATCAGATTTGGCCAAGAAAAAAAGTCACCCATTTGCTGCAATTTGGACACCAGCATCTTAGTTGAAAAGCATGCAGACTACATGAGCATTTTTCTTGATGCACATTAAAAAAATTGGTTAAAGCAATTTGTATTTGACTAAAAAAATTGGGGGTTTCAGCTTAAATGGCTAAACAGTTAAATGGTTCTTGATGTTAGAATCTGTAGTGCATGAATAGCTTAAGTAATATGTGCAGTAGGTTTATTAAAAGAGTGCATACTTTTGTTAAAATCCTCAGAAGATAACTTGAACAGCCTTATGGCCTAGTATATGGATGAGGCATTCTATCTCAGTTCAACCAAGCCTTTACTCAAAACGTGTACATGACTGTATACTTCAAGTATAGATACATTTGACCACACAGGCCAAAGCACATTTAAAATGGCCATAGATCAAATAGTTTTTGAGCTATGGCCTTAAATAGGTTTTTGCCGGGACAGTCAGATTTAACAAAGATGTAACAGTAAAAGTAGACAAGAATGTGTTATTACAAGTTTTGATATGTTATTGTCAGGATGGTTTTTACCACGTGGTCGCAAAAACCTGCCAAATCTGCTTGACAAACATGTAGACACTTACCACTGAGCATGTCGGTAGCTGCAACTAGTTTACTACCTTCAATCTCAAGCTGCTTGATCTGAGCTGCGAACTGCTGGCTGGACGTCTTTTTTGAATCCGTGTCACCAGCCGCAAACATCGTACCAGGTGACCTTGACGTGCTCTTTGTAGGCACTGGTAATAATAGTAATGTATTTTATTTTATATAGCGCCAGATCCAAGATCATTTGTAGAGCTTCACAGCATATTACAAATCAATAACATGGTCTAGAATTGCTAAATAAACAAATAAAGTAAATATTACTATCATCACTTTAAAATAAATACACACACCACAATGTAGCTATATAATAACTAAATAAATCATAATTAGTAAATATAGGACAGGGTGAGCCAATGTACCAAATCCTGTGTAAGAGTTGTGGTGCAGCCTACATAGGAGAGAGGCAGATTGTTTAAGACCAGTGTCACCAGACTAGATGAACAGATGTTGAGAATACACCAAAAGAACAATAAATGAGAAGCAGAAATAAACGGTCACAGTCCACCACCAACAAGTCCACCTCACAGACCACACAACCGCCGAGAACAACTTGATAAACTGGGAGGGGTAAACGTGGTAGACATGTGGTGAGTCCCATAGAAGTATATGGATATGTAAGACAAATGCAGCGATCAATCAAATTGAGGTGAACTACTCACTTCCACAAGTATATATAATGACATAATTCTACCAGGATGTCATTAGTACTGACGAAGCCGTCTTGAGATGGTAAAAACTTCTACTGAGATAAAATCTTTTGGATATGTTAAAATAAATGCTTCAACGTTTATTTATGCACTTGCTATCTGTGGGAGATAGTTGATGTTTTGTTGGCATTACAAGTTTTGATTGGGTAACAATTCGAACAGCAGCAATCCTGAATGTGTTTTTGTCACAATTAACCCCAGTCTCCCCCTACTGAAAGACAGAAATCAAAACTATAAAATTTTGTCAGCAAACACATCCAAACTACAGCAACATACTCACACTTTTTAAAGATTCTAGTGGAAATTTTACTAAAAGCGAAATCAGAATTATCAAGTCTCAAGTCTTAAGTGGTTTACTCCAAACAGCCCAAACTTGGGCTAACGCAGGAGTTTGTGGTGGACTGTGCGCATGCGCTGTGGGTGGTACATTCGATTAAAAGACTAGTATCATTAATGTTGCTGAAATGGTTTTATCTGAGTTTTATTTATTTTATGTATAGAATGTTTAACGAAAATTTTTAATAGGTTGGTTATGTGTACGGATACTGTCGCTGCCTTGCCACATGCACACATAGACAGTCTCCATTCCCACACCATGGATAAGTTTACGCTGAGCACTGTGTTTTAAAGGCAGTTTAGGTGAGGAGGTGTGGTGAAAGGGAGTTCCATAATAGCTTCTTGAAATGATTTTGGGTTTTTTATGTTGGTAATTTTTGGTGGAATCTTATTCCATATGCGAATGCCTCTGGGATAAAATGAAAAGACCATTGCATTTATACGACACTTGGGGGCTATGTATTGTCCATGGGTTCGAGAGCGAGTTAGTAGGCGTGGAGGGGGGGGTGATCTCAATAATGTTGTTTAGAATTTTGTAGAAGGTTGTGGCTTGTTTGATAATGCGCCTTCGTTCGAGGGTTGGCCATCCAAGGGCAGTAATTAGATCTGCTGGATTTGTGTTCCGTCTGTAATCATTTTTAACAAATCTGGCAGCAGAGTGTTGCACTCTTTCAAGGCTTTTAACTTGTGAAAAGGTGTGGGGATTCCATATGGGTGAAGAGTACTCAAGTTTTGGCCGGATTAACATGTTGTAGGCTGTTTGTTTAATTTCGGGTTTACATGGGCCAAGAGTTCGTTTAATCATGCCTAAACATTTTGAAGATTTTGAAGTTATGTCAGTGACGTGATTTGTCCAGGTTAGTTTGGAATCCAATTTTACTCCGAGGTATGAGTGGCTGGATACGGTGAATAATGGCTGGCCAGAAAGCGAGTACTTGTGTGTGCTGGGTTTACTTTTGTTTGTTACTGGAAGGTGGACGCATTTAGATACATTAAATTCCATTTGCCATTTATCTGACCATGTTTGGAGTTGGCTTAGGTCAGTTTGGAGAATTTCGTGGTCGGTTTTGGAAGAAATTTTACGATATATAATACTATCATCTGCAAAAAGGCGTATAGAAGATTTGTGTAGTCTACAGTCTTTTGCTTTTGAATTAAGCTGACAATCATACTGCACATAGTCATAGGTTATACCAAGCCATGTTAATTTAATTGTCCAATAAGTAGTAGTAATACTAATATTAACAGAATTTTTTTTAGAATACAAGTTTCAATTCAGACAGTGCAGCGAGTCTGAGTGACAGTGTTTTTCAACGAAAGTACTTTGATGTACAGCTTAAAATAACAAAGAACTTTAATTGACATTTTAAAAAGGAACACACTTTGCACTCTGAACATGGAATGAACACACAGTAATTAGCTTGGCAGCTGCGTGAGCGGCGGTACGGTGACGCCGTAGCCGTGGCGTAGCCGTAGGCAGGATAAACAAACCTGGACATGTTCGCCAGCGAAAAGAGGTCGATGTCTGGACAAAGTTAATAATACACGCGATTGTGATTTTTAGGTTCACGCAAGTCGTGGGTTATATATATCGTTCAACAAACATTATACCGACCATCTATTTCAGACGTATCAAAAGCTGTTTTTTCCGGCGCCACTTAGTTTGTTTTTGTTTGAACTACCGCCTAACGGGAGACGGAAATGATCAAAGCCGCTTGCACAATTAATAACTGCCTTGGTCTTTTCAAAGGGCCACATTTCTGCACCGGCTTTAATACTAAGCAAAGCTTATATTTATTTAGCATACGTAAACATGTGTATGAATAAAACAGTAACATGAACCTTTCGTACACCTATATGTTTTATTGTCAACGTTTTACGCGACCAACAATATTCCCAGCGTGTTGAAACGGGTCGATGTTGGTGGCGGGAATTAGCCACTGATAACAATGAAACTCACGTCTCATTAGACATTACTAGCTACGTTTATATATCAGTGGCTATTTATATACCTGTTTCTGATAGAGTGACTGCAATTGTGTGCGACCAGGGAATGTGTAACGGTAGACGGATAGAGCGTATGTCTATTAATGGGGCATTAATTCATTCATTCAATTCAATAACTTTATTCCGGAATATTACATCCATACAAAGACTAGACTATAACGACTAAAAACTATAAATATATAGCATATTTCTCCAGTGATGACACAGTGGTGATGTGTATAATGCATCACTATTCATAATATTTTGTAATGACACAAACATAATAATTATAACTAGCACTACAATTCTTCGGTTCATTGCACAACAATCTAAACACATTATTGTATGCTACACATAATTTTCTAATTGATTCCGATTTATAATTATACCAAAACTGACATGTATATAATGAAGTACAGTATGATTTGAACAGAGTACATTTTACATCTTCAGTACACATATAGGATTTTCTAATTAAGGCATTACCCTGAGCATAAATTCTCTTAGACCTCTATACTGCCTATAGCCATATCATCATCTCTTATACTGCCTAGCCATATCATCATCTCTTATACTGCCTAGCCATATCACCATCATCACTGGGAACTTCAGTGAGAACATGTCCAAGATATTTACATTTATTAACTCTTGTCAATATTTCATCATTTAATACAAAGTTTGGCATATGTATTACATATATCTTTGAACTTTTTGCAGCAAAACATCATAACATTACTTTTGGTACTTTTGTATTTGATATCATATTCTAAACCATAATCTGAACAGACAGACAACAACATTGATAAACCCATGGATGAGGGAGCCAAGAGCACTAAATCATCAGCATACATCAAATGGT
This sequence comes from Lamellibrachia satsuma, assembly GCA_033239005.1. Classification (NCBI taxonomy): domain Eukaryota; kingdom Metazoa; phylum Annelida; class Polychaeta; order Sabellida; family Siboglinidae; genus Lamellibrachia; species Lamellibrachia satsuma. The sequence continues at coordinate 4,214,531 of BSQZ01000028.1, forward strand.
TAATTAATGCTGCAACTATTATGCATCCAGCATTTACATTATTTAATTTTTTACTGAGATCATCCATACAAAAAAGATACGGGGAGAGAATTCCTCCTGACATACACCATTAGTAACAGAAAAAGTGTCTGACATGATATACTTCCAGCGTACATAACTGTTTTGAGTAGTATACCAAAATACTAGAATTCTAACTATATACAAGGGTATGCCTCACTTTGTGAGTTTCTCAAATAGAACATAGTGATCTACTCGATCAAATGCTTTGGATGCATCCAAAAAACATGAATATACAGTACTATTCAAACTACAGTATTTTAATACAGCCTCATTGAAGGCATATACAAATATCTGCACTGTGTTTAGCTTTGAAGCCAAACTGATTGCTACATGTAGTTAAGCTGTAAGCAATACGGTCATAAATTAACTTTTCAAAGACTTTGGACACAATACTAGCGAGAGCAATGTGTCTGTAGTTACTCTTACTATATAGGCTAGCACTTTTGCTTTTAACAATGGGCACAAATGCAACAAATATCATAGATTCAGGTAAAATACCATGGACAAATAAACTAGTAAAACGCATAGATAACAGTGGCATTATTATGTCACTGCAATGTTTAATTTGCTCCGCGTATTTACCATCCAAGCCACAACTCTTACTGTCTTTCAGATATTTTATGGCCTGGATAATCTCAGAGTGTGACACCTTTACGTCCATCTCATATTCAACATTAAAAAAAGATTATTTACATCTTTGTCTTTAATTAAACAATTAAATAAATCCTCATAGTGAGATTTCCAAATATTAACAATGTTGTGCGACTCAGTCACACCATCAATAACATTAGGAAGATACAAATTACTATTATTCATCAGCTTGATTTCTTTCCAAAATATTTGGTAATTTTTACACAGTTTTTTGGCAAGCGATTCCTTCCTAAGTATATCCTCATTATTACTGATAAACCTCATAGCTTTGTTTTTCATATCAAGAAACATACCTTGTCTAGGACTACCAGAATTTTTCCAAAGTATATAAGTCTCTCGAGACATACAAATCAGATGCAAATTCATTCCAACCTGGTCGGTTGAGATTGTTACCCTTGTATGGTTTGCGTATCTCTATAGTATTCTGACCACAGAGGTTATTGCACATATTATATCATCATAGTATTTGTTTAAGGTTTCTTTATGCTTTACTTCAGTACAATTGCAGTCTTTACACCGTAAAACGTCAGTTGGTAACTCAACATTTCTCAGGCGTATTTCTGACTGATCTTCACTCAGAGCAGACCAATCAATTTTGTTTCCGATATTGGGGACTGCCCCATGATTAATGTCAGACGCCAACTGTAAATCAATATTAACAGCGACCGGAATGTGGTCAGAGTGAACAGTACCATAATATAGTACACACATATTAGTTATAATATTGTTGCCGTCTTCTGTGGAGACTAAGTGGTCCAACCATGAGTGACTGCCCCAGGCGTCACTTACATATGTATACGTTCCTTCTGTGGAGACTAAGTGGTCCAACCATGAGTGACTGCCCCAGGCGTCACTTACATATGTATACGTTCCTTTTGTAGAGATTAAGTGGTCCGAACATGAGTGACTACCCTAGGCGTCACTTACATATGTATACGTTCCTTTTGTAGAGATTAAGTGGTCCAACCATGAGTGACTACCCCAGGCGTCACTTACATATGTATACGTTCCTTCTGTGGAGATTAAGTGGTCCAACCATGAGTGACTACCCCAGGTGTCACATATGTATACGTCCCTTCTGGTAACTTAAGGCAACAAGTCAACTTATATTTGATAAATTATTTCTATTTTGTCAAGTTTCAGATTTCAAACGTGGCGTTTAGTTGTGTCAGTGCACAAACCATCTGCCGACTTATCACGTTCACCGCCAACTTCAGTCCCTACAAAAGAACACAGCGACTGAGTCCATTTTTACCGTCATGGGCTTCTCATTACATCAGGGTCCCAGACATCGACCAGTAATTTGTACCCCTGACAGATCGACCTGTTGGAACAATGATTTTGCAGTTGCTGTGTTAACTGTTAAACAACGAGATTGCGAGCTTGAATTTATGAGGTGTACACACAAGAACTTACCTTTAATTGGCTGTGGATCATCGTCGCTGGTCGGAAGGGTTACGATAGGCATTTCCTGGAAACGCACATCAGCCAAGGCAGCAAGTGGATTCAAATACAAATGATTCAGCGCATGTCCGCGTCAGATAAACTGACAAATGCACGCTTCAACAGGTCGATCTGTCAAGGAAGGGTGCCGTAGTACGCCTTGGCTGGCGAGGATGACTAAATCCCATTGATCTATTTCATCTTCTAAGTTGTTAGAAACATGTAAATGTAGCAACAGTGTGCAACAAAACCAAATGCACTGTAGCCAAATTCCTGTTCATTCGAAGGCCATTTCAACGCCTCTGGGAAGCATTCAGCCACGCTGCAATTACTGCGCGAAGATTATTCGTTCACATATCCACCACTGTCTGTATTGCTAGGTACTCATTTATACAGCTGAGTGAACTGTGGCAACGTGGGGTGACCAAACTTGCCAAAGGTTCGAAGCGACCGCAGTGGAATTTAAAACCGGTTGAGAGTCGGGCATTCTAACCGGTACGCTATCGCGCTCCAGTGTCCACACAGCTAATTTCTGTTATTCTTCTGAGACTTGTACATAAATTCTTGTTCCACGATTGATGAAAACGTGTATGTAGATTTAAAATGAAATATCCATGGAATAATTATCTGTTATTACTCTTTTGTTCTCGGAATCTGAATACAAGTATGCTCACTTAAAAATAACTTCTGTAGCTTTTTGTCTAATATTTCCATATTTATTGCATTGCAAAACTAATCATAGCCAAATGATCCTTTCATAGATATAATGTCAATGAACTTTTCGTTTTTCTTAGAGTTGTTCTCTCTGCATTTAACTTTTCATCTTCGCTATAGTTGAGGTTAGATTTGCTCAGTAAGTAGCAGATAAAGGAAGTAAGTCAGGAATGTCTGCACAAGTCGTCTCGACACACTCCCAGAACCTACAAATACAAGTAAACCACATACAATCAGATCAGATATAGAGGAATCACTTCGGGCCAGAACAATTTGATTACATAAAGCCGCTAATTCCCTTAATTAAGTTATTTTTATCAACTCATTTTGCCAAAAAATAAAATCTAGTATTGAATATAACATATGCTTGCTTCGTCGTTTGTACAGATTTGTTATTTAATTACTTTGGTGAATTCATCAGGCAAACATTACATTATTTTTGACAGGGCCGGTCAAAACTCGATTATATACTATAACAATTGGCTAGTCACCCTAGGTTATAGCATAAACGATAGAGGCTAAGGCAGGGTTCTTTTTGTAAGCCAACATTTGGTTTATTATTCCTGACGAGTTCCCATGACATATCATGTGGTTGTGTGTAGGCATTTATATTGTAATTACTAACAAAATACGTAGGATGACATAAATTGGTAGTTTTGTAAGTGACACAATAATATTATGTCTATTTGTGTTACTAATTAATAGGGATGTAAAAGAAAATTTTTTTAATTGCAGATATATCTTGTTTTATGACATGGCCGCAGGCATGAAACAAAATTTTAATGTGAAAATATTTTTAAAATCGGCAAAGTACTTTTCGATATATATGATTTTTGAAGACATAAAATAAATCAGGTTATGTGCCTATTTCTTATACAGTAACAGTGAACCAGAAAATGGACCCAAATTTGGGTCATGTTTAATTAAACCTATAATCAAAACAGTTATGTTCAATTGTTGTCAGTGAAATTTAGCACATTGATATATTTCTAGATAATCAATATGTCAAAACATAAACTTGTACCAATCTCAGTTGGCCTAATTTTGCATTTGTACCTCACTGAAGTTAGTTAGATCGGTACTTTCCAACTTTCACTCTTGAACCATTCTTGAATATTGGTGTGACTATGGCTTGTTTCCAGTCTGGTGGACCTCTCCTGCGTTTGATGACTGTTTGAATATCCAATACATAGTCTTAACAAGATTATTGCTGCATTCTTCCAGTATCCATGGATGCAGACCGTCAGTGCCCAGTGCCTTGTTGAGATGGAGTTTCTTGCGAACCGTGTCTTCTGTGAATGGAATGTCAACCATGCATTCGTTTGTTCTCTTGTATAAACATGGGCTGGTGGACGTGTCGTCATCCACAAAAACTGACTTAAAACCGTCTCCCAGGACATCTGCTGCCTCATGGTCATTTTCTGTTAAAACGCCATCGTCTTTTTTAAGTTGGAGTGCTGTCACCTTTAACCTTCTGCTTGGATCTCAAATAAGCAGAACACTTCTTTGGTTATTTCTTGAAATTGTTGAATAGTTTCTCTACGTCGATCTTATGTGCTTGTTTTATTTTAGCATTGGTCTTGTGTCTCTGTTTGATGTAGACTTTGTAATCGCTGTCCATTCCTGTTCTCGTGTAGCGTTTGTACAACTCGTACTTCGTCTTTACTGTTCTTTACATTCTCTTGTTCCACCATGGTGGTTTGTTGTTCTTCTTGGGCTTCATGTTTCTGTGAGGGACATTATCTCTGACTGTCTTTGAAATCTTGTTCACGATCGCTACATACGTATGCTCGATAGATGGCCGCGCTGTCATTGTAGATGCGGAGGTCGATGTGATTCTATACGTATGATCGTCGTTAGATGGCACTTGTGGCGGCTTGTGTGTTTGTGTGATGCTGTAAATCGGGGTAGGAATGGACCGCCCCGCAGTGTCGACAGGCGTACACTAGCATAGTGTGCCAGTATCTGCCACTGAGAAGGCGTCACCATACGTACGAATGTTAACTATGCGTGTGGGAACAAGAGTGAGTTATTGAGTGAGTGAGTGAGTGAGTGAGTGAGTGAGTGAGTGAGTGAGTGAGTGAGTGAGTGAGTGAGTGAGTGGGTGAGTGATAGCCATCTTGTTTCAGGAGGTCACGACTAGATAGGGTGAGGAGCTAAGACTGTTTAATAAAGAATATGTTGCAAGAGTGAGTGTGGGATATACGAAATAATAGTTACTTTCTTTCACGAGTGAATGCGGGGCATAAGGAACAGCCATCTTGTTTTCTCAAGAGGTCACGACTAGATAGAGTGATGATCTAAGACTAACTACCTAATTATAAGGATTAGTCATCTTGTTTTAAGAGTGAATTACTGAATATACTTCAAAAGTTGGGACAAGAAAAATAGCCACCTTGTTTCAAGAGGTCACGACTAAATAGGGTGAGGAGCTAAGACTAACTATTTAATAAAGCATGTGTTTCAACAGTGTGGTAAACACGAAACAATAGCCATCTTGTTTCAAGTTTCAATCAGTTGTTCAACATTTATCGTGTATACAGTGATAGTAATACATAGTGCAATGACGAAGGGTTCTTACAGGGATTTCTCCCGCGCCAGAGACCCCGAGCTTAGAGGTGTGTCCACCGCGCCAGACGCAAGACGCTCGAACGATGAGATGATGGACTTGGGGATCTCTCCTGCGCCAGAGACCCCGAGCTTAGAGGTGTGCCCACCGCGCCAGACGCCAGACGCTCGAACGATGAGATGATGGACTTGGGGATCTCTCCTGCGCCAGAGACCCCGAGCTTAGAGGTGTGCCCACCGCGCCAGACGCCAGACGCTCGAACGATGAAATGATGGACTTGGGGATCTCTCCTGCGCCAGAGGCCCCGAGCGTACGGGTGAGTAACTACCACGCCAGAGGCTCGATCGATGAAGTGATGATGATGATATATTATCACTGTACACACTTGTAATAATAATAATAATAAAAAATAATAATAATTACGTTCTTAATGAAGCGATTAATAATGGCAAAATTGATGCGCATTGTCAGTGTGGTTACTGTTCGGGGCGACGATGCTACTCCGCTCGCACATGTTCTCGCATTTCACCGCGCCGTTCAGCAGTCTCCAACGTTGTGAACAGTCTCCAACGTTGTGAACAGTCTCCAACGTTGTGAACAGCTGCGCTAACGCACGATCCAATTCGTAGTCGAGATGGCGCTTTACATTTTTGTCTGTTGGGACGAGGCACAAAGCCAAGTAACGCACCTGACTAGGGTGTTCGACACGGTACGCCTCACGCTCATTACGTACCCGCTGCGTCAAACTGGTTAATGCATTACGCACAAATACCTGTTTCAGTGACTCGTCCAACTGTTTTAATGAATCCTCCATCCTGCGGAAGAGCGAAGAGAATCGATGACAACGAACACGCATCATCGGTCATTGAATAGTAGGAGACAATCAGTGACGCTGACGAACAAGAGGGGGCCGCCTCCGTAGAGATGATGTCGCCATCACTCACGTAGTCGAGCAAATCGTCGGTGTTAGTGTTGAGCTCGAAGAGGTCGTCATCACACACGTAGTCATCCGCCTCAGTGAAGAGTTCGATGACGTCGTTGGTGAGGTCGCTGCCCGTTTCGGTGGTGAGGTCTATGATGTCGTTGGCGATGTCGCTGCCCGTCTGGACGGTGAGGTCAATGATGTCGTTGGCGATGTCGCTACCCGTCTGGACGGTGAGGTCAATGATGTCGTTGGCGATGTCGCTGCCCGTCTGGACGGTGAGGTCAATGATGTCGTTGGCGATGTCGCTGCCCGTCTGGAAGGTGAGGTCAATGATGTCGTTGGCGATGTCGCTGCCCGTCATGACGGTGAGGTCAATGATGTCGTTGGCGATGTCGCTGCCCGTCTGGACGATGAGGTATATAATGTCGTTGGCGATGTCGCTGCCCGTATGGACGATGAGGTCAATGATGTCGTTGGCGATGTCGCTGCCCGTCTGGACGGTGAGGTCAATGATGTCGTTGGCGGCAGCAACAGTTTCCTGTAACGCCACGAACTGTACAACACCCCTAGAAACGGCTGCAACATACGCGTCATACATAGCTATGACCTCGGCTTCCCATTCCTACAGAGAAACGAACAGAAAAGAAATACAGTTATAGTTTACACCACATCCGCGTCTGTCACGTTGAAATTGGTAAAGGGATTGTTGTCGTATTTCTTGACCGTCACCCGTAGTGAGGAACCCCGCACTATGTCTAACGCGTCTCCCAGTACTGCGGTCCTTGGCCAAGCCACAGTACCCCTCTTTGAGGGAACATGCTCTATCAATGGCGTCTCACCGGTTCCCTCAAGATACGACTTCAAAGGTTTATCTTTGATTTTTTGATCAGTAGCTCGTACATGACGCCACGCCTCGTTCCAACCTGGGCTCGTTCCATGCTATTAGTCGCAAATTTTGCAGCGGTTTTTATGTCGCCGTGGTATGTACATTTTTTGTACTCCTTCCACGGATGTAAAGTGGCGACTCCAGGCGTGCAGTCTACAGGGATAACAATTCGACAAGGGGTAGTTTTCGACCCTAAGCCTAATAGCTCGCGGTTTACGTCCCATGCTGTCGTCTGTTCGCTAATGTTTATGAGGCTTTTCAAAATTTACAGCGCTTTGAAGCATTATACATTTTTTCGTTATTCGTTATATAACGCAAGCATTTCTCCCACATGTATCGGATTTTATCTACTGCAAGACATGCAGTTCATGTTTTCCTACCACTGTGTAGTTTTTTACTTTCCTTGCGTATGCAACTCTGACGGCTGCAATCTAGTCCGTCGTTTTATCTCGCTGCGATTATGTTGCGCAATATCCTTTCTTTGTCGGGGTGTCTATATACGTCTTGCTTACAGCGACTTAATTCAAACTGTCATTGCTCTCCGACGCCAACGATCGAAGGAAGAACTGAAGCAAACGGGGGTTATGCGTATGATGAGACCAATGCGGGTTATCGAGCAGGACTCCCTGCACCCTTTCGATAGGCGGTAAGTTTGCATTCTGCCGTTGTCTGTCTCCATCCGCGGGGTTTCCGACAGTTCTCGCGGCCCGCCGTTGGACGCGGACGGATATCTTTCATGACATACGTATAGTGGGTCTAGCCCGCGCCTATCACCACCTAGGGGTATACGTGTGCTTCCCAGAAGAATTGAGAATTTAACATATGCTGTGGAAGGCGGCCCTGGACGACGTCTTCGAAATCTTTCCCACGAACATTTATTCAACATATAATAGTTTGATGGTGATAAATAATTATATCATTCTTATAGTGCTTGGTTAGTTATAAAAAAATAGTTATGTAAGATATACGTACGAACATTTATTCAATATCATGATTAATAATTATGTAATTCTTGCAGTGGTTGATTAGGCTATAATCATAAATGGTGTGTTATTTCCTTTAACGTCAGGCCCCTTCGTAATGGCCGCTCCGTAGATCCCACCGGATATGGCAATACAGGATATGACCCTAGGCAGGAAAAGGCAGTGACCATAGCTGACTGAATATATGACCTCAAATGATCGGATATGATGCTAGGCATGCTGGGAGGAAACGGAAGTACCGCCATTACCGAAAGAATACAACTTTGAGACCCAGTTTCCCCTAAATTACTATTCACCAACCATGTGGATATGATCGATATGTTTGGCCTGTGCGCAAGACAAAATTAAATTTGAATTACTACACTACCAGTAAATGCTCGAATGGCAAAACACTCAGCGCCGCCATTATTATACATTTAGGTGGTATGTGGAGATGTACAACATATTCCTGGCCCTCTGCCATGCCGACATGGCCATAGGGATGAATCATTCTTTCCATGCGGTTATTGTGACCTGGGAGTCTCATAGCAGCACAATGTCATCTGCTGTGACAAATGTAATGTTTGGTATCACAATTCGTCCATTGAATTAAGTTCTAATGATGATGGGCATTTCGAACACAGCAGCGTTAATTGGGCATGTGCCAAATGTGTCACTCACAACTCGAATCAAACTACTACGATCCATTGTCAGGTCTGAACGCCTCTACTGTATCGATATCATCGACTGACTGGGCATTCAGCCCAGCTAGGATATGTAGTCTGAGGAATAGTAATGGCACACCCATCTCTAAGTCTACCAGCAACGTGTCTGCCCCAACAAATAGAACACGATCAGCCACATAGGCTGGTTCATCAGATCGTCCTAACGGTGGTGACCAGTTCAATCTAGCCCCGAACAAACAAAAACAAATGTACAACAATTGGCGAACACCTGTTATAAACTGCAACGGTTTTTTCAGCAAAAAGGCTGAACTAGTCTATTTAATTGAATCCACAGATACAGAACTTCTCGTTCTATCTAATACAAAACATGACCAACCCATTCAAACGTCTGAGTTCCTCAACCAGCTACAGAGCCTTCCGTAAGGATCGTAAACGGAGGAGGGGGAAATGCCAAATATCCTGCAGTGGAGATCGACCTGCAAACTGACTGCGACTTAATATGGGTCAAAATATCATTGACATCAACACACACTTTAAGCGAAAGCCTTTAGCAGTCCACCAGGCAGTAACAATCAGCCACTAGATAAACTACAAAAGGCTTTCAATAGCCTAGCACCCAAGCTCTCAACAATCGTACTTGGGGGGGGGCATAATTTGGGAAACCTGACAAGTAACACCCGGCACCAGCAACAAAGTTCTCAATAACAAGGTCATTCAAATCCTGGAAGAAAACCATTTAACCCATCGTGATCCCACTCAAGAGGGAAAAATCCGATATTTTCTGTACCAACGAGCCCTTTGTAGCTAGACAGTGCGATTCCATTCCAGGTATCTCAGATCACGAAATTATTCTTACTGACTCGAACAACAGACCACCATTCACCAAAGAAACCATCAAAACAAATTAATCCACCTATGCTCTCATGTGAATTTTTTTACAAAGGCAGACTGGTACAAAAGGAAAGAATTGACATAATCTTTCGGTTCTAAACATTCACAAGATCACATTAACAGGTCAATAAATGAAAACTGCAATGCGATTAAAACACACTACTCGTCAGTCACCAGTGAGTTCGTCCCAAGTAAGATGACATCCGTCCGAGGTATCACAACAAACTCTTCCCTAAACTAAATCACAGCGTCCGATTGTTTGCAAACCCATCTTTACAGGGGCGGACCAGTCAACCTTTCAATCAAATTCAAATGCATTTGAAGAATGGGGAAATGATTGGGCATGCACTTTAATGTTTCTAAGTGCAATACAATGAGAATCGCCAGAAGTTCCGAGTTCAAACACATTATCCAGAACCTATTGGCAGCCATATACTAGAACAGTTTGATAAAGGGAAACATCTTGGGGTGACGGTCACTGACAAACTATCCTGATGAGCACGTCTTCAAAACTTGCAATAAAGCAAATGCTGCCTTGTCATTCTTATGGAAGAATTTAAAATCATGTCTCCAGATACTGAAAGAAAGAGCCTATGCCACTCTCGTTTGACATGTTCCAGAGTATGGCTGCACAGTTTTGGACTCACATTTAAAAAGAAACATTAAAGCATTCGAACCAATTCAGCGAACAGCTGTCCGTTTGGTTACAGGCGGCTACGATTACCAGAGTAGCGTCACAGACATGATCGAAGAAATAGGCTGGTCAGACCTCGAGGAGAGGAGGAACTTAAGATTAACATTAATGTATAAGGTCGTCCATGGTCACATTGCTATTCCTGCCAAAACATGTTAATACCTGCTGACAGACGCACACGCTCAAATCACCCCTGTAATTCGCTCCTGATAACATGTGACTTTAATATACACATGGACATTGATACAGATGCTGAGAGGATTAGAATGTGACGTATCGGCTATGAATGTATGTATGCATGTATGTATGTATGTATGTATAGGTTAAGTAACTCAAATGTACATGTAACAAATAAATAACAGAGTAGTGTGGAAAATAAAATGATCACTAGGCGCCTAGGATGCCGTCACCATATAATCAAGAAAAGTAAAATCATAATAGAAGACGACGTCCTGTATAAAGGTCGCCCTATCTACACGTGCGCCAGACATGCCGGTCTTGCCGGTCTCGCCTGTCTTGCCGGTCTTGCCTGTCTTGCCGGTCTTGCCAGTCTTGCCTGACTTGCCGGTCTTGCCAGTCTTGCCTGTCTTGCCTGTCTTGCCTGTCTTGTTGGACTTGCCAGTCTTGCCTGTATTGCCTGTCTTGTTGGACTTGCCAGTCTTGCCTGTCTTGCCTGTCTTGCCAGTCTTGCCTGTCTTGCCTGTCTTGCCTGTCTTGCCGGTCTTGTTGGACTTGACGGACTTGCTCTTAAAGCGCTTCTTCAAGCGGCCCCAGAAGCGTCGTATCCGCTTAACGACGCCCGCCCCGCGCGCTGGTGTCTTGGGGCGGGTCGCCTCGACGTCCTCGTCCCCGTCATCGTCCGTGTCCTCCGTCGACGTCGTATCGGAGGAAGCTGGTGTAGCGTCAGACGATGCCGGGGGCATGCTGATCTTTTGGATCTCCGGCAGTAGTCGCCCCCCTGCTTCGACGTTCTCGGAATGCGGGACTGCGCCTCGTCTTCTCTTCTGCAACTACTGATGAGAACGCATTGGAAAGTGTTTGTAAGACGACTAAAATGTACACAACTGAGGCGTTTTTTTTATTAATTTATCTACTGTAGTACTGCGCCCTGTGTGTGTATGTGCGAGTGCGTGCCTGCGTGTGCGTCTGCGTGCGTGTGTTTGTGTGCGCGAGCATGGGTGTGCGTGCGCGCGTTTCTGCGTGTGCGCGTGCGTGCGTGCGTGCGTGCGTGCGTGCGTGCGTGCGTGCGTGCGTGTTGTCATACATTACGCTACTTTGTAAAATTAATACCACTCCTTCTTTAAAAATTAAAGAAAATGAACTGATTCTGGTGAAGTCGATGATTATTCTGACATACAGGCAAGGAGACTGATCCTGTACCTAGTGTCTTATTTCAAGTAACTTTATTTCATAACCTCAGCTGTTTGTTCCTGTGATTTTATCTCCCACCACCTGTATATGAGCTACCTACCAGGTACCGCACCCACCACCAGGCGGCTAGCAGTATTGCTGACACTGCAACGATCGTTCCAGCAATCAGCGCGAAACTGTCTATACGAGATCTCTCTGCAAGAAATAATACATTCGTCACATTCCTCTCAGTTCCAGTGCATGTGCACTGCGTGTTCTTGTTAATGTATGCATGCACGTCACTCAGGCAATCGCAGGCGAAACACTAGCGTAGAAAGGTCGAACGCGCGTCGCGCACACCTCGAATAAAGTACAAATACATCGCATAGCTGTCAACATGGCTGCTTTCGGGCGTCAAACACCGCTTTTTCACGTTTCCTCGCGCATTCGTTCACCGCGAACGAGAAAGGCACATCAAAATGGAGACCCGTAAAACAACACGTCAAAACAAAACCCGCCAAAGAAAGACGCAAGTTTAGGGGATGAGATTGCCTTCCACGTTTTCAAGAGCAGTTCAGACCTATGACGTCAGAGGCTGTAGGCAATGGGGATCAATGGGATCAATATCATGCGGGAGTAAAAGAATAACAACTACATATGAACACCAGGCATGGGGTAATAGTAATATGTAATATACTTTTTTGTAATAGTAATAGATGACATGTTTTCAAAAATAATAGTAATAGATCGTAAAGTAATAGATAATAGTCTATTACTTTTCTATTTAACAAGATTTAACAAGATTTGCCATCCAAGCCAAAGGCCCAGATGGCAAGTGGACAAGGAAGCCATTGGCTTATCGAGAGTCCAACAATGTTCACCTACTTATAACCCGCCCTCCTGATATATGTGTCAACCTTGTTTTTAAACATATTCACGCTGCTAGCAGTTACACAATCTGTAGACAGTTTGTTCCATTCATTTATTGTCCTCTGTGAGAACGAGTGCTTCCTGATGTCCAATCTACATTGATCCTTTACTAATTTTACCTCATGTCCTCTAGTTCTGCTATCCTTCTTGAGTGAGAAAAACATATTTCTATCAATATTTTCATACCCATTCAATATCTTAAAAACTTCAATCTGATCTCCTCTTAACCTCCTTGTCTCTAGAGTTGTTAAACCACATTCTTTCAGGCGTTCTTCATAACTAAGGTCTCTAAGTTCTGGAATCATTTTAGTTGCTCTCCTTTGTATGCGTTCAAGCGTATCTATATCCTTCTTACGATATGGTCTCCATGCTTGTATACAGTATTCTAAATGAGGTCTAACTATTGCTTTATATAGAGGTATAATTAACTTTTTTCCCTTGTATGTTATGTTTCTTCTAATCAATCCAAGAATTTGATTACCCTTTGAAGCTGCAATACCACACTGCTCTGAAACTTTCATATCAGCGCTTATTGTAACTCCTAAGTCCTTTTCTTTTACAGTAGTACCAAGAACAGTAGCTCCCATTTTATAGTTTACATTCAAGTTCCCATGTCCTGTATGTAGGCATTTACATTTCCCAAAATTGAACAGCATCTGCCATTTCTCAGACCATTTCACTAATCTGTTTAGATCGTTTTGTAAATGTTGTTTATCACCATCAGTATTAACCTTTCTAAACAGTTTTGTGTCGTCCGCAAATTTCAGTACGTTACTTGTTATACTCTCGTCCAAGTCACTGATATAAATTAAGAATAATATAGGTCCTAATACTGATCCTTGAGGTACCCCACTCAAAACCGATTTCCAATTTGAAACTTCGCCATCTACTACAACTCGTTGTCTTCTGTCAGTCAGCCATTGTTCTATCCAGTCAGTTATGCTATCCCCGATACCATGGGCTTTTAATTTAAGTAGCAATCTTTGATGTGGCACTTTGTCAAAAGCTTTCTGAAAATCTAAGTAGATAATATCTACTGGCGATCCCTCGTCTATCCACTTAGTGATTTCTTCCAAAAAACATAACATATTTGTTAAGCATGACCTCGCTTTAAGGAATCCATGTTGAGATGAATTTAATAATTTATGCTTAACGAGGAAGTCCACCATATGGTCTTTAATTAACCTTTCTAATAATTTACAAATCACTGACGTTAAACTCACTGGTCTGTAATTCTCTGACTTATTTCTCGAACCCTTTTTAAATAATGGTATGATGTTTGCTTCTTTCCATTCAAACGGAACAACTCCCTCTTTTAATGACAAGTTGAATACTCTTGCAAGTGGTATACTGATTTGATCTACTGTTTCCATTAGTAATTTTGGAGGAATCCCATCCACTCCCGGTGATTTGTTATCCTTCATTGCCTTTATTTTCCTAGCTACCAATTCTGGAGTTACAACTAACGGTCCTAAATAGTCAGATTTAGCCCCTGAAATTTAGCATCAGCAATTGGTAATGAACTAATATCTTCTTTTGTAAACACTGAACTGAAGTAACCATTTAGGTCTTCCGCCATTAAAAACCCCTGTGATATTATATTTCCAGCACTGTCTTCTAGAGGTCCAACCTTGTCTTGTACGTTTTGTTTACTCCTGACATATGCATAAAAACTCTTGCTGTCAGTTTTTATGTTACATGCCAGTTTTTGCTCATAGCTTCTTTTAGATTGTCTGATTTCAGTTGTAGCTGCATTAAGTGCCTCTTTGTATTTTGCATAGTCTTCTTCCTTTCTGGTACGCCTATAAACCCTCCACATAGTTTGTTTTAGCATTATTTTTCTAATTGCCTCTTTTGACAAGTGTTTCTTTCTACACCGTTTTCCTTGTTTTCGGAAGGAACAAATTTATCAATGATACTCTCAATTTCATATTTTAGAATATTCCAACATTCAATAGCAGTCTTATTCATCAGCATGTTATTCCAATCTAGCTGTGCTAAGTATTTTCTCATATCTTTGTAGTTACCTTTGTGGAAGTTTCTCTTGTACGTTTTCTTATTTTTACTTTCTGATTTTACATTGATGTCAAAATGTATTTGATTATGGTCACTATTACCCAATGGTTCAAATATTTTTACATTGTCCACTAATTCTTTTTGTGATGACAAAACTATATCTAATACATTTTCTCCCTGGTTGGTTCTAGTACGTGCTGAGTAAGAAAGCTATCCTGGATTAAACATAGAAATTGTTGATCCTCAATCCCTGTGCTCTCTAGAGAATTCCATTGTATGTGTCCATGGTTAAAATCTCCCATTATGATACATTCCCTTTACTAACTTCCTTTATAGCGTTTTTTATTTTTGTGTTGTCCTCTTCGTTTATGTTTGGACTTCGGTAAACTAATCCAATAGTTAATTTTGAATTTCCTGAAACAATTTTGCACCAAACAGCTTCATCGCAATCTGCTTCCCTTTCTAGTTTTATTTCATAAGCCTGAATAGATTCTTTAACATATAAAATAACTCCCCCGCCCCTTCTTCCTATTCGATCTTTCCTAAACATTACGTATCCTGTCAGTCCTAATTCAGCATCTGCTATATCTATGTTGGCCCATGATTCAGTTATACCAATTATGTGAGGGTCAATATCTTCTACCATAATGTTTAATTCGTTTTTCTTATTTACTATGCTCCTTGCATTTAAACATACGCATCTATAACCTTTTTCAGAGATGTTTTTCGGATGATTTGATATTGGTTTATCTGTGCTAGTGGCCTCTTGTTCTGCTTGAGACACCTCTAGGTAACCCCCCTGCACTTCTAGTTTAAAGAATGTTTACTTCCAAAAATATTTGTCATTGTACCCAAGTCGCTATCTACTGCTGCTGAAAGTTTGTCCGCAAATACTGCCGCCCCCTTTCCACTTAAATGAAGCCCATCCTTCATGTACATATCAGCCCTCCCAACAAAACTTCCCCATAAATCCACAAATCCAACTTCCTCTTCCCTACACAGCCTCTGGACTAACATGTTAATTGCCATCCCCCGACAATTTCGACATTTGTGACCCCTCCTGCCCATTACAGGTAAAATCCCTGACAGTATTACCTGCTCAACCCGCGTCTGTTTTAGTGTTCTGACCAACTGCCTATATTTCCTAACTATGGCAGTTGTACCCTCCCTCTCTACGTTATTTGTCCCTACATGTACTAAAACAGATCCACCCTTACCCGAGCCTACGATGTTTTTTACCCTCTCAGTTATCGCCTCTATTTTGGCTCCAGGCAAGCAGACCACCACATCATCTCCCTTGTTTAAGACTCTGTCGGTCTTCCTAACTATCGAATCCCCCACAAAAACCCTTGCTCTCTTCCTCACCCCCTCTATCACTGCTGCAGAATAACTCTTCCTTTCGATCCCCTCCATCACATTCTGTCCTGACCCCTTCCCTTCCGTCTCCCCCACTCCCTTCTCCTTCCCTCCTGTCTCCCCTACTCCCCTCTCCTTCACTCCGGTTGTTTTCCCTCCCGTCTCCCCCACTCCCTTCTCCTTCCCTCCTGTCTCCGCTACTCCCCTCTCCTTCACTCCGGTTGTCTTCCCTCCCGTCTCCCCCACTCCCTTCTCCTTCCCTCCTGTCTCCGCTACTCCCCTCTCCTTCACCCCGGTTGTCTTCCCTCCCGTCTCCCCCACTCCCTTCTCCTTCCCTCCTGTCTCCCCTACTCCCCTGTCCTTCACCCCGGTTGTCTTCCCTCCCGTTCCTTTCCTTCCAGTCTCCTTACGTCCTGTATCCCTATGACCTGTCACCTTCCCTCCTCTCAGCTTCCTCCCAGGCTGAGGTGAGCTCTCCCTAGCATCTCTTGTGTCTTTCCCCACTTTATCGTCTACTGTTCCCTCACCGGAACTACTGGCACAACTCCCCTATTACATCTTCTGATGCAAATTTACAAAATATCAGCTTTGTTTGCATGTTATTCCAACTGCTAGTAATTGTAAACAATGTATAGACAATGATCAGGGTGATATTACAGAAATGAGGCGTATATCAAGGGATCGGTATCATGCGTACCACTAAGATGGCTGAGGCCATTAGTGAGAATAGATCCCGTGACCTATGGTCTTAGGTACACCGTATAAAGGGCAGAAATAAATTCCTGCCTTCTAGTGTAGATGGTGTGGTGGGCGATGATGAAATAGCTCAACTTTTTTTCTGATAAATATAATCACCTCTACAACAGTGTGTCATACGATGTTGACGAAATGAATATTATAGGTGCGAAGATTAACATGCAGATCAAGGAACATGGTGTATATAATATATCAGTTGAGGATGTTATTGAAGGGTCCAGCGACTGAAGCTGGGTAAGTCGGATGGTGAAGAGGGTCTAAATTCTGATCATATCATACACGGTCCGAGAATACTCTATGTGCTGTTAACATTAGTCTTTCATAGTACGTTGGTTCATGGGTATAGCCCTGACTTTGTGTTAGTGGGAACCGTGGTCCCTATACCAAAGGACAAGAGTTAACATGTACATTAGAAAATTCTAGAGCTATTACTCTTAGTAACATTGTTGCCCAATTGTTTGATGTTATTATACTATCTAAGGAATAACGTGCGCTTGTAACATCGCATTTACAATATGGATTTAAATAAAATATGTCCACTACTCATTGCATCTGCTCTGAGGATAACAACCTTGTCGCGGTGGAGTAGCTTGTGTGCTTCAGTGATCCTGAGAGCTATGCCGGCTGGGATACGTGTATCCCTAGTAGGTTTAACCATGCCGGACTGGTCGAGGGTGAGATTCCAGACTAAGAGTGATCCCTCGTCCTCCAGGTTGGGGGTTGGGCGGCAGGCTAACAACCTGCTCCCGTAAAAAACAACAGATGTTACAGAAACATGTACAAGAAATCCAGCCTTTCTGATGGGTGATATTGGCGCTCGTTCTTCGACAGAGGATAGCATGAATGGTGATCGCCAAAGCCGTAAGGAAGCTAACACCAAGATAGAGCCGTTAGTACATCCACGAAAACAGATCAAGGTTGCGTGTTGGAATGTGAGGACGATGAACGCAGATGGTAAAACTGAGCAAATTGTAGATGAAATGAATAACTATGGCATAGACATACTGGGAATCAGCGAGAGTAGGTGGACTGGAATAGGAAAAGTCAGACTAGAAGGAGGGGAGACCGTGTTGTATTCTGGGGTAGAAACCAGACACGAGTTTGGTGTTGGGATAATAATATCTAAGAAGAACAGGAACACACTTCTCGAATGGCATCCAGTGAACGAACGAATTATTACTGCTAGATTCTTTTCAAAACACATAAAGATGACTGTAGTGCAATGCTACGCGCCCACAAACGATGCAAGTGATGTGGATAAGGAGCACTTCTACGAAGTTTTGCACGGCATAACAACAGCAGTACCGAAACATGACATGCTTGTGGTCCTAGGAGACATGAATGCAAAAATAGGAGCGGACAATAAAGGCTATGAAAACGTGATGGGAACAAACGGATGTGGAGAGATGAATGAAAATGGATTCCTATTCGCAGAGTTTTGTCAAACACAGAATCTTGTAATCGGTGGCAGTATATTTCCGCACAAGAGCATCCACAAGTTAACGTGGATGTCACCAAATGGAGTTACCAAGAACCAAATTGATCATATCACAATTGATAGAAGATTCAGAAGATCATTGAAAGACGTAAAAGTAAGGAGAGGAGCACAGGTAGGCAGTGATCACGAACTTGTAGTAGCTAATATCCAACTTAAGCTGTGTAGACAGTCGGTGGAGAAGGGCGGTGGAAAGCGGTATGATGTTGATAAGCTTCGAGTGTATGAAACTGCTCAAGAATTCAAGATTGCACTGAGTAATAGGTTCCAGGTGTTGGAACACACTGAAAGAGTAGAAGATTGTTGGTCAGGGGTGAAGGAAGCTATTTGTGGTGCTAGCGAAGAAGTTCTTGGATTCAGAACGCATGCACAACCGGGATGGATGACAGGAAGAAGCCTGGAAAAAGTAAGCGAGCGGAAAGCAATCAAGGACAAAATCAACGCTACCAAGTCGGAAAGACTAAAGACAATACTAAAGAACAAGTATATAGCCAAAGACAAAGAAGTTAAAAATAGTGTCCGTGCAGACAAAAGGACGTATATGGATGACCTTGCAAAACAAGCAGAGCATGCTGCAAACAGAGTTGAACAAAGAACGCTGTTTACACTGACCAAGAAAATAACTAATGAAAGCTGCAGAAAAAGTACACCGGTCAAGAACAAAGGTGGAGAAGTAATAACATCAGAAGCAGACCAGATAGAGAGATGGAGAGAACACTTCTCTGAGGTTCTGAACTCAGAGGCACCTGACGATCCTGTTGATGTTCCAAACAATGAATTATTCGACATAGACATTGACACTAATCCGCCTAATATAAAAGAAATTGAAAAAAGTATAAAAGCGTTGGGAAACAGTAAATCACCAGGAGTTGATAACATACAGGCTGAAATGTTGAAAACACAGAGTAATATGGTAGCACGAAAACTTGAGGAAGTGTTCAAATTAATTTGGAAGAATGAAGAAATACCTGAAGAATGGCAGAAAGGAGTCATCATTAAATTGCCTAAAAAAGGTGACATGGAGAACTGTAATAACTGGAGAGGTGTTACGTTGTTGTCAGTTCCCAGCAAGGTGCTGGGAAGGGTGATTATAGTCAGGATAAGAGATGCGCTCGATAACAAACTGAGGAAAGAACAAGCAGGTTTCAGAAGGGGGAAAGGATGTATGCAGCAAATTTTCATATTAAGGAATATCATCGACCAGTGCCTCGAATGGAATAGCCCACTCTTCATCAACTATGTGGATTTTAGGAAAGCCTTTGATAGTATTCACAGAGAGAGTTTATGGAGAATTATGAAATACTATGGAATTCCATCCAAAATTATCAATCTTGTGAAAATGTCTTACAAAAACTTCAGATGTGCAGTTGAGCATGGAGGCAAATTGTCAAAATGGTTTCCTGTGGTGTCGGGAGTGAGGCAAGGATGTGTGATGTCAGGGTTTTTGTTTGTATTGGTGATAGACCGGAAAACAACTAGAAGGAAAAGAGGAATTCAATGGGGATTAGATACGATGGAGGACCTAGATTTTGCAGACGATTTAGCACTGTTATCAACATCAAGAAGAAACTTACAGCAGAAGACAAACGAGCTAGAAGTGCATGCAAAGAGAACTGGACTACACATAAACACAGCCAAAACGAAAGTGATGAAGATCAAGACTGATGATAACCAACCAATAGTAATAGGCATAGACAATGTAGAGACTGTTGATAGTTTCACTTATCTAGGCTCAGTTATGGATGCAGACAAAGGTTCAACAGCAGATATAAGCGCACGCATAAAGAAAGCGAGAGCAGCCTATTATAAACTGAGGAAAGTGTGGGCATCAGGCCAATACAGAAGGAAAACGAAACTCAGAATCTACAAGAGCAATGTGATGTCAGTTCTACTATACGGAGCAGAATGCTGGAAGGTAAACCAAAATGATGGACAAAGGCTCAATACATTTCACAATAGATGTTTACGTCGAATTCTACATATATTCTGGCCAAAACAAATTTCAAACGAAAAACTGTATGAAGAGGTAGAAATAAGCAGGATAACAGACATCATCAAGGCTAGAAGATGGAGTTTTATTGGCCATATCCTTC
Source organism: Lamellibrachia satsuma (assembly GCA_033239005.1). Taxonomy (NCBI): domain Eukaryota; kingdom Metazoa; phylum Annelida; class Polychaeta; order Sabellida; family Siboglinidae; genus Lamellibrachia; species Lamellibrachia satsuma. The sequence continues at coordinate 4,235,008 of BSQZ01000028.1, forward strand.
GATTTGAAAATACAAATGACTGCCGTATAGTGATGAATTGGACACCTGTGGGAAAGAGAGCGATCGGAAGACCAAAAGAGACATGGCGGAGAATGGCGGAAAAAGAACGAGATGGGTTTGGGTGGACATCATGGGCAGAGGCGGCACAGAGGGCGGCTGACAGGGCGGAATGGCGGACTTTTGTACATGCCCTATGCGACACATGGCGCCCAAGGGATCCGTAAGCCGTAAGTAACTCATTGCACAAGTTATGATGGAGACAATCAGTCACTACAACGCTAATGGTAGTAATGTGCATGCACTCATGTTAGATAACAGCAAAGCTTTGGACATAGTCAACTATTGTAAGCTTTTTAGAGTACTACTAAAGCGTCAGGTGTCACCTCTGGTGTTAAGATTGCTGCTGTATATGTACACTAAATAAACACTTCAAGTGAGATGGGGCTGTAGTATCTCGTCCCAGTTTACCGCCTGTAATGGAGTCAAGCAGGGAGCAATCTTCTCTCCTATTATTTTCTCTGTATATATGGATGGATTATTTGAAAAGTTAGAGAAGAGTGGTGTGGGATGTCACATGGGCAGCCACTATACGGATTTATACGGATGGCATAGGATATGCAGATGACTTGACCCTGCTAACACCTACAAGGTCTGGACTCAAGGTATTAATCGAGATATGTGAACAATATGCAGACGATTACTGTGTAAAGTTTAATAGTGCGAAGAGTGTGTATATTGTGTTTAGAGGTCGGAGTTGTAAAAAGATAACACAACATTTGTTTTTAATGGCACCGAGTTACAGTGTGTTTAGGATGCTGTACATCTGGGCCACCATGTATCCACTATTGGTAAGGATAGCCTAGTAGCCGAGTGCATTGCAAAATTCTGGAGAGGGTATAACATGTTCATGGGTGATTTTGGTCACATAAAGACTGCTGTAAAGTGCAAGTTATTCAAACAATACTGCTGCTCTTACTACGGAGCTCCACTATGGGATATGCAAAGTAAAATTGTTGGCAATGTATGTATCGGATGGCGCAAGGCACTCAGACAGTTGTGGGGACTGGCACCTCTTACACACGGCGATGTTGTCTTGATGTTATCTGATCGTGTGTCACTATTGGTCAGCCTAAAGCAAGGGTTCGTGAAGTTTATTCATAAGGCTCTAAACAACAAGTCGCCAGTGATAAGCAATGCTGCTAAATTATCAATTCAAAATCCATGGTAGAATTGTAGTGGTAACTACTGTCATATACGTTATGAATACAACATGCATGAGAACGTGTTTGCTAGTGTTATTGGCCGCGTGTGGTAGGCGGGCATGTCCGACGAAAGGATATCTAATGTGAGTGTTTTAGCTGCCATGATAGAAATTAGAATCTTAAAACATGCGATATTTTTAGCTATGATGATGTTAATGATGTCATTACTGAAATTACTGTATTTTAAATATCGTACAATTGCCATTTTTAATGTGCGAATAAATATTTTATTTTTGAATGGTTGAGCCGTTATTCAAACAACATGAAAAGACCAGTAGGCTGATAATTTGATGCACTCAGAAATGTCTGCTCAATGAAACAATGCAGGAGTAGCAAGATTATTTGTTGTTGAGATGCCCCTTTGGGGTGGCTATGGCTTCACACATTCCTAGCACACACAAAGGACATGGTTTCAGGTATGTGCAGGCAGGCAACACGTTATCTTAGTCTTAGAGCAGGAGCAGTTTTTTTTCAAATTGCCAATTGCCACATGGTAACATTGCCACACAGACCTTTTTTGTTCAAATTTTGACAAATAATCTTACCTCAGGTCTTCAAAAGGTGTACAAATGTATGTTTAGCTAGTACTACAAAAACTGAGTTCATAGCATAGCCATAGGCAATTCTAGGGTTCACAGACCCATCAAAAATAGTTGACATTCAGCGATAGTCATAACTACCCAGTAATAGTAATAGATATCCTGGTAATAGTATTACATTATAATTAATTAATGTAATAGTAATATAAACAGTAAGAAGTAATAGTAATAGATTGTCTGTAATAGAACCAATGCCTGATGAACACTTGCATTTCTAAATGGACAAAATGCTTTTATGATCATATATTATCACTTTATTTCGTCTTTTCGAATCGACTGCGAAGATTGACTTCACGCAATGTGTCATGTACATGTGTACATATTAGCGTATATGGTGACGTCATTTTATCAACACAAGTTTTCGTCTTCTTCCGAATATGACATTAATCTCACCTAGTTCAGTAGTTGAGGACTGATAAGTGATACGTAGGTAGGCACGTCAAACGAATCCATTTGTAACCTTGTTGCCGTTTCGCATCTGCGCCAATTTTAAGTAGGTAATTTTTACCATTAAAAACGATATAAATTACAAACATGTATATATTATTTAAAAGCTAATGAACTATTCTTTCACCACATGTTACCTTTTAAATAATAACTCGAGTAGTTTTTGCACACGGTCGCTTTGAAATAGACAAAACAAACATGTTTGTTAACGCGCGTTGCCGCTGCCATGTTTATGCTAATGAAGCACGTCACACTTTGACCTAGTTAAGGCGGTAAAAGTGCGCGGGTTTAAAATATATTTGCATGTGAGAGCTCTATACTTACACTTACATTTACAAATAATGAGCATTTGTAAGGTTAGAGATAAGCCTTGTATAGTTTGCCCATATCTAAACCCAGTTTTTATCTATTCTATTTTTTAATGTTAGTAGAGGGTGCAGATATAATATCGTTGGACAAAGAATGTTATACATCCACCACTCTGTGACTGAAAAATCGGCGTCTGCATAGCCGTAGGCCATGGGGGCATAGCTTCAAACATTGTTGTTTGTTTAATTTTTTTACTGTGACCTCTGAGGTTATTTAGATTAATGTGACAATTTTTTTGATATTTGATCATGGGAAAATACATTTGCCATACTGTAATGACTGCATGCGTGTGTCTGCTAGCGCACTTTAGCGCCAGCAATGTTAAAATGAATTAGGACTACCTTGTATTATCGCTCACCCGGAAGCGATTTGTAAAATACCTTTTGCCATGCATTACTTGTCCTTTAATGTGGAATACACTTGATATAGACTGCCGTTTGCAACACTTAATGTGATCATTAATAAGTTGATTTTATTAATATTTCCATGACAACATTTCATAAAAAATAAGTTAATGAAAAATAATTGTGTTGGGGCCCTTGTGCACGTGCACTTCCAAAAAAAGAAGTTGGCCCTACAGTACTAGAAAAGGCTCCAGTAGCAATCATAGGCATGTACACAACAATGTGTACTTATTGAGTTAGACATACAATCTCGTACAAATGTACCTCACTCCAAAACTGTTTATCGATGTTCAAGTTGATGAAACATAAGTGTCACAAATATGACCAATGGATATCACCAATTTAATGGTTTTAGAAAAACTCAGGTTAGAAGGTGAATTAGAAACAGTGGCCTGGCTTGAAAGTCAGCAACGCCAGGAGGGAGTGACAAGCTAACGAGAAGAGCATCTCACTTTCGACTTTAGCAATGCCAGAACATGTTAAAATCCTTTAAAAAAACAGTAATTAATAAATTGCTCTTAGACAGATACCTGGATGATGTTTCAAGATACATGAAAGCGACAAGGTGCAGACAATATATCACTTAGAATGGCTCAAGTATAGCTAAACATTGATTGAAATACATGTCAACTCAGTTAAAACGTAGCAATATAATTGGTTGTTTAAAATGACACATAAACGTTCGGAATCACAATTTTGGAGGATTTTCTTCATATTTTAATGTAGCGTATGACAATGATGAAACGGTCGTCTACACGTACCAGTTACTGGAGGACCAAGCAAAAAAACGCCTGGAAGTTCTGACAGTTTAGAGATAACACATTGTATTTTTGTAAGTATGCCTTCAATATGAAACATGTTGCAGTTAAATATAAAATCAGTGACATACAACATAAATTATCTGTTCAGTTCAAGTTATGCATATTGGAATTTTTATGGTGGTAGTATTAACATATGAAACTATCCCCACATAATTGTGCTAGAATCAACACTTTTACATTTCTGAACTTCATAAAGAGTGATCTTTACAGTGATACTACACATGAGGATCTTTAATAAATAAATAAAACATTCTTAAATATATGCATTTTGGAAATTGGCGTAAAATTTTCTTGACGGTGGCAACATCTAAATATTAACATCTTCCCATAGAACTAAGCTAGAGTCAAAATGTTTGCATTTGTGAACATTTTAAACAGTTACAATGATACTACACTTGAAGGATATTTAATAACAGATGTTGTTAAAGTGATGGATTTTGGACATTTGCTTGAAATCGGCAGACACTTCTTGACGGTGGCGATTTTTAAATATTAATATCTTCCCCTAGAATTAAGGTAGAGTCAAAATGTTTGCATTTCTGAACTTCTGAAATAGTGGCCTTTGCGAAGATACTACACGTGTGGGGTACAGAAAACCTCTGACATGTTTAATGTAGAGTGCTGCAGGGCCCGCATTCTCGAACGACTTAAAGAATCGTAACTCCAGTTTTTTGCAAATATGGCGGCGAAACAGCGTAACTTTACTACGACATTTTCGTAAGTGCTATTCTCGAAACATCTAAGATACGAATTTGCGTAAATATGGGGTACATTTTTGCGTAAAGCTACGACAGGTCGCGTCGCTTTTTCGTAAGTTCTGTGCCCTGTATTCAGACGGCGATTTCGCCGCAACCGAGTGTTACGGCGTCTTGAGGAAGTATTTGTGGGTCTCGGCGACATCCAGGTATGTACTTGCATCTTGCATCTGCCGTGTTTTGAAAGCGGCACCCAAGCCTTACCAATGGCAATGCAATGGGTGTTATAATACAATTATGTAGGCAAGTTTAAATACACTTGAACCGCGATTTATATTACACAATTCCTATATATTGATGGTGTATGGCAAGTGTCTCAACTCCAGAATTGGTAGCTAAGAAAATAAAGGCAATGAAGGATAACAAATCACCGGGAGTGGATGGGATTCCTCCAAAATTATTAATGGAAACAGTAGAACAAATCAGTATACCACTTGCAAGAGTATTCAACTTGTCATTAAAAGAGGGAGTTGTTCCGTCTGAATAGAAAGAAGCAAACATCATACCATTATTTAAAAAGGGTTCGAGAAATAAGTCAGAAAATTACAGACCAGTGAGTTTAACGTCAGTGATTTGTAAATTATTAGAAAGGTTAATTAAAGACCATATGGTGGACTTCCTCGTTAAGCATAAATTATTAAATTCATCTCAACATGGATTCCTTAAAGCGAGGTCATGCTTAACAAATATGTTATGTTTTTTGGAAGAAATCACTAAGTGGATAGACGTGGGATCGCCAGTAGATATTATCTACCTAGATTTTCAGAAAGCTTTTGACAAAGTGCCACATCAAAGATTACTACTTAAATTAAAAGCCCATGGTATCGGGGATAGCATAACTGACTGGATAGAACAATGGCTGACTGACAGAAGACAACGAGTTGTAGTAGATGGAGAAGTTTCAAATTGGAAATCGGTTTTGAGTGGGGTACCTCAAGGATCAGTATTAGGACCTATATTATTCTTAATATATACCAATGACTTGGACGACAGTATAACAAGTAACGTACTGAAATTTGCGGACGACACAAAACTGTTTAGAAAGGTTAATACTGATGGTGATAAACAACATCTACAAAACGATCTAGACAGATTAGTGAAATGGTCTGAGAAACGGCAGATGCTGTTCAATTTTGGGAAATGTAAATGCCTACATACAGGACATGGGAACTTGAATGTAAACTATAAAATGGGAGATACTGTTCTGGGTACTACTGTAAAAGAAAAGGACTTAGGAGTTACAATAAGCGCTGATATGAAAGTTCCAGAGCAGTGTGGTATTGCAGCTTCAAAGGGTAATCAAATTCTTGGATTGATTAGAAGAAACAACATAGAACGGAAAAAAGTTAATTATACCTCTTTATAAAGCAATAGTTAGATCTCATTTAGAATACTGTATACAAGCATAGAGACCATATCGTAAGAAGGATATAGATACGCTTGAACGCATACAAAGGAGAGCAACAAACATGATTCCAGAACTTAGAGACCTTAGTTATGAAGAACGCCTGAAAGAATGTGGTTTAACAACTCTAGAGACAAGGAGGTTAAGAGGAGATCAGATTGAAGTTTTTAAGATATTGAATGGGTATGAAAATATTGATAGAAATATGTTTTTTTCACTCAAGAAGGATAGCAGAACTAGAGGACATGAGGTAAAATTAGTAAAGGATCAATGTAGATTGGACATCAGGAAGCACTCGTTCTCACAGAGGGCAATAAATGAATGGAATAAATTGTCTACAGATTGTGTAACTGCTAGTAGCGTGAATATGTTTAAAAATAAGGTTGACACATATCTCAGGAGGGCGGGTTATAAGTAGATGAACATTGTTGGACTCTCGATAAGCCAATGGCTTTCTTGTCCACTTGCCATCTGGGCCTTTGGCTTGGATGGCAAATCTTGTTAAATCTTGTTAAACTTCCCATCTCCCACCTGTTTTGGGGACCAATCTCCCACCAAATTTGAGAGTCCACCTCCCATCATAATGATTTATTAATGCTACAAACACATTATATTTCGAGATCTTAGAACAATTGACAATCGTGACGTAAATTATATAACATACAATCCTGTTGTATTATATACAAGTACATGCTATTGCTTCTGCCTGTCATCCCACCAAACCATTGCAATGTGATGTGTATAACGAAAATTACATTTCTTTATGGTTACTCTAAAATGTGTATCCAGTTCGTAGAATGGCTGGTGTTTTGTTTATATTTACACTGATAAACAATAGCTGTAAAAGGGTAACCATATTCCTAACATGTTGTATGCCTAAGTAAACCACACAGCTCAGAAGCAGAACATTTAATGTAATTGTAAAATTGCATACAATACAATTGTTATGCACAGTACTGTATCATTTCAAACACGTGATTACTAATAAATACCAGTGTTGATAATCTGTGTAGTTCCATCCACCTACACAATATCCCACGTCTTCTTCGAATGGACAAGAAAAACATTTGCAGACCAAACTTTGAATTAATAAGTGAGTAAAATATAGTGTTCATTGGCAAGATTTAACAAGATTTGCCATCCAAGCCAAAGGCCCAGATGGCAAGTGGACAAGGAAGCCATTGGCTTATCGAGAGTCCAACAATGTTCATCTACTTATAACCCGCCCTCCTGAGATATGTGTCATCCTTGTTTTTAAACATATTCTCGCTGTTAGCAGTTACACAATCCGTATACAATTTGTTCCATTCATTTATTATCCTCTGTGAGAACGAGTACTTCCTGATATCCAATATACACTGATACTTTACTAATTTTACCTCATGTCTTCTAGTTCTGCTACTTTTTTGAGTGAGAAAAACATATTTCTATCAACATTTTTACACCCATTCAATATCTTAAAAACTTCAATCTGTCCTCTAGTTCTGCTATTTTTCTTGAGTGAGAAAAACGTATTTCTATCAATATTTTCATACCCATTCAATATCTTAAAAACTTCAGCCTGATCTCCTCTTAATCTCCTTGTCTCTAGGGTTGTTAAACCACATTCTGTCAGGCGTTCTTCATAACTAAGGTATCTCCTGTGTATGCGTTCAAGCGTATCAATATCCTTCCTACGACACGGTCTCCACGCTTGTAGACAGTATTCTAAATTAGGTCTAACTACTGCTTTATACAGAGGTGTAATTAGTTTTGTTCTGTTTCTCCTAATCAACCCAAGAAATTTATTACCCTTTGAAGCTGCAATACTACACTGATCTGAAACTTTCATATCATCACTTATTGTTATTCCTAAGTTTTTTTACAGTACTACCTATAACAGTATCTCCCATATTATAGTTCATATCAAAGTTCCCGTGTCCTGTATGTAGGCATTTACTTTTCCCAAAATTTAATAACAGCTGCTAATATTTCAGACCACTTAATTTGTCTAAATCGTTTTGTAAATGTTGTTTATCGCCATCAGTGTTAACCTTTCTAAACAAGTTTGTGTAATCCATGGAAATTGTTGGTCGTCACCTCCTGTATTCTCTAGATATTTCCATTGTATGTGTCCATGGTTAAAATCTCCCATCATGAACACTCCCCTTACGTCACTTCCTTTACTAATCCAATAGTTACTGTTGAATTTCCTGAAACTATCTTGCAGCTTCATCGCAATCTACTTCCCTTTCTAATTTTATTTCATAAGCCTGAATAGATTCTTTAATATATAAAATAACTCCCCCTCCCCTTCTTCCTATTGGATCTCTCCTAAACATTACGTATCCCATCAGTCCTAATTCTGCATATGTTATTATAGTGTATTACACACGTTTTATTATTCCAATGAAAAACATGGCAGACTGCTCACAGCCAGGGAGCGGTCGCTCATCGCCTTGCCACAGGGAGCATGCATAAATGCCCATTGAACACCAATACACTACACTCCTCCCTTCCAAATGTTACGTATCAAGAACATTTAAACAACCTGGTTCAGCTACTCCACATCTACAACATGACAACGCAGTCCCTGCATTCAACGTCCGTTATTTAGTCCATTACTAGCAATGTCATTTTAGTACAGGCTTAACCAGGGTCTATGTCCTTAATTAAACTGGACATCGTTTTTCTACTGTCACAAATCCAGCTTCTCTGGAGACTTCCTGATTCTTGTGGACCTTCTCACAGAATAGTCCACTGCCCTCGGTATCTGCACAGGAATTGCCGGTCTCACGGGATGGTTCACTGCCATCGGTGTCTGCACTGGAATTGGCGGCCTGTCTTCTTCTGCTTCGACTGCTGTTCCTGTCGATTCGTCAACCACTGGTACCTCCACTGCACTAGGTACCATGATGATGTCAGGGGCTCTGAGTTGGTCACTATGCCTCTGCCATACAGTAGCTTCTTCTACCAGCACCGCTTACGATCTGGTACCCTTCTTCTCTTGTATGGTACCAGGTACCCACTTTTGATCGTTGCGATAGTGTCTTACCGCTACTCTGTCTCCAACTTCAAATGCTCTGTGTTGCCCTCTCCTCTCCTCTACTGACGTGGCCTACTGATTCTCCACAGTCTTTCTGGTGTTGGGTCTTATGACATCTAGTCTTGTTCGCAGTCCTCGCCCCATCAGTAACATTGCCGGGGAATCACCAGTTGTGGCATGTGGAGCGTTTCTGTAGGCAAACAGAAATTGGGCCAGGTGTCGTTTTATTGCACCCGAGTCGCCTCTCGCTGATCTCATGGCCTGTTTGAATGTCTGAACGAAGCGTTCCACCTGCCCGTTGGTCGCTGGGTGGTAGGGTGCAGAAAATGTGTGTCTGATGTTGTTTGCTTTCGTGGAGTTTCGGAAAACTTCGATTGTGAATTGACTTCCGTTGTCACTGTGAAAGTGTTTTGGTAGACCATACCTTGCAAACACATCTCGTAATAGTTCCACCATTTTCTCTGATGATGCCGAGACTGTCGGTAGTACCTCGGGCCATTTGTTGTGTGCGTCGACCGCTATTAAGAACATCCGTCCCATAAACGGTCCAGCGTAATCTACATGAATACGCTGTCATGGTTTTGCAGGCCATTTCCACGGATGAAGTGGCACAGTAGGAGCTTCAAACTGGACTCTCTGGCATCCTTGACATTTCGTGGCCAGAGGCTCTATATCTTTATCTATCCCAGGCCACCAAACATAGCTACATGTCAGCCCCTTCATTTTCACAACACCGGTGTGACCAACGTGTAACTCCTGGAGGATCTGGCTGCGTAACTACGGTGGCACCAGGACACGTATTCCCCACATGATGCATCCGTGGAATACACTCAGCTCATAGCGCTTGGCGAAGAATGGTTCAAGTCCCTCTGGACAGATCGTCGGCCATCCTTGCTGTGTCCTCTCAAGAACCTTTGACATGACGGGGTCCTTGCTGGACTCCGTCTTGATGGTCGCTGCCGTGACAGGTAGGGTTTCCACGTGGTCCATGTAGAATATATCCACCACATCAGGAGATGTCTTCCCCGTTTTCAAGGGTAACCTCGAAAGTCCATCTGCTTTTGTATGTTTCAAAGAGCTTTTATAGACTATGTCATAGTCGTGTGCTGCTAGCTGTAGGGCATACCGTTGCAACCTTGCAGCTGTCATTGCTGGAATACTCTTCCCTGGATGAAAGATAGCTGTGAGGGGTTGGTGATCTGTCACCAGCATGAATCGTCTTCCAAACAGGTACTGGTTGAACTTCCTAACTCCCCACACGAGTCCCAGTGCCTCTTTGTCTATCTGGCTGTAATTTCGTTCAGCCTTGTTTAAAGTTCGCGAGGCGAACGCGATTGGTTTCTCCAATCCATCTGGCATCTTATGACTGAGTACGGCGCCAAAACCATATCAGATGCGTCGCACGCTACTCTGATCGGCAAGTCCGGATCATAATGAATGAACGAGAACTTGTTCCGAAGTGATCAGACTCTTCACTTCATCAAACGCCTGTTCACACTCCTTCGACCACATCCACTTTTGATCCTTCTCTAGCAACTGGTTTAGGGGATATAACACACTAGCCAAGTTGGGTAAAAACCTGTGGTAGTAATTCACCAGTCCAAGAAATCCTCTTAAACTACTGACATCTTGAGGGTGTGGTGCCTTCTGCACGGCCTCTATCTTGGCCTTTGTGTTGTGCAGACCATCGTGATCAATCTCATGGCCACAGTACTCAATCCGTTCCATGAAGAACCGGCACTTCTTCGCATTGATCCGCAAGTCCTTCTCTGCCAGCCTCCTTAGGACTGCCTCTGGGTTTTCCAGATGTTCAGCATCAGACTTTCCTGTAACAATGATGTCATCTAGCATCACCTCCACGCCAGGGATTCCTTGTAGGGTCTACTCCATTGCCCTCTACCATATCGAGGGTGCTGTTTTAATCCCGAACGGCAGCCTATTATACTTAAACAGGCCCATGTGTGTGTTGATTGTGACGTATTTCTTTGGGTCCTCCTCTACCTCCATCTGCAGATAAGCATTCTTGAGGTAAATTTTGCTAAATCTCTTGCCTCCGTCCATCTTGGCGAAAATATCTTCGATACGTGGTAACGGATATTTATCTTCCCGGAGCACTGGGTTGATTGTCACTTTATAGTCCCCACAGAGACGTACATCCTTTGTTTCTCGCTTTGCCACCGGTACCACTCCGGATGCCCACTGGCTATACTCGACAGGGGACATGATTCCCTCTTTTTTGGAGCCTTTCTAGCTCCTTCTCAAAGTACTATTTGATCGCATATGGCACGATTCGTGGCTTGCAGAACTTCGGTTGAACACCTTCCTCCACGGTGAGCTTTGCTTTCACACCTTTTAATGTCCCTAAACTTTCCATGCTTACCAACTTGTACTTGGCCAGCAGCCGCTGAACTTGCTTGTTGGCATCCTTCAGGGAAATATCCTTGCTAGTCCCGTCATATGACTTCAGGGAGTGGATCTCTCCCCAATCGAGCTTGATCTCCCAAAACCAATCACGACCGAACAGCACTTGTCGACCGCCTTTGATAACGTATAAGTCCAGCTTCACCTTCTGCTTCTTGTGCTTGACCTGGACACGAAGCTTTCCTTCGGGGACAACCAACTCCCCTGTGTAGGTTCGGAGAGTTACTGATGTAGGCTGGAATTCATGTTTCTGGAACATTTCCTTGTACACATGGTGTGGGATTACTGAATATGCCGACCCAGTATCGACCTCCATTTTAAGCGGTTGCCCGGCTATCCGCAGTGTCGTCCAAATCATGTCAGTTCTGCTTTTTGGTTTTGTTAACTGGTGAACCGCATCTAGGGTGTGTAACCCATTGCTCCACTCGTTGTCATCACTACCATTGCTACTGTCACCTTTGGCAGCTGACATTTGGTTCACCTTTCTGCTTTTCTTGTAGTGTTTGTTTTTGTCAACAAACCGACACACGGCCCTGATGTGGCCCGGCTTCCCACATCCGTGGCAGATTTCGTCTCTGAAGCGACAATCGCCCGACCTGTGCCCGCGGCCATTACATCTGTAGCATATGTAATTTCTTCTCGGTTCTCCGTCTCTCTGTCTCTTCTGACGTGGCTGCTGTTGAGAATACAGCTTGTGGACAGATGCAGTAGCCTCTCCGTGTCTATTTTGCAGTTCGTCAGTGTCACGACTAGCTGTTTCGTCTATTTTCGCTGTTTCGATAGCAGTTTCCAGACTTAGGTTTTTGACTTTTACCAGCTTCTTCTGTGTTGACTCCGATCGTAGACCCAACACAAACTGGTCTCTCAGGGCTGGTCTGCCTACATGTTCTCTCATCCACATCCTCAAAGCACCATCGTAGTATTTCCAAACTGTCCGAAAACGACCACATCCTGATCCAAAGACTGGAGTCGGTGAGTCGGGAGTGAGGCCATGACCACTCCAGCTTCCCGAGCCATATCAGTTGCAGCCAAATTCTTTGTGTGGGTCACGTGGCTATCGAGTATGAACACAACAATTTCCTCCTTCGTTGGTTTAACAAAATCTAAGAAATGTCACAGCTAAGTAACAAACCCCTCATTGGACATCCAGCCTTTGCCCCCGGAGGTCCAACATTTGTCAGTTCTATGTTCGTCCTCTTCCGTTAATTTATGACCATTCGTACTAAATTTATGTAAACCCTCATAAATTCCAAGTCTTTGGTAGTCCAAAACAATGTAAATTTGCCTGTGACCAAATGTATTCAGTTACAAGTTCCCTCGATTGGACCACTTAGCAACTTCCTTTATTTGCATTATTATAATTGGTCCCTTGTCAAATATTACTTTCTGGTAATCAATAAACTGTGTTGGAATATTACACACATCTATTGATGGCATACCCTTGCGTGGGTCACTGGTCCAATTATGGCAACTGCGGTGGTCCAATCGTGGAATTTCACGTGTTAAAAATGTTGCATTGTCATCACAAGCAGACGACATCCACTTTAAAATTCTTATTATCGCTACATACGTTGGGCTCCTATACTCTTGATGGACACACATGTTTGCCTGTAAGTATAACCAAGGGTTCTGTACTGATAACTGATCACGGTCTGATTATTTTATCGGGGACATAGAAAACCTACTTTCGGTGATAAATATTTAAAGAGTACTGCTATTTCTTCGAAACTTACCGTGTTATCCGAAATGCCAATGATGAATGACATAATCGATAGAGGATGCCACGGTATACAGTAATATGGAATCAGCACTGGTCCGTTCGAGGAACTGGTGCAATCCCTGCAACTCTCCTCTATAGTGTAAAAAGTAATATAACGTATGTTTTTTTTTTATAAAACTGTGGATCACGACATCAAAGTTTGCTGTCGTGTGAACTAAGAACAGCGCACATTGACACTATCTTTAATCCGTGGATATTTTGATGTACTTAGGGGCGAAGTCATATTGATTGCCGACTCGAGACGGTAGGTGCAAGGTTTCGTTACCTTAATATGTCTAAAGGAGTACACGGACACTGTGATTGATACCAGCTAACTATTCGATTGCCACATTATCTACAAAGCGTGACGTTTAAACGACGGTGATATGAAGCTAGCTTGCAATGAAGAAAATGTTCACATATTTGGCTGCTCGGTTGCATTGTTCACAGTTGCAATTCGACAGTCTCGTGTTTGTTGTTGAAGCTGACTGCCTGCATCGAGAACATCGTCACGTCTTTGGGACGGTCTAGAACTGAGCCTCATCTGGTGCATCTAACATTTCGCGAGACGTACGTACTTTTGTGACAACCTACACAGTTTGGTTTGTGCAACAAGGTAATGAACATAACTGTTTACATGCTCCCTGGTATGCTCTCATTATCATCTCAGGTTTTCTCCAGTTGGACAGTAGTTACCATAAACTGGGGTAACTTTAGCTCCATGTGATGACTTTGGCCTAGGACAAAACAAATAGTTATTATGACACCTGGGCCCTCAGCATGCGCTCCATTAAAAAATGGCAGCATTAGTGTCATGCAACATCACTATGTTAACGATTCTGAGAATGTGGTCCTTATTAACGTGAATGTTCAGAGAGAATTACGACAGATAAATGCTTGAACATTTTAATAAAAATTCCGAATGGTGTGCAACTTGAACGTGGACAGCCCAGGCCACAGGGGCTGGACTAAACATTTATTGACAGTATAAGACTTAACAATGATAGCATCTAAGATTCCATGGAGTTGGAGACTAAATATAAATTTAGTATGGCATATTCCCACTTTTAGTACTTTGGGAAATTTAAGCTAGGGTGATTTTGGCCCATCTTAAATTGCAGGGAGAAGTTTGACTTTGTTTTAGAGGGACCAAATTCTCAGATTCCGTAGAAACGGATGCAACGTTATACAACTACCGCCATTTTGGTGAATGGAATGCATGCGGAGGTCCCATGTGTCATGACGGTTTGCTCCCTACTTTTTTCATATTATCATTGTAAATAATCAAATATTTATAACTAAGCAGACATTATGTAGGGTCCTAGATTTAACATGTAGTTACTATGCAGTAGACATCATTCAATTGGTAGTCTCTTGGTCTTTGTGTTATCACCGAGGATACACGTTTTCCAGAGCGATCTTTTAAAAAATGGACCATGGTCACCCCAGTTTTCGGTACGTATGTTTGCGTGGTGAGTCAAAACCCTGGGAATGTTGAATATTATATTATATAGCAAAGTAGCTGTCATGACATCATGTTACCACTGCATGAATAAGTGAACTGACATTGTGTCGCATTTTTAATCGCACATGTCTAAATTTGCAATTGAAATACTGTAGTAAATGTGCCATGTTTGTTTACGTGCTTATTATTTGGTCAACACTGCGATCAGCTTAGCGTTACATAGCATAAATAACGAGCATTCTAATTGTCTCTGTGACACGTGTACATAAGCAATGACCTTGCTAGTAAATATACGATTTCTGGTATTTCAGATCTTAGGTCAAGGTCGTCAACCTTTCAGACAAAATACTTTTCAGTTGCCATGCTATGCCTGTATGTGGATAGGGCGATGTCTTAGCTTTATTAAAAAAATATAAGGCCAAAGTTGTCTGCATAAATGTTGAGTGGTAACGCAACATTTTGCAAATTTCTCTACCCAGAATAGTGTAGCTTATACAAAGCTTACGTTTTTTTAATAACCAAACACTGCTACATTTTGTTTTTACAATTGTCTGTAAATATTGATAATTTGTTAACTGCAATAATTTATTAACTTTTCCAGTTATTTGCCGATCTTTGCTGAGTTCAACCGGGTCATTTCCTGAGCGAAAAACATTGGTGCCATCAGCAAAAGGAGTAGAATTTAACAGTGATTATGTACTGCAGATATCATTTATATATAATATGAAGAGCTTAGGTCCTAAAATTGAGCCCTGTGCAACTCCACGTTGTACCTTTAATAAATTATCAATATTTACATTGGTGGCCATTATAGGTAGCATTTCGTGGGCTGTGTGGAACATGTGTCCAATAATTTTCGTTACATTTTCACAGCACATTATAAACATTAATTAACAGATCTCGTGTGGGTTATACGTGAAAACGGCCTACCTCGTTTTTCGGAAGAAAAAACAAGCCGACACCCC
Organism: Lamellibrachia satsuma; assembly: GCA_033239005.1. Classification (NCBI taxonomy): domain Eukaryota; kingdom Metazoa; phylum Annelida; class Polychaeta; order Sabellida; family Siboglinidae; genus Lamellibrachia; species Lamellibrachia satsuma. Next base: position 4,250,705 of record BSQZ01000028.1, read on the forward strand.
TCAATTTCGACCCTGTCTGGTGAGTAGTGACTGATTTTGAAATGTTGTTGCTTTCTCCAGAACAGCCACTGTGCTGGCATGCGGCGAAATAAGGGGTCAGGCGACAGCTACACGAGTTTGCAGCGGAAATCTTACAGACGAATGCAGTGCGTAAAATATGCAATTTAGCCGTCTTCAGTGATTTAATTTGCAAAGAACTAACTGTATTCAGCCAGCCAGTCAGCCAGTCAGCCAGCCAGCCAGCCAGCAAAGTGGTAATGTTTGAAATGTCCGACCTTAGGCTTTGGCAGCGAGATGTATGTTGCAGTGTGAAGACGTGTAGATATTTTGGTGGTGATATCCCGAAACACCAGTACTGCTGTAGGTGGGGTATTAATATTTGGCGAACCGACGTAGCTACTCCGGGTCAAAGGTGCCGCGGAGGCCGGTTCTGGGTCGGTCTCGATATCCATTTAGTCCGTTCATTTTGAAATATGTGGACATTGTCATTGCTTGGACCTTGGTTTGCGGACGCCTCCTCTTCCAAGCGTAGGACGTTGCCGAAGTCGAGACGCCATCGCATGTCCATCACATATGTGCTTATTTGATGGCACCGACACCGTTCATACAACTTAACGTTACTTATCCTCTGTGGCCAGTAAATCCTGGTGGATGAATGGAGCTGCATCCGGTGGAAGGCATCTAGTTTTTTCGTTTCCGACGCTGTCAGGCCCCACGCACCCGCATTGTCCAGTAACACTGGACGCACGAATGCATTGTCTTGTCTTATTACTGGCCAACACTCCTATGGAGTCAAACGGTCAGGGTCCATTATATAAACGCAGTCGGGGTTGCTCGCTGACGTGTTGTCTTCGCAGCCAGAGACCACGTAGAACGGAAAGCGGTGACCGCAAGCATTTTTTTGCATCCTCAGCGTGTCAGAGCAGGGATCCATGTTTCTTGGTCGTCCTACATTTTTCAGCAACACGGTCGGTTTCACGGCTGGTTATAGTACGCTCCGTTGTGTCGACGTTGACGTACATAAACCAGTCTCCCAGTGCTGCTGACGCGATCTCGTTGACCTTGTTCAGGTAGTCATGGTCAGTTGAGATGAAGTCGCTGTCGTCTACGTATATTGCCTCGCTGGGAAAGTTGTGGTCGGCTTGGAAGACATTAGCCGCAGTGTCCGTAGGGCTGTTTAGAGGTATACGATGAAGAATACCGGCGGCAGCGTGTCTCCTTGTGGAGTGCCGACTGTCGAGTGGTCCTGTTACTATAATTTAATAGTATACACAACTGTTGACTTGGCTGGCACCGCGGCAGTGTCAAACAGTTTTGGTTGAAGTACTTATATATTCTTTTGACTATGCGCAGTATGGTTGCTGGGTTGCGTAGCGAGGTCGGCTCTTAACAGGCGGAAAAGCCGATGTATAACACTCCTGACCTTCCTAGTGGACAGCTCACGAGCATCGCAATTTATCCAATACGGTGACGCGCGCGCGACGCAGCAAGTCGGAGACACGTGAAATGATTTTATAATTTGTTCATTGATCAAACAAAATGGATTTCACGGGGAGTGGGTTAGCTGCTGTTAGCCCCCCCAAAAATACTGTTTATTTTCTGATCACATAAGTATGCTGACTTTGAACCAGTGCAGAGTGTGGCATTACAACGGTATATGTTGGTTGCAGCACTAAAGGGTAGAACATTTTCAGGGGTTAGTGTACAGATAAATGACATCAGTTTTGTGTAGTGCCGAACATCTGTCTCTTGAGATCATGCCTTAACTAAGAACTGATTGGTCTGATATAATTGCAGCCATAGAGTAATGATCACAAGCGTTTAAAACTCCATCCTCAACTAATGTAACCTATCGCTTATCAAGCTCGTTGGTGTCCAAATATGTAGTGTGTGATAGTTTGATTTTTAAAAAACTTCAAATCGCCAAAAGAATTGACTTTGGTCGTTAGAACTGGTAAATTACAGTAAGTACGGAGCCGACCTTTAACCTTCAGGCCACTGAACATGTCGGTTACGTGTCTTTTGCTAGAGAAAGGAGAGTCGATAACGTAAACAGTGAAACACGAGATTACACGAAGCGCGAAGTTCGTGAGTTGTCCATTTTCACTTTAATTGAAGTTTGGCTAAACATCAAATAATTTAATAGTTTGTCTGATGATTTCACCAAAACTACATAAACAAGTTGCACAAACAAACTCGAATTGAGGAGGACCATTAATGACAGCCTTGAGAAAGTTGACTACATTCGTAATATCAACATCATTTCTCTTTCTTTTTATGCCTCCGCTGTTCCTCCAGGCCGGTCAGTTTCTTGTCGAGCTTCCGTTGCAGATGTGCTCGCGTTCTGGCATCGGGCAACTTGCTGGGCACCCCACTGCCTGGGTGCAGAACTCCGTCCCTGCTGATGAGGGCACGGGCACGAGCCTTGGCCATATCCCCGCAGCCGTGCACCTCCGGGATGTGGTGCCTTAGGCAGTACCTGCGGGCACAGAATGGACAGTTCTGTCCCAGCGTCGCGGTGCTCTCCTTGCAACAAGCGAACGCACAGGAGACATTCTCCTTCATCGCCGCCGCGATCAACACATCGAAGTCTTCCTCTGATTCCAGCTCCAATATTTTCTTCTTCTTCTGCTTCTTTGTGCTTTTTGATTTCTTCGCTTTCTCTGCGTGCACGATGCTGTCACTAGGTGGCGCCATCTCCTGGCGGCAACGCAAGGTGTGCAATGTTCGGTTCGCGGCGGGGATCTGCTTGCTGCAGTTGTCGCAAGTAAACATCGAGTCACTATCTCTGATAGGACCGGGTGGAGATTGGACAGTTGAAGTTACCAGAGATCGTGCTGCACATGTTGTAGGAGATTGTGCTGCGGATGTTTTTGTCGGACCGTCGCCAGAACTCTCCTCAGAGTCATCAGATGACTGTGTGGGACAAGTGACGCTGGTCGTTGACAGGCTGTCAGTGCTGTTAATGCTGGAGGTGTTAGGGGTTGACGTGTGGCAGACTGTCTTGTCCGACTTGCTCACTACAATCTGTCTCTCCAGTCCCTCGCCACGACTCAGGTGAACCAGACCCAGACGTTCTGCTATCTGCAAAACACAACCATTTCACAGCCAGCCTTTGACCTAAATTCAGTGATAGTTTAATCCTAACTTTCAATATAATTTTCACAGTTCTCAACGTCAATGACAGCCTAATTGTCTGTGTTGCTCCACCATGTACATAACACTGTCCACACTACCCTCCGTGTATCACCATCCATGTACACGACCCTGTCCACACATTACCCTCCGTGTATCACCATCCATATACACGACACTGTCCACACACTACCCTCTGTGTATCACCATCCATGTACACGACACTGTCCACACACTACCCTCCGTGTATCACCATCCATGTACACGACACTGTCCACACACTACCCTCTGTGTATCAACCATCCATGTACACGACACTGTCCACACACTACCCTCCGGGTATCACCATCCATGTACGCGACACTGTCCACACACTACCCTCCGTGTATCACCATCCATGTACGCGACACTGTCCACACACTACCCTCCGTGTATCACCATCCATGTACACGACACTGTCCACACACTACCCTCCGTGTATCACCATCCATGTAGACGACACTGTCCACACACTACCCTCCGTGTATCACCATCCATGTAGACGACACTGTCCACACACTACCCTCCGTGTATCACCATCCATGTACACGACACTGTCCACACTACCCTCCGTGTATCACCATCCATGTAGACGACACTGTCCACACACTACCCTCCGTGTATCACCATCCATGTAGACGACACTGTCCACACACTACCCTCTGTGTATCAACCTTCCATGTACACGACACTGTCCACACACTACCCTCCGTGTATCACCATCCATGTACACGACACTGTCCACACACTACCCTCCGTGTATCAACCTTCCATGTACGCGACACTGTCCACACACTACCCTCCGTGTATCACCATCCATGTACACGACACTGTCCACACACTACCCTCTGTGTATCAACCTTCCATGTACACGACACTGTCCACACACTACCCTCCGTGTATCACCATCCATGTACGCGACACTGTCCACACACTACCCTCCGTGTATCAACCTTCCATGTACGCGACACTGTCCACACACTACCCTCTGTGTATCACCATCTATGTATACGACACTGTCCACACACTACCCTCCGTGTATCACCATCCATGTACACGACACTGTCCACACACTACCCTCCGTGTATCACCATCTATGTATACGACACTGTCCACACACTACCCTCTGTGTATCAACCTTCCATGTACACGACACTGTCCACACACTACCCTCCGTGTATCACCATCCATGTACACGACACTGTCCACACACTACCCTCCGTGTATCAACCTTCCATGTACGCGACACTGTCCACACACTACCCTCCGTGTATCACCATCCATGTACACGACACTGTCCACACACTACCCTCTGTGTATCAACCTTCCATGTACACGACACTGTCCACACACTACCCTCCGTGTATCACCATCCATGTACACGACACTGTCCACACACTACCCTCCGTGTATCAACCTTCCATGTACGCGACACTGTCCACACACTACCCTCCGTGTATCACCATCCATGTACACGACACTGTCCACACACTACCCTCTGTGTATCAACCTTCCATGTACACGACACTGTCCACACACTACCCTCCGTGTATCACCATCCATGTACGCGACACTGTCCACACACTACCCTCCGTGTATCAACCTTCCATGTACGCGACACTGTCCACACACTACCCTCTGTTTATCACCATCTATGTATACGACACTGTCCACACACTACCCTCCGTGTATCACCATCCATGTACACGACACTGTCCACACACTACCCTCCGTGTATCACCATCTATGTATACGACACTGTCCACACACTACCCTCTGTGTATCAACCTTCCATGTACACGACACTGTCCACACACTACCCTCCGTGTATCACCATCCATGTACACGACACTGTCCACACACTACCCTCCGTGTATCAACCTTCCATGTACGCGACACTGTCCACACACTACCCTCCGTGTATCACCATCCATGTACACGACACTGTCCACACACTACCCTCTGTGTATCAACCTTCCATGTACACGACACTGTCCACACACTACCCTCCGTGTATCACCATCCATGTACGCGACACTGTCCACACACTACCCTCCGTGTATCAACCTTCCATGTACGCGACACTGTCCACACACTACCCTCTGTGTATCACCATCTATGTATACAACACTGTCCACACACTACCCTCCGTGTATCACCATCCATGTACACGACACTGTCCACACACTACCCTCCGTGTATCACCATCCATGTACGCGACACTGTCCACACACTACCCTCTGTGTATCACCTTCCATGTACGCGACACTGTCCACACACTACCCTCCGTGTATCAACCTTCCATGTACGCGACACTGTCCACACACTACCCTCTGTGTATCACCATCTATGTATACGACACTGTCCACACATTACCCTCCGTGTATCAACCTTCCATGTACGCGACACTGTCCACACACTACCCTCCATGTATCACCATCCATATACACGACACTGTCCACACACTACCCTCCGTGTATCACCATCCATGTACACGACACTGTCCACACACTACCCTCCGTGTATCACCATCTATGTATACGACACTGTCCACACACTACCCTCCGTGTATCACCATCCATGTACGCGACACTGTCCACACACTACCCTCTGTGTATCACTATCCATATACCCGACACTGTCCACACACTACCCTCCATGTATCACAATCCATGTATGCGACACTGTCCACACACTACCCTCCGTGTATCACCATCCATATACACGACACTATCCACACACTGCCCTCCGTGTATCACCGTCCTTGTTCGCGACACTGCTCTCTCCACACAGTTCACTCACCACAAATCTCTGCGTTGCCTTGCTGTCTGATATTGCATTATTGCTAAGATCTGTATTGTTACTTTCATCTAAGCAACTGCCATATTTACATTCACTGATCACTTCTGCAAGACAGCCCAAACAGCTTTGATCATCTAATTCTGAAATAAATAAGTTGAAATAAATATTGGGAGTAGGGCTTTTTTGGTAGCTGCACCAATTCTTTGAAATTCACTCCGTATTAATGTTGAAAGGAAACAAAGCATATTGATCCATTAGTTGAACTTTAGCATTGTATACCGATTTTGAGATTGCCAAGCCGTTTTGTGTGGATTAACTCATCAACTCAGTTTTCCGAGGGTTTATGCATGATAGTTTTTTATTATAACATACTAATATTGTGATAATTCTGACCAAATGGGACGGCTCAGTGTATGAGTACAGATATGCCGACCTGTAGGCATACAAATGTTGACACGTTTATTTTATGGGGTTCATTGTCCATAACGGCATTGGTCTCCCTCAGTTCACTGCCTGACCACTGGTCAACGCACCAGTGAGTCAGTGACCCCAGTACTGACCTCGTGGACAAGGTAGCGGTCATGAGCATTGAGACTTGCAGGGAAGGCGTGTTCTGTGCGGGCAGTATCACTGTGGAAGTCTACCAAGGTCTGCTGCAGCTCCAACTCTCTCGCCGAAGGTTCCTCATTAGTTGGCTTCGCACTTGAAGAAGAAGAATGATTTTATTTTACCCCAACAAATTCTAATAATGCATCCATGATAGATTATAATTTTACAAAACGAGAGTGTATAAAGCATATAAAAACACAGTACCTAGTCAGGTATATAACAAAACAAACTTAAGGAGACTCCACTAAGACTTTCATAGTCACTCTCGAGGAGCCAACTTATCAACTGAAATTAAGCTAAGCCAATTGCCAAACAAATTGTATTCTTCCCCCAAAAAATTAATTAACAAGTACAGAAGGCAGGAGAGTATGACAGACAAATACACAGCTGCCCAATGGTATACAAACTACATTGCAGGAAGTACAGAACTGGGTGGGTTTATTAGGGTGCATGTCCCATACCTGACTGACTTGTGGGGCACTGGCCTTGTGATTGGGGCAGCTTTCTGTGTCGTCTTGTGAGGTTTTGCCGTTGTCTTGTCTGATTTGCTGCGAGACTGAGTCGGTTTATTCTTCTGTGAGCTCTCCATGTTGCGCAGTCGTTCAGGTCGCAGACAGTCGGTACTTAGCACGCCCTCTAGTGTTAAATATATGACAACGATATTGTTGATTCAATTTATCGAAAGGAGGATTGGCTAGAATAATTAGCCACATGTGACATTGAAATTGATCAATATCAATGGCACACCCACAACAACAATGTCACTGCAATGTAGGTAGAAATATTAACACTATATACAGGTAAAACGTATGTTCTATTTCGCGCAGTATCCAGTCCTTAGGACCACTCAAAAAGTTTAACATTTCACCCCCTGGCAGCTAACATGAACTCAACTTCTCGGGGAAGCATTCAGTCATTTTACAATTACTGCAAGACTATTCGTTCACACATTTCCACCACTGTCTATAGCCAGGTACTCATTTGTACCGCTGAATGAACTGAGGCAACATGGGATAAGTGAAACTGCCCAAGCTTTGAAACGGTACAAGTGGTTTCAAATCCCAGTCCTTGCAATTGACAGATCACCATTCTACCCACTGTACATACATACATACACAGTATACATACACAGTATACATCACACCATTCTACCCACTGTACATACATACATACACAGTATACATACACAGTATACATCACACCATTCTACCCACTGTGCCCATCTATATGTCAGTATACATCACACCATTCTCACCTTGTATGTACTGTTCTGCTGAGCGGACGTCTGCATTCTCAGACAAGTACTCCACTAACGACTTCAAGAACTTGTTGTGACTCACGGTCTCACTGTCACATATCACCGCCAGGTGGCGCCGTGCTCGGGTGATGGCGACGTTTATTCTCCGCTCCAAGGCTAAGAAGCCAACCTCACCTACAGATGGTAGAATCATGTAAACCACACTGTAATATACGGTAAGGAATAAATCCATGCAATCACTTTAAAGAGGGAATTATAATTTTTGTTGGAAGGCATGCACAATAATACCTAGTGTAACATTACCAGAGCGTATATATAACCAGTCAACTGCTAATGAAACCAGTTGCAGTTTGAGAAATATGCTGTCTAAAATTTAAATTGTTTTCAAACATAACTCTTAAATTCCATGCTGAGGTCGCTGGTGTGACAGTTTGGCTTAGGATATGTGTAGATAAAAACACTTAATTTCTAACTTAATAATAATATGACCACGGACTGGATGCACGGCCACAAATAAAATAAGTCCATTTAGTAGTATACCTTTCTCGTTGGACCGGACAAAGGAGATGACGACTGCCTCCTTCTCCCGGCCCTGGAAGCCATCCACAGACTTGATCTCCAACTTCGGGTATTTCTGGGACAGTCGCAACCGCAACAGCTCCACCTACAGGCAGGGCACACAATTAACATAGCATTATTTTATTGAAGTCAATAAATGATACCAGAATATTGGGTCTTACTGTTGATTATTACGACTAAAATGTACTTGATAAGTATCAAGGTATTTGTACCTACAAAAGCCCGGGCAGTAGTTACCTGTAGGTTATATGGTGCAATGACAGCGATGTCCTGAGGCGACACTCCCGCACTGACCAGTCTGTCAACATGAGCTGTCACCAGGTCAGCCTCACCTATAGCAGTGAATCGTCACTCAATCAAAGACTCAAACGACATGACTCAAATTATTCAAACCAAAATGACTCAATAACTATTTTAAATAAGTTTCGTAAAAACTCTACTATTGACGTTATATCCCAGCTCTATACAGTTTAGCACCAACCCACAGGATAATGTCACCAGTCTTACTTTGGGCTGTTCTGTCGGATTGTGTTTTGTAGCCAACTTTGCAGAAATTGTCACTTACTGGCTGTTTTCAAAACACCACTTCTTTAGTTCATATATTTAACCATAAATCTACCACAGTGCACCACTACTACATCAGCACTGCCCCATAACTTAAATAATGACCCCTCAAAAGGATGTGTCATCTTGTTGTGCATTCTCTGTTGCCACCTGGTGGTTGAATCACTCACTTAAGACTGGCATGCTGGGAAACCTTGAACAAGCTGAGTATACCTTCGTTTCCTTTGGAAACTTCGTCTGGCAGCTGTAGCTCCCTCTGGTGGCATCCAGCAGTATCAATAAGCAGCAGCGCAGTGGCAGTATCCTCTGTGTCACTCACGCCATTCACGTCTCTGTCAGTACAATCAGTCCAATTTTCTATGTATTATTTTTATTTCATGCATTTTACAAAAAGCACACTGAGCTTTCAAGGAAACTGAGCTATATAAAAATTATTTTATTATTATTATTACACACAGAAAATTACGATACTGGTTACAAGGGAACTCACCTTAGCAGGTGCTTCGCAACAGATTCATGTGCGACCAACTTGCCGTCATAGAGCTGGTCAGAAGACCATTGCATGATGAGGTCATTCATGCGATACTGGACAGTCAACATTCGCATGACCTTGTCCTTGTATAGGCAGAGCACCCTCTCCATGAGGGTAACAGCCAGGCCCTCTTTTGCTGCTCTGAAAGTAAACACTCCAATGTAAGGACCAGGGACCAAGGACCATAGTTAATCACGAGGACCCAAGACTCCCCATTTTAGCTGTTCTGTCCCTTTTCCAGCAGCCGTTTCATTGCTTCTGCTCTCTTTGCCCTCCTCCATCTGCACCCAGTGACCTGCCCTCCTCCATCTGCACCCAGTGACCTGCCCTCCTCCATCTGCACCCAGTGACCTGCCCTCCTCCATCAGCACCCAGTGACCTGCCCTCCTCCATCAGCACCCAGTGACCTGCCCTCCTCCATCTGCACCCAGTGACCTGCCCTCCTCCATCTGCACCCAGTGACCTGCCCTCCTCCATCTGCACCCAGTGACCTGCCCTCCTCCATCTGCACCCAGTGACCTGCCCTCCTCCATCTGCACCCAGTGACCTGCCCTCCTCCATCTGCACCCAGTGACCTGCCCTCCTCCATCTGCACCTAGTGACCCGCCTTCCTCCATCTGCACCCAGTGACCTGCCCACGTCATCTGGCTTCCTACTGTTCTTCCCATTAAGCTGAACTGCATTCTAATATCTTCCTTTCACCTGGAATTCTCTGCACCAGTTGTTATCCAAAACTTGCAACCTCTGTTATTTCAAAATAAAAAAGGTCCAACTTAGAGGATGGATTCAGCATAAAACACTGATGACTTTTAGACTAACTTGATGATTTGTCTATCCCTGCGACACTTACTTGCTTGAGATGATGGTAGGAGGGAGCTGGTTGTGATCTCCAGCCAGGATGCAGCGGGGCGCGTGAAGCAACGCCTGCCAACACGCAGCCTCCATTGCCTGGTGAACAATGGCAAATGTCTTCGTCAATGATGATTATTATTATTAAAAGTGTCTTTTACAGTCACAACAATAATAATGATGATGTCTTATATAGCACCAGTATACACCTGGACAAGGACAAGGCACTCGTGGTGCTATGCTCCATTATAGTGTCCATCCTATATACAATTAGTGAGAGTCCACAATATACATTTACTCCGTGTGGGGTCTTTTACTTCCCCTGGTGCAGACACCAAGTACAAGGGACCAGACACAGGCAAAGTGGGGGGAATGAAATTGCCTAGGCGTCTATGGCACCCTGATTCTTTCAATTGACAGCTTGGCACCCTAACTACTGTTTTACTGAGTCCCAGCAGAAACTAAAGAATCCTGGAATAGACGGAGAGTGGGGGAAGGGGGGAGATCACCAAAGGGAAAATGGAAGGTTGTGGAAGGTGAAACAGAAATGTTAAGGAGGGTGAAGGGATGTTTAGAAAGGCTATAACAAATAGAGGGTGAAAGAGAAAGGCAGAGGAGGGACACATATGGGGAAGAGTTTATGGATTAAATAGCTTGGGATATGGCCTCCCTACCATGTGGTAAAGAAAGGACAGAAGACGAATCCTGGAGTTGCCACAATTCTCACCTGAGAGCATTCATCCACAATGACGATGTCAAAGTGATTTTCTTCCAGCTGTTTCAACGGTCCCTCGTCTGTCGCCCCAGTTAGCGTTGCCATGACAACGTCAGCACGCTTCAGAAGATCCCTGGTGGCAGCATCTTCCCGTTGCCTTAACTCTTTCCGTAGTGTCCTCATTTCTTCCCTGAGTCGCTGACGGGCCCCACCGTCTCTAGCCTTCTTTAGGGATGTCTAAGGAAGATACAGTGAGGTGTTTCTGATGTGTCGATGACTTCTATGCTATAAAGATATTTGTGGCAGTGTTTGTCTGTTCCCTTATGTCTCTGTTTTACATGCATGGGGCTAAAATTGTGTATGCGTGCCCAGGGGCCCAAGGTGCTGGTTCATAAAAGAAAAATTCCCTCGGGGGTGGAGATATTATGAAGGAACCTCAGAACAATACGAGTTTGTAATTATGTACAATAGTTAGATGTTTTATATGACTGTTCTGTGTTACGTGATATACTTCAAAGTTTATTTTACAACATAACGTACAAAAAACAAATATACAATATATCTTAATACTTTCAATATGTTATGTTGCATGGTTGTCACTTGGCTTAAAGCCGTCTTCCAGTGACACCATTTAAAATAATTATGCACTGCAGACATGAGGTGAATTAAACATAAAATTTGAAAACGACACATTCAGCTGCACTGATTGAACTGATTTTGTCAGAATTTGTTTTTATATCATCTATGGACTGTGGCCTTCCTTAGCAGATGTTGTTCATAAGATAGCCCCAGAGATAGAAGCCTGGCAGTGATAGATCACATGACTGCGTAAAATTCATGAGTGTCTGCAGATTTTATTCATGACACTAACCCTGAAGTAAAATAATGATCTGTCCCCTACCATGCCTCACGTAATATATTCGCCTGCTTCATAGAAATAGGACAACAAAAGATGTTTACCAGTGTCTTGTCCATATCTTTCCTCACGTCGGCCACTAGTTTCGCCTCGTCACTGCCCGCAAGTATTGCATCCAGCGAGTAACGTTGAATGCTGGCCAGCAATCGGGCAGGATGACCTAGTCTGATGACCTTTACCCTCTGACCTGCCAGCCGCTCCAGTAGATTGTCAACAGCAATGTTGGATGGTGCACACGCTAAGATCTAAGTGAAGGGATTAAGACAAAACAAATTAATTGCAATTGTGAAGCCCAACTTTTACTAATTAAATGTGCTTCAACATAGCAGTTCTTGGAGTTAATATGTATATAGAGAGAAAAGGGTGACAACATTGAAACAAGATTGCCATCCAAATCTTCAAGCTGCAGAAGGCTAGTGGACAAGGAAGTCAGTCTTTATCAAGTTTATCGAGAGTCCAACCATTTTTCATCACCTTATCAAACATCTGTCAATTTATCAAAAAGAAGCAATTATTCAATCTTAAAGGACTAACTATTGCTACAAATATCTCATAAAATAGAAATTTTATAGAACAACAAGCACATCTATTTTACACATAAATTGATGCGTTTTGTCATGTATATGTCACTAAAATATGGATTCTTACTTCAGTTTTCAACTGATTGTTTGTCTGTGTGCATGGAATAATCATGCAGCATTTCATGTAGCCTCATTCATTCAAGAAACCATTTCATGTAGCCTCATTCATTCATGAAACCATTTTATGTAGCCTCATTCATGCATGAAACCATTTCGTGTAGCCTCATTCATGCATGAAACCATTTCATGTAGCTTCATTCATGCATGAAACCATTTCATGTAGCCTCATTCATGCATAAAAACATTTCATTATGTAGCCTTGTAAATGGTGTTATGACCTTCTGGGCTTTGGACTGCGGAACGTTGGATGGATGGGTGTCGCCATCTGGCGATTGTAACATTTATAATGCATGATCTTCTCCCTGCGCAGGAGACCCGGTGCAGTGGACGGACAGCCATTTATATTAGTCACCTTTTTGTTGCTGCGTAAAGTTATTGAATTAGAAAGGCCCAAGGAGTTTTACAGAGACTACTCATCCTGCGTTAACAGTTCTTCCATCTTCGAAATAAAGTCTTCAGTCCACTACACAAACTCCTGACTGGCTGATTGCCACGGGTTGGCTCAGATCGTTTATACAAGGAGCTGCCAGCGGTTACAGTAAAACTCTGTGCTAATAATAGCCACCAGGCTAGTGATTGTTCATGGCTTGGTGTGCTTCAATGTGCGTTGATGTGCTTTATTTGTACGCATACTATGTTTCACACATGGCTGTGATTGTTTGCGATTATGCGTTAATGTGCTTTATTTGTAAGCATACTATGTTTCACACATGGCTGTGATTGTTTGCGATTATGCGTTGATGTGCTTTATTTGTAAGCATACTATGTTTCACACATGGTTGTGAATGTTTGCGATTATGCGTTAATGTGCTTTATTTGTAAGCATACTATGTTTCACATATGGCTGTGAATGTTTGCGTCTATGACATAGATTGTTTCACTCTTGTGGCTTAAATTTGCATGGCTTGCAAAATGACAGAGAAAATAATTTCTTCAAATCACCCTGATGATGAAAGCTCGCGAGAAAGAAAACTCACAGAAAAGGGTCTCACGTATCAAATTCAGCAGGCCGAAGTATCATTACAGCGATCCATGCCTTCGTGGAGGCGACAGGCGAATCACGTGGAACGACTGTTGTGTGATTCTGATGATATTGACTGCATTCGGAAGGAACATGATAACCTTGATGTGCTCTTCAATTCGACTTGTAGCATGGCAGATGATTACGATCGTATGGTTTCGGAGGAAGTTAGAAAAGTAAAGATTGAAGTAATCGATGTCAATCATCAGAAACTTTAGACGCGCATTTCGGTGCGCATACAAGACGTTATGTTCGAAACCAAATCGAGTACTACTTCAATGAAAAGTCGCCAAGAGGGAAGTCGGACGTTGTGCACTTCCAAATCGTCACGCAAGTCTCCAACAGCAGCATAATGGCAGAGGCTGCTGCTGAAGCAGCCGCCTTGAAAGAAAAACTGAAATTTCTCGAAATAGAATCTCATCAGAGACACGAGTTAGAAAAAACTCAACACGAGTTAGAAAAAACTCAAACAATGAAAGAGATCAAAATGGCTGAAGCTCGCGTAGAAGCCATTTCAAAGTTCAAAGCGATGTCTAACCATCACGACACCCCATTTGACTTACCAGATGGGAAACATGATCATCTGAAAGAGTTCATTTCTACTCAACCTTTGAATCCACAAAGTGATGAGTTCATTTCTCTGCGAACAGTACCTGAGACTATCAAATCGAACATTGTGAATACTCAGCTACCCCAACCGAACTCCAATGACAAACCCCATACACATCAAGGGACACTTTCTGATCAGCTTTTACTTAGCTGTTTGCCCGCCCCCGAGCCCGGTATCTTCTCGGGAGATCCACTTCACTATCCCAGCTGGAAGAGTGCCTTTCACGCATTGATTGAGGGTAGAGTATTTCTACCAAGTGAAAGGATACACCACCTCAAAAAATATCTGACTAGCACTGCGAAGGAAACAGTTGAAAGCTACTTTCTGTTGATGACCGATGATGCATACGAAGATGCGAAACGATTGTTGGATGAACGATTTGGCGATCTATTTGTGATTGCAAATGCATTTCGCGATAAGTTGGACAGGTGACCAAAGATAGCTTCTCGCGACGGAACTGCTACGCGCAAGTTTGCTTTCTGAAACAGTGTACGAATGCTATGGGGTACACGCATTGCCTCGACGTACTCAACGATGACCATGAGAACCGGAAGTTACTTGGTAAGCTTCCTGACTGGCTGGTAAACGGGTGGGCTCATTACGTCAATAAATGGAAAACCGGTAATGGTTGCTTTTTGCCTTTCGCAGAGTTTGCATCATTTGTGTCTCATGAAGCTGATATCGCCTGCGATCCCATCACTTCCTTACAATCACTGCGTGGAAGTGCTGATGCCAGCAAAACAAGAGAAGATCGGAAAAAATCTCAAGCATCAAGTTCTTTCTCTAAAGACGCAAATATTAAGACACTTGACAACGACACTCGCAGTAAATGTACCCTTTCTCAGGGAAATCACCCACTGGACAATTGCAAAACATTTCTTGCGAAACCTCTACAACAAAGGAAGACATTTGCAATACACAAGGGTCTGTGTTGCGGGTGCATGAAACCAGGCCACTGTTCCAATGAATAAAAAATGCGTAAGAGTTGTAAAACGTGTGTGAAACGACACCCTTTGTCTTTGCATGGTGACATCAGACGGGATGCACGTGAAATGATTACAACGAGTTGAAAATCGATAAGTACGCAGACCAGCATTTGTCATTGCAACAGCAGTAATTGTTGTAGGAAGAGCTCCATGACCGTTCCTGTGTGGGTGTCGCACTCAGGTAGACCTGCCTACGAAAGACTTGTTTATGCACTGCTTGACACACAGTCTGACACTATTTCCATTCTAAACGATATGTGCGCTGCCTTGGGTGTTGACGGGACTCCAGTGCAACTCTCACTCTCGACGATGTCTGCTTCATATCAGATTATTCAGAGCAGTAGAATTAATAGTCTACACATTCGTGCGTACAATGGTGACTCTACCATTGCAATCCCTCCGACATACACACGGGACATTATGCCCACAAATCGTGAACACATTCCGACACCTTCTGTGGCACAGAGGTGGCCTCACTTGCACAGCGTAACAAACAAACTTATACAGCTGAATGAATGTGAGGTGGGGCTTCTCATCGGATATGACTGCACTAATGCCCTAGTTCCCAGAGAGGTCATACCTCCAGTTGATGGAGGATCTTATGCTCAGAGGACGGACCTTGGATGGGGAATTATAGGCGTGACCGATACAACACATGATGAAACTGGTGATATTGATACGATCGGTGTAAGCCATAGGATCATGGTGCATCGCGTTCCCTCTTCAGTGTCTACATGTGACAACCAGGAAGTGATATTGTCATGTAAAACTATGATTAAGGAGGTTATTAACCCAATTCAAATGGCCAACATGATGGAATTGGACTTCAAAGACGAAAATACAGAACTGACCTCATTGTCCTGTGAAGATCAGATGTTCATCGCTAAACTCAAGGGATGGGATCCACAAGGATGCTGATGGTCATTACGAAATGCCGTTGCCTTTTCGTGACTCAAGCCCATGTCTTCCGAACAATAAGGCTCCTGCATTTCACCGGTTGCAGCATCTAAAGAAGCGCCTGCAAAGAAACCCTAAGTATCACTCAGATTACACTGATTTCATGGAGAACATGATCCAGCGGGAATACGCAGAACATGATCCAGCGGGGATACGGAGAACATGTTCCAGCAGGGATACGGAAAACATGATCCAGCGGGGATACAGAGAACATGATCCAGCGAGGATACGGAGAACGTGATCCAGCGGGGATACGGAGAACATGATCCAGCGGGGATACAGAGAACATGATCCAGCGGGGATACGGAGAACATAATCCAGCGGGGATACGGAGAACATGATCCAGCGGGGATACGGAGAACATGATCCAGCAGGGATACGGAAAACATGATCCAGCGGGGATACGGAGAACATGATCCAGCGGGGATACGGAGAACATGATCCAGCGGGGATACGGAGAACATGATCCAGCGGGGATACGGAGAACGTGATCCAGCGGGGATACGGAGAACGTGATCCAGCGGGGATACGGAGAACATGATCCAGCGGGGATACGGAGAACATGATCCAGCGGGGATACGGAGAACATGATCCAGCGGGGATACGGAGAACATGATCCAGCGGGGATACGGAGAACATGATCCAGCGGGGATACGGAGAACGTGATCCAGCGGGGATACGGAGAACATGATCCAGCGGGGATACGGAGAACATGATCCAGCGGGGATACGGAGAACGTGATCCAGCGGGGATACGGAGAACATGATCCAGCGGGGATACGGAGAACATGATCCAGCGGGGATATGGAGAACATGATCCAGCGGGGATACGGAGAACATGATCCAGCGGGGATACGGAGAACAT
Organism: Lamellibrachia satsuma; assembly: GCA_033239005.1. Lineage (NCBI taxonomy): Eukaryota > Metazoa > Annelida > Polychaeta > Sabellida > Siboglinidae > Lamellibrachia > Lamellibrachia satsuma. The sequence continues at coordinate 4,267,842 of BSQZ01000028.1, forward strand.
GATCCAGCGGGGATACGGAGAACATGATCCAGCAGGGATACGGAAAACATGATCCAGCGGGGATACGGAGAACATGATCCAGCGGGGATACGGAGAACGTGATCCAGCGGGGATACGGAGAACATGATCCAGCGGGGATACGGAGAACATGATCCAGCGGGGATACGGAGAACATGATCCAGCGGGGATACGGAGAACATGATCCAGCAGGGATACGGAAAACATGATCCAGCGGGGATACGGAGAACATGATCCAGCGGGGATACGGAGAACATGATCCAGCGGGGATACGGAGAACATGATCCAGCGGGGATACGGAGAACATGATCCAGCAGGGATACGGAGAACGTGATCCAGCGGGGATACGGAGAACATGATCCAGCGGGGATACGGAGAACATGATCCAGCGGGGATACGGAGAACGTGATCCAGCGGGGATACGGAGAACATGATCCAGCGGGGATACGGAGAACATGATCCAGCGGGGATACGGAGAACGTGATCCAGCGGGGATACGGAGAACATGATCCAGCGGGGATACAGAGAACATGATCCAGCAGGGATACGGAGAACGTGATCCAGCGGGGATACGGAGAACATGATCCAGTGGGGATACGGAGAACATGATCCAGCGCAGAAAGAGTACCTGATTCCAATCTCAACAAGGATGATGATGACATATGGTACATTCCGCACCATGGTTTGTATCATAACAAGAAACCAGACAAGATTCGTGTCGTTTTCGACTGTAGTGCTACTTTCAAAAGTCAATCATTGAATCAACACTTGCTGCAAGGCCCAGACTTCACAAACACCTTGGTGGGAGTTTTGTGTCCATTTCGCAAAGAACCAATCGCATTCATTTGTGATGTGGAACAAATATTTCACCAGTTCAAAGTTGACACGAAGCACCGTGACTTCTTACAGTTCTTATGGTGGGACGGAGGAGATTATGATGCCAGACCGACCGAATACAGAATGTGTGTCCACTTGTTTGGAGTGGTTTCATCCCCGGGCTGTGCTAATTTCGGTTTGAAGCAGGCAGCGAATGACAGTGCATGAATTTGGAATTTGGAACAGATGCAGCAAACTTTATGCGAAGCAACTTCTATGTCAACGACGGGCTCAAGTATGTTCCTAGTGTAGATGGAATGATGGCCAGACAGCGTAACAAATACCTAAAAGGGACTAGTTCACTCTACAGGCTCGACCCGTTTCTAGATGACCAAGGCATCATGCGTGTTGGTTAGAAGAGCTGCAAACAACCCATCCTTCAACCACCCTATGATCCTTCCTCGAAAACATCATATTACAAATCTGATCATTTGTCATTTCCACAAACGCGTCCAACATCAAGGTCGTGGCACGACAACTAACGAAATTAGGTCCAATGGATTTTGGATTGTCGAATGTAGTTCTGCAGTGGCGCATCACATTAAACAGTGCGTGTTGTGCCACAAATTGCGCAGTGGAGTATTGCATCAGAAGATGTCTGACTTGTCAGAAGATCGACTTGAACCCGCTCCACCCTTTACCTACTGTGGCGTGGACTTCTTTGGTCCATGGACAATCAAAGAAGGCAGGAAAGAACTGAAGAGATATGGTGTTCTGTTTACTTGTATGGGTTGCAGAGCTATTCATCTGGAAACCGTTAACACAATGGAGACAGATTCATTCATTAGTGCACTTCGTAGGTTCCTGTCAATATGAGGACCTATACGCCAACTCCGATCAGATCAAGGCACTAACTTGGTAGGAGCAAAGAACGAGCTCGAACGAGCAATGTCTGAAATTGACGACACGCAAGTACAACAATTCCTATTGAAACAGGGGTGCGACTACTTCCGTTTTAACATGAATGTCCCTTCAGCCAGCCACATGGACGGTTAGTGGGAGCGACATGTACGAACTGTACATAGTATTCTGTCGTCTCTTCTCGATGAAGCAGGTTTGCAACTGAATGACGAGTCACTCAGGACCTTGATGTGTGAAGCAGCAGCTATTGTCAATAGCCGCCCCTAACAGTTGATAGCCTATATGATGCGACATCACTTGAACCTTTCACTCCCAATCATCTTCTCACCTTGAAAAGGAAGGTAATCTTACTGCCACAAGGTGAATTCCTTCGAGCAGATGTCTATGCTCGCAGATGCTGGCGTCGAGTACAACACCTTGCGAATGCGTTCTGGACGCGTTGGAAAAAGGAATTCCTGCAAACTCTTCAACTGCAAAGAAAGTGGGTACAACACAAACGTGATCTACAAATCGGAGACATCGTCATTATCAATGACAGTAACTTACCTCGCAACCAATGGAAGCTTGCGAGAGTTGAGAAAATGTTTAGTAGCAAGGACAATAAAATACGATCCGTTCAGCTTGCCATAGCTGATCATTCGCTGGACGAAAAAGAGAAGCGAACCAGACCCATCTCGTTCCTCGAACGTCCCATTCACAAGTTGGTTCTGTTGCTGGAAAAGGAGTGAAGCAGTACAATCACTCAACCCTCTTTTATCCAAACTTTCGTATTGTCTTTAGACATATAAAATTTCAATGCCATTTTGGGGAGCCATGTAAATGGTGTTATGACTTTCTGGGCTTTGGACTGTGGAATGTTGGATTGGGCGGTGTCGCCGTCTGGTGATTGTAACATTTATAATGTATGATCTTCTCCCTGCGCGGGAGACCCGGCGCAGGAGACCCGGCGCGGGAGACCCGGCGCGGGAGACCCGGCGCAGTAGACGGACGGCCATTTGTATTAGTCACCTTTTTGTTGCTGCGTAAAGTTATTGAATTAGAAAGGCCCAAGGACTTTTACGGAGACTACTCATCCTGCATTAACAATTCTTCTGTCTTCGAAATAAAGTCTTCAGTCCACTACACAAACTCCTGACTGGCTGATTGCCACGGGTTGGCTCAGTTCGTTTATACAAGGAGCTGCCTGCAGTTACAAGCCTCATTCATGCATGAAACCATTTCATGTAGCCTCATTCATGCATTACAGAAACCAGAAGTGAATTTAAAAAGACAGCTTTTGCTGGAAATGGCTACAGGAAGGCGACGGTCCAGATACCAGCGGATGATGACATCATTTATTTGGACAGTATGACGCTTCCGGATCAAAGCCAAATGGAAGTTCGGAGGCTGACAACGTTGTTAACCAAGCCAAAAGTTAATGTAAATATAGGATGTTGGAATGTGAGAACATTGTACTCTACAGGGAAATCGGCCCAGCTTGCAAGAGAAGATGGATAAATATAAAATAGATGTCATGGGCATTAGTGAATGCAGATGGATGGGACAAGGAAAAGTCAAGATGAACACTGGATAGAGCGTAATTTTTTCAGGGAGAGAGGACAACATACACAGACACGGAGTGGCAATAATGATGACGAAGAAAGCAGAACAAGCATTGCTGGAATGGAAACCTATCAACAATAGAATTATTTATGCTAGATTCTTCTCCAGGTATGTAAAGCTATCGATCATACAAGTCTATGCACCAACAAATGAAACCAATGTCGAAGATAAAGACAATTTCTACGAACAGCTTCAGACAGTTGTGGACAGTATTCATAAGCATGACATACTCTTAGCAATGGGGGATTTAAATGCCAAAGTTGGAGAAGACAACGAAGGATATGAAAGCATAATAGGAAGCTATGGAGTAGGTGAAAGAAATGACTTCTGTAGACTCAATAATCTTGTGGTAACAGGTACCATTTTCCCACATAAACTGATACATAAACAGACATGGACATCTCCAGGAGGAAAGACAAAGAATCAAATAGACCATGTGTTCGTGAGCAGGCAACACCGGACATCAGTAATGGACACTAGGGCCATGAGAGGAGCCGACATTGCGAGCGACCACCAATTAGTGCGATCAAAAATCAAGCTGAAACTAAAGAGAAAACAAAAGAACAAGGCGATCAGAAAGAAATTTTTTATAATTAAGTTACAGCAACCAGCTATTAAAGCCCAATTCTCACTGAAGTTACGCAACAAATATGATATATTACAAGACTACGACGAAACAGACGACGAAGAAGTTGAGAAACAATGGCAAAACTTTGAGGCTGCATAAAAAGAAACAGCTCAAGAAGTACTGGGGTATAAAAAGACAGGGCAAAAACCATGGATCGTGGGAATTAGAAGAAGAGAGAAAACGACTGAAGAACAACATCGAGCAGACAAACTCAGATAGGATTAAGCAGAATTACATGGATACATTTTTTTTCAAGTGCTTAAGATGAATCCTACAAATTCGATGGCCATACATTGTATCAAATCGAGATATTCTGGCAAAAACAAAATTGAAGACAATCAGCACTGAGGTCAAATTAAGAAGATGGAAGTGGGTAGGACATATCCTACGAATGGACAAGAACAGCAAATGTGAGACAGCATTGACTTGGACGCCTGAAGGTAGAAGAAAGGTTAGTCAACCAAAGACAACGTGGCGATCGACTATTGAAAATGAAAGACGCATACTGGGGTGGAACAGCTGGAATGAAGCCAGACGTGTAGCAGCTGACAGAACAAGATGGAGGAGATTCACTTCGGCCTTATGGGCCACTGGGCCTGAAGAGGATAGGTGAGGTGTCATTCATGCATGAAACCATTTCATGTAGCCTCATTCATGCATAAAAACATTTCATTATGTAGCCTCATTCATGCATAAAAACATTTTATTATGTAGCCTCATTCATGCATAAAAACATTTCATTATGTAGCCTCATTCATGCATAAAAACATTTTATTATGTAGCCTCATTCATGCATAAAAACATTTCATTATGTAGCCTCATTCATGCATAAAAACATTTCATTATGTAGCCTCATTCATGCATAAAAACATTTCATTATGTAGCTTCATTCATGCATAAAAACATTTTATTATGTAGCCTCATTCATGCATAAAAACATTTCATTATGTAGCCTCATTCATGCATAAAAACATTTCATTATGTAGCCTCATTCGTGCATAAAAACATTTCATTATGTAGCCTCATTCCTGCATAAAAACATTTCATTATGTAGCCTCATTCGTGCATAAAAACATTTCATTATGTAGCCTCATTCATGCATAAAACATTTCATTATGTAGCCTCATTCATGCATAAAAACATTTCGTTATGTAGCCTCATTCATGCATAAAACATTTCATTATGTAGCCTCATTCATGCATAAAACATTTCATTATGTAGCCTCATTCATGCATAAAAACATTTTATTATGTAGCCTCATTCATGCATAAAAACATTTCATTATGTAGCCACATTCATGCATAAAACATTTCATTATGTAGCCTCATTCATGCATAAAAACATTTCATTATGTAGTCTCATTCATGCATAAAAACATTTCATTATGTAGCGTCATTCATGCATAAAAACATTTCATTGTGTAGCCTCATTCATGCATAAAACATTTCATTATGTAGCCTCATTCATGCATAAAAACATTTTGTTATGTAGCCTCATTCATGCATAAAACATTTCATTATGTAGCCTCATTCATGCATAAAACATTTCATTATGTAGCCTCATTCATGCATAAAAACATTTCATTATGTAGCCTCATTCATGCATAAAAACATTTCATTATGTAGCCTCATTCATGCATAAAACATTTCATTATGTAGCCTCATTCATGCATAAAAACATTTCATTATGTAGCCTCATTCATGCATAAAACATTTCATTATGTAGCCTCATTCATGCATAAAAACATTTCATTATGTAGCCTCATTCATGCATAAAACATTTCATTATGTAGCCTCATTCGTGCATAAAAACATTTCATTATGTAGCCTCATTCATGCATAAAAACATTTCATTATGTAGCCTCATTCATGCATAAAAACATTTCATTATGTAGCCTCATTCATGCATAAAACATTTCATTATGTAGCCTCATTCATGCATAAAAACATTTCGTTATGTAGCCTCATTCATGCATAAAACATTTCATTATGTAGCCTCATTCATGCATAAAAACATTTCATTATGTAGCCTCATTCATGCATAAAAACATTTTATTATGTAGCCTCATTCATGCATAAAAACATTTCATTATGTAGCCTCATTCATGCATAAAACATTTCATTATGTAGTCTCATTCATGCATAAAAACATTTCATTATGTAGCGTCATTCATGCATAAAAACATTTCATTGTGTAGCCTCATTCATGCATAAAACATTTCATTGTGTAGCCTCATTCATGCATAAAACATTTCATTATGTAGCCTCATTCATGCATAAAAACATTTCATTATACAGCCTCATTCATGCATAAAAACATTTCATTATGTAGCCTCATTCATGCATAAAAACATTTCATTATGTAGCCTCATTCATGCATAAAAACATTTCATGATGTAGCCTCATTCATGCATAAAAACATTTCATTATGTAGCCTCATTCATGCATAAAAACATTTCATTATGTAGCCTCATTCATGCATAAAAACATTTCATTATATAGCCTCATTCATGCATAAAAACATTTCATTATGTAGCCTCATTCATGCATAAAAACATTTCATTATATAGCCTCATTCATGCATGAAATCATTTCTACAAATAAAATGAAGCTCAGCATAGCATAAGAACTGTGGAAGACTAATGCCATGTTGGCTACAGATTATTGTTTTTCTTTCCCAATGAAACTAATGCTAGATTAATGTCCTAGTCCACATATGTCAGCTAATTCCCCACTGTGTGCAAATTTGTTTCGGTTTTAATGCCATTTGTCGTCCAAACCAACCTGATTTTGTCTTCGTACCCAGTGGATTCTTCCTTGACCGACGCGTACATATGCAGCCAACCAGAAACTAGAACTTTAGCCTTGTGTGCAGCAAAGTTGTCCTAGTCCACATACGCCCCTTTTCCCTCTTCATAAACTATTTTTCAGGGTGCAAAAATCTTCAAAGGTCGGTACCACCTCAAATTTACTGGCAGTGTATACATATGACATGAACCAAGAAGTAAATTAATGATCTGTCCCCGGTTGTCGGAGTTACCTTGAGTTTCTGCTTGACTGCCTGTTGGATAACTTCCACTACAGTTGTTGTCTTCCCGGTTCCCGGAGGACCGTGAATGATGGCCACCTCCCGCTGTCTCAAGGCGAACCCAACCGCTTCCCTCTGGGAGGCGTCCAAATGAGGGTTGAAGAACACCATCTCTGGGGATGCTGTCAACGTCACTAGGAATTAGCGAAACTCGGCTGAGGTATATTTTTGTGACAGCTTGTCATTTTGTGTAGCATCATATGTCAGTATTTTGATATCATCCCCATGTCAGTTATTGTTGTGTAGCACTACTGGTGTTATGAAAATCACCTTAATATTTTTTTTAATATTGAATGGTTATGAAGATATTGATAGAAATATTTTCTTCAAAGTTAAAGTGGCAGTAGAACCAGAGGACACAAAGTAGCATTAGTAAAATAAGATTGTAGATTGGATATGAGATGGTGGTCTGAGAATTAGTACACTTCGTGATAATTGTGAACGGCCCCTTAGTGAGCTACTACAAACCTTGGGCACTGTCTCTGGCTACACAGTATGGTGGTCCAAGGTCAGTCTGCCCAAACAGCACATCTATAAGGTTCTGGCTGCAGCCAGACCTGTATGTTGTCAACTTCTGCAAAGTCCTGAAAAAAACATATATGAATCACAATTTCTTTGCCAATTCTCACATTAAGCATCATACAAAGAAAAGGTTTGTGTTGAGAAAGTAGACAGTCGACATATAGCATTAGTAACACTTCTCTCTTATTTTTACTGTCAGAATAATTCATTGTTTCATTAGATTTAATGTAAACATATCTACAACTGTGTAAAATGCAACATGGCTTGAATCTATCAGATCACCTATTTTCCAAGGTGGTTATGAAAAATATATCATGATATAAACAAACCAACTAAAAATATGGATGGATGGACAGAATAATTAGATGCATGGATTGACTGATAACTGGATGGGCTGATATTTGGATAGACAGATACAGATCTGGACTAAAAACTACCTTTTCAGTCTTCTGTAAGTGACGTCATTTGCCAACTTCACAAGTTTATATTGTGCTGAGTCATCAATGTTGAGCCCGTCGTATGATTCCTCAAAAGCAACACTGACGGCTGATTGGCTGACTCGAGTGACGATTCCCGATGCGATCATATCACTTCCGCAATCACTCTTTGACAGATTCAGACCAGCGATGTCACCTGTAGGTCACAGAAAGTTTCAAAGTGTCAACAGGGTTATAAAGACTCTTGGCACGGCTAATCTATATGTTTCAAACTCGAGCTTGCACTGTCACAGGTGCCTATCGTACTTCATACTTTCGCAAGTTACCCCATCTAACAATCAAAGTCAATTCTTTTGATGGTTTTAACAAAGGAATATACCATTTTAATAAATTAACTACACATATAACTTAAACTATTTACATACTACAGATCTGAACACCAGCAAACCTGATTCACGGTGGATTCACGGTAGATTAATGGTGAATTCACAGTGGATTAATGGTGGATTCACGGTGGATTCACAGTGGATTAATGGTGGATTCACAGTGGATTTATGGTGAATTCACGGTGGATTCACAGTGGATTAATGGTGGATTCATGGAGAATTCACAGTGGATTAACGGTGGATTTATGGTGGATTCACGGTGGATTAATGGTGGATTCACGGTGGATTCACAGTGGATTAATGGTGGATTCACAGTGGATTAATGGTGGATTCACGGTGGATTTATGGTGAATTCACGGCGGATTCACAGTGGATTAATGGTGGATTCATGGAGAATTCACAGTGAATTAACGGTGGATTTATGGTGGATTCACGGTGGATTAATGGTGGATTCACGGTGGCTTCACAGTGGACTCACGGTGGATTCATGGTGGACTTACGGTGGATTCACGATGGGTTGAATGAATTCAGGAGGGAATTTTTAAGTACCTGGTGTGAAGTTGTGAGCAGGCAGCTGGTTGCCTGGCCAGAAAGCCTCGAGGGTGAGCACAGTGCGGCCGTAGAGCCCTGTCCGTTGACTGGACACCCGCAGCTTGAGTAGACACACACCCCGCTGCTGGAGCTCCTTCGCAGACACATGCTCCTGGAGGGCACTGTAAAAGGCAGTGTCAGAGATACACTGACTCAAGCCAACTACCTGGTACTGGTGTTACAAATAATGACCTTCACAACTAGCAACATTTAAGAAAACCATCCATTCACAACTGTTTTTTGCCCTAAATTATAAAAAATTATTAAAATGATATCTTGAGTTAGGTGCCTTGATATGTTTTTTGATAATCATATTGTTTATTTTTAATTAGTTTATGTTGTCTCTGTTTAAAAAGATTTTGCAACAGTAGTTCAGCCCATCAATCCATGCAAAATTGTTAATCTTTTTCATTGGCCATGTTTTCATAATGAGTTTCTTTTAATGTAATTGGAACCCTGTACAATGACCAACCCAGTATTAATTCAGCCAACCTCAGTGATACAAACAGATCTGTCAAATTAAAAAATAACAGAAATTATAATAAAATACATTAATAGTAAACTGTCGACAGACAATTAAGAAATAAGACAATTTCTGCATTAATTTAAGACCACTGTTGACTAGTATGCTCATGTTAGACAATTCGATTACGCTGGGGAATCTGACCCCGTTGATAATCTAATCACATCTGTTGTAATTGTTTTGTTCGGCCAGGTATGTGACTGTCACACCATATAAAACATTTGTTGATTGGATAATACATGCAAACCCTCTTGCTCAGTCAACGTTTTCTTCTTGGTGCATCTATTCATAGTTTGATAATGTAACTTTTTGACTAAAAACAACCTTTATAACAATTTGTTTGTACTGCACTGATAAAATAACAGCCTTAGATATTTACAATATGGTTCTCTTGCGCAAATTTTTGTTTCAGATTTATATGAAAACAGCATATCAATGGTAAGGCGATCATCAATATCACGGGCAACTGAATCAGCTTGAGCCCCTGTAACTAATATATATATAAAAGGGTATGCAACTAGGAATGACCCAACTCACCTTTCAACATCCGTATCTCGGCGTTGCGATGCGTAATCCGAATACTATGACCTTACACAAATGTCCCAATGAATAAACTTTCACTATACCTACTTGTCATTAAAAACATATATGGATTTCTTATGAAAAGCGGTACGTTAACGACTGTACGCACAGATAACCCATCGCACCGCATACGGTAACGTGACAATGTTACCGGAAGTGAGGTGCTTGTTGGGTAGACTATTTGGCTAACAAGGGATTTTGCATTTGCATTTTGGGGTCATTACTAGTTGCATACCCTTTTATATATATATATATATATATATATATATATATATATATATATATATATATATATATATATATATTAGTTACAGGGGCTCAAGCTGATTCAGTTGCCCGTGATCAATATAATGTGGATGGTCATATTTCTGAGGTTTCACTTTACTTTCAAAAAAATTTATTGTGTGCCCCGACAATGCGACATTAAGATTCATGAAATTATGTGATTAAAACAATACATGGACTACATGTTATGTTTTAGTCTACTGTTTACTTTATTTAAATGGTCCTGTGTAAGAGCAGCGGTTACTGCCTGTGAAACATGACACAGTAAGTGCAATGGCCAATGCAGCCGCAAGACATGGTCACTGACAGTGACACTGCCCCTGGTGGGTGCCAGTGGCAGTGCAGCGATACTGCTTTCTGTAATAAAACCTACCTTGTTTCCTGTATTTCAGCTTCTCTTTCATGTTCCAACAGTTTCAAGGTTTTCTCAACATATTGTTCTACCGAAATATCCATTTTACTCAACTTGTACCAAAAAACAAGGGAAGTTATAATTTTTACAAGTCAGTCGAACGAAGTGCCAACCCAAGTATATTCAAATAGTATGCACTGCCACTGGACATTTTCAGCGTGGTTGCGCGCGTCGTGTTCTGACAACAAATATTATAATAATTTTAAAAGCAATTGTCGATTCTACTAACGATAGCGCAAGCAACACACACATACACGCACGTGTACATGTATATATGATGTAGATAAGATTTTTATTGAGTCAACTGCGCGAAAAATGTAAGCTAGAATTTTATGCTCTCCTTTTTTCCCCTGAAAAGGGAAGGAGGGAGGGAGGGAGAGCAATGGAGTAGATGAAGATTGGCCAGGCTACAGGTATTCACGAATATTTATAGACAAGTAACTATAGCGGCGGATCCAGGAATTCTTGTCAAATTAGTGGCTGCAGTCGGGTGTATGGACCCATGGGCGGAGCAAAGGGGTGTCCACCAGGTGCCCGGGCATCCCCGTTTATTTTGGCAGGATTTGTTTTCATCAAGACACCACGAGGTGGTACCCTCCTCTTATAAGGACATTTCTAACATACAAGGGTTCAGCCTACTGTTACGTTTCCTATTGGTGACCATCATCTGAAACTTTCCTGCCGTTGTCATCATCTCACTGACATACTGGTCGAGTTTTGTCAAAATCACATGTTTCTAACTCTTTTAAAATGGCTGAACATGCCATACCCGTCAATGCTTACCAATTTCTGCATAAATTACTACGCATATGTGCCTTGTGGCGAAAAAATTGCCAAAAATACTTCCGCTTATTGAAATCATGTAAAAAAATCCACAGTTACACTGCTAACGTGTTCTACCAGCAAATTTGCCAATGTGTCTACTCAAATTCAGTTATGTCAGATGATATGATTAAAAAAAATTAAACATATCTAAAATGATTGTGCCCGACATTTGTGTGTAACACACCAGGAAATCTAACTTAGGCATGATCTCACAAGATACAATGTGTGCTACCCATGCAGGAAGTAGCGGCATTGCCATGTGTTCCCCAGTCATTCTGATTTGCTCCCCCCCCCGTCCCCTCCGCCCCCACCCCATCCTGCCTTATCCTCGTAGTACCCACTACTAGACGCAAATGAATTCTTGTTGTCGGTGTATTTATGTATGAATTTTCGCTGATCGGCAGTTGTTATTAGGCTTGGAAACTAGTGTGAGGGACAACTGCGGTAAACTGTAGTCCATAGTAAACACGGTTATTCTCTGTGAAAAACAGAATAATATTATTTCGTTAACTTGGACATAAAAGAACCACCGAGGACGACTGTTGTGCACCCTGACAGTGACCACCATCGGGCCCAGCATAAAAAGCTCAGCTTGACGATACTGTTCTAAAAAAGACTGACTAGTTGAATGAGGCCTCATGAGTAAGTAAATGTCCTGACCATCCTCGTGTACGGCATAAGTCAAACAAAGACCAATACAGATGACGTGGCTACCATAGAAGTATGCATAAACTTATCTGGCTGGTAGCCAGTTAAATCAAACCATGCTCCCAAATAAAAAGAAAATACAATAAGGTAATATTTGATATGTTGATGGTGTCGACCTAAGGGAGATCCATCAACTATTACTAGAGTTAATGTACCAGTAATACCAGTATAATTCAATGCCATAACTAATATGGAGATATACATAGGCATAACATAATTGCCTCACCATATATGGCCTAGCTTATGAACGAGGCGATATGATGAAATACACCAGATAACTTCATACAAAGTTCTTTAATATGTTCAGATCATGATAGTTTACAGTCCATATGCATGCCCATAGATTTGTTTGATTTAACCAATTAAATTTATTTATCCTGCAACAGATACGATACAGATGTATACCGAATATGGTATAGCAAGTTTTACTCAAGTTTAATGTTAGTTACTCCTAGCCTCCAAACAATATCGTCAATACACTTTCCACTAATAAACAAGTTAATGTTGTAAAACAAACAGACGCAGAGAGGCGGGGTCTACGGCATTATATATATATATATATATATATATATATATATATATATATATATATATATATATATATATATATATATATATATATATATATATATATATATATATATATATATTTATTTATATATAATACAATTTGTTTAAAATACAACAGGAATAAAGGCAAGTGTTTACATAGCACTGCATCCGGTGCTTGGGACCGCTCAAAGTCCTACCAACTCGACTTCTCTGGGAAGTATTCAGCCATGCTACGATTTCATTTACACAGCTGAGTGAACTGAGGCAACATGGAGTTAAAAATGGCAGCAAGAAGATTCGAACCCTGTCTTGTCAAACAAAAGTCCAATGTTCTCACCACTGTGCAACTGCAACCCACAAAACCATCAGCTTCTAGTAACCAAAACATTTATACAGACTTGTCACAGTAGTCAGTTAACAGAACGTTACCGAGTGCCAGAAATAACAGTTACTACGAAACTATAATAAAAATTATTAATATAGCATTAGGAACGGTTGCGCCACATATGAAATAATAATGGAAACTTATTTCTTAAACTTACAAAGCCGCGGTCACAACATTATTGGCACTTCGTTTATTTACATTGGAAATTATGGAAGCGGTGAACAAACTTACGTACGAAGAATTTATCGATAAGTTCGGCAATGTTGTCGAACATTGTCCGATTATTGCTGCAGCGATATGGTCAGCCCGACCATTTGCAAATTCTGCTGATTTGTTTGAGAAGTTTACCAGCATTATCGACTTGCTGTCCATGACATGTGAGTGTCTGAACAATTGAGTATCATTGTACAGAGGTGCTTGGACTACTCGGTCCACGGACAACTCGGCCTGGGACAACTCGGCCCAGTTCGAGACATCTCAGAGTAAGAGCCTGAAAAAAACTTTAAAATGCCTTTGAGATATTTGTTCTGTGTTGAACATTAGACAAGTTATGTCATTTTAAAGATTAGGTGCACCACCCGTTTTTCGGCCTTGTTTTACTAGAAAAACAAAAGAAAAGTTGTGACCTTTTGGGCCAATTATGGTTCACTTTGAGAATACAAAGTGTCATAACTTTTTTTAATACTGAAGAGATTCTAATGAAACTTTAGGGGACATAGCCCCTTTAAAACACAAACTGTTGATGCAGTCTTCACTTAATTCATGATTTAACTAAAACATCAATTAATGATCTTAATTACTTTGATTAATAAACAATACGCATGCATTGATAAATGAAAATATTAGAATGCAACATTCCCCCCCATTTTTATTATAGTATTTTTTTCATTGAATCTATACCAAGAAATAACAAATGTGATCATAGCACACTGTTTCTGTACTTTTTTTCTATCTTTTTGGTAAAAACTTGATGTTGTTATTAATTAATAATTAGCTAAATTAGTGAATATCAACCGTTTCAGGGCAGACCTGAATTCAATAAGCCTCTGAAGTAAAAATAATGCAAAGTAAAGACATGTAAGGTTCTGCATATCAATATTTTATAATTAGGTCACCCTTAATTAACTGTCTTCAGTAATCGACCGACTCACTGGCCCATATATGACGACACAGACGTTTTTTTTATAGTTTTGATTGATTTTTGAGGGATCTTTCATGTATTTTTTTCAAAACTTTACTCGATAACTACCCAGCCTAAAAACCTTGGGTAGGGTTACTATTAATATCATGAATAAGGTAGAAACAAATGTTTAGAAAGTTCAAGTAAATGTATGAAGTAATGATAATTTTTTTAGCAGAATCAACAATCCACAAAATTAACTTAAATTCATAAAATAGAAGGTGCTAAATAATACAGCAATAAAAGCACATGGTCCCTTGTGTTTGTAAACAACAGTATCAGCCAATCACATTGCAAAAATAGGGTCACGTGACCTAAATGCCAGGAATAGCTCTATTTTTAGCATGAATAGTATCCTTCAAAATCTTCAATCATCGGCGTTACTAAGGCATTATTTTCGTTAAATGAATCGGGAAACTATTAAATACACCAAAAAGAATTCTTTTAGTATGATCATGGTGGGCCACGGTCATTTAAACGATGACGAACAGAGGGGATTGTCGCTGCGAAATTCAACCCGATCAACCATTTGTCGGTTTGACATGACATTTTGCTAACTCTAGAAAACAATGTGCTAATAGTTTAATTTGCTTCAGATTTGGCACACACATAGACAAGTATATGGAAATACAAATTACAAAAGGTTTGAAAGAAAAATTTAGCTACCTTCAGGTAAATGGTCGATGACTTTGACAGTCAAAAACTTTGACGTAAATATTTTTTTACTTCTACGGATTGGAAAATTTCGAAAACGACGCGTCAGCGGAACATGTTAACTACATCATCACAATGAGTGTTCTCCGGGAGCTCCTAAAATAAGCCAGCCAAACGCGCAGCAAAAACACGGTCTCCGGGCGAACGAACGAGCACGGAGATCGACGTCGCGGCCAAAGCGATTAGCGCGTATGTAGGCCGATTGTCGCGTACCTACAAAGTGGGGTGATCGAAATTGCCTATGTTTCGAAACGGCAGCGTGTGATTTTAAACCCCAGTCCCCTCGACAGAAAGTGAACAATCTGTTTTACATCGACCATTCCTTCCAATCTTCATTCTGCAAGTTCGGCGCTGACACAAATACACGTATTGCCTGTAATTTCGACTTGCCGTATCGAAATGGGGTTATATATTTACCCTGGGCAGACGACTAATGTGTCATGTAACTCATGAGCTGAACTGAAGCATTCTCACTAAGTCTTGGTGACCAGCTTTTTCGTAGGCTTTGCATTCTATTACTAAATGAATCTTCACAATATATCCGTTTCATGTTTCAGTGAAACAGGGTATTCTCCGCTGCCACCCTGACCTGGCCGGCCGCCTAGCAACAGCTGGACAGTTGAGCTGTGAATCTACACGTGAACAGAGGACTGCTGGGCTCCTTGATCTGTCTCCCGACGAAAGTGTTGCCATGGCAACACGCAATGACCTGTACAAAGCAAAATTTGGGTTTCCATTTGTGATCTGCGTGCGAGAAAACAAGAAGACAGCCATCTTGACAGGACTGGAAAAACGTCTACTGAATTCTGCAGATGAAGAGGTGCATCTCGGGATTGAACAGGTGAAAAAGATCGTTTATCTAAGACTCCAAGACTTGCTCGATATCACAGATGCCAGACTCTAGATTTAAGTCCAACAAGACAGCACCAACCAGAGCTGACATTGACGCAGTAATTTTACGGTTGTTACTTTAAGTCTTACATACACCTGTGATGAATACAATTGGACATAATTAATTTGTTGTCTAGTACATTACATCCAATGTTTTAAGATATTAAAGTTTTAGGAATTATTAAGTATTCTTATTAATAATTAACATAATGATATGAACTTATGAATATACAATGATTTGTATACATACCATGCACATATGTTTATTACAAGTTATGTTGTTGTAATGGTTGTATCTAATTTTATATTATATTCATAAAAAGAGGATATCTCGCATTATCAGTACACCAATTGTACATACAGATTTTAGTACAATCAGTAATAAGCTTCATAGACGTCCATAAAACTCAACATACGCCTACCATGTAGTATTATTTATGTATTTTGAATGTTTACAATATACTATACATTGATGTTACAACTGTTTTATATGATAATTCACATTAGCGTGATAAAGAAATAACAGGTGTTTAATAAAACATAATTAGACCGTGGTTTTCCTGCTTCAATTTTGTTTGTATATTAGCATTTGCTACTTTGCTATCGACTTATATCAACTGTACATTATCCATAGGGACCGCAAAGGCGCATCCACGGGGTGCCCATCTGGTGCCTGGTCACCCCTCCCCCTTATTTCGGCTGGATATTTTTTCATTAAGTCGACATTAGTTGTTGAGACACCGCGAGATGGCGCATTCCTGCACTTGCTGAGGACTTCCTAACATCCGGGACATTGCCACCATTACTGTCACATGTCCTCAAGTCATTCTGATTTGCTCCCTCCCCAGCATGCCGCAATTATCATTGTAGTATCCATTACTAAACACAAATAGATTCTTGTTACATACTATTTTTTTACTGAATTTCCACAGGTCAACATATGTTGTCGGGCTTACAAACTAATCTGAGAAACAATCGCCTTTTAAGATGCAGCCCGTAGCGAAGCAGTTATTCTACGTGGAAAACATAATATTGTCATATGAACCCAACGCCTCGAAACCAACCGTCCCGACAGTGATGGGAGTCACGGTAATGTGGGTATGGAGAGGCAACATGTATACAATAGTAAATATAGCGGCGGCTCCGGGGGTTCCTGTCGAATGAGTGGCTGAAGCAGGTCGTATGGACCCGTGGGCGGAGCAAAGGGGTGTCTGCCCGGAATTTGTTCATCAAGACATAATTAGTTGTCGAGACATCACCATTTGGCGCTGAAGTAAGGGCATTGCCACGTGTTCCCCGGTCGTTCTGATTTGATGCAGAGCAATGACACAAAAATAAGCTAAGACAGTCACGTACTTAACGTGTGCACCGCGAACATCTTTAACGTGAAACGAATCTGATGGTTTAGGAGCTATGCACCTAAAACAGATAATAAAATCTAATCATGTGCAGTTAAAACAAGAATACCATGCCAGTGGTTTACTCTGAATGTATTCTAAAAGTGGGAGATTCCGGTCATTTCTCTGAATGACCGAGGGCTGACATGTTAACCAGCGTGACCGATGAACGCATGCGCCAGTTCTATGAAATCGGGGTAAACTAGACGTAATAAAGGAGGCCACCATATACAGAACCAATGCAAAATCTCAAACAAACGTGTTATTTTGTCAACAAGAGGATTAGTTTAATAAATAAAAATTAAATATATTACACAAGTTCAGTTTAGATGCAAATAGCATGGCCATTTCCTATTGGCAAGTATAGGAATATGTGTATACAAAGATGTTTTCATTTGCCAAAATTCACATAGGGTTATCTAACCGTATGGTGCGGCCCATGAAATGAAGATGTGTGTTCAACAAAGTTTTCCTAGTAAACCACTGGCGTGATATTCTGAACTGTAGCTACAAATGGATGTTCGTTTACTCTTATAGGTGTATAGGCCAAAAACATGACTTTTGTTTCGCTTTTTTTTTGCTGCGACAGCTGGATAAACTTTGCAAAGTCTGGATGTGCAAATTCGTGGGCAGAGGTGCAGGCAGATGATTTTCATTTCGTATGTAGGGGGTGTAAGACAGTGAAATGTTTGCAGGAGCAGGTAAATGAGTTAAGACATATGATTTTGATGATGACAGGGCAAGGTGGGAAAAAGAGAGCATAGGTGGTGAGAATGATGAGAGCAGAGGTGGTGAGACTGAGGAGAGCAGAGGCGGTGAGAACGAGGAGAGCAGAGGTAGTGAAAACGAAGAGAACAGAGGTGATGAGAACAAGGAGAGCAGTGGCAATGTGAGGGAGAAAGCTGGTAAGAAAAAGAAAGATGGAAAAAGGAAGAATGTGCAACAAAAGGAAGATAACCGAGTGAGTGAAGAGGGATTGTCAGGTGGCAGGAAGGTCGAGGATAACAAGAACAGAGAAAAGGAGAAAACTGTGGATCAGAAGAAGAAAGAGGACAGAAGGCAGAGTATGCAACAAAAGAGAGGTAAGCGGGTGAGTGGAGAGGAATTGCCAGGTGGTAAGACAGTAAAGGTTGATGATAGAAGAGAAAGGGGACATAGTGTGCGACAGGAAAGGAGCTTTGCTGATGTAGTATCACAGGGGAAGGCGAGGAAAACCCGGGTATTTATGGGGGATTATATCATTAGGAAAGTGGATAAAATTGTAAATAGAGGAGATGACATAACAGTATGCCTACCGGGGGCAAAATAGAGGATATAGCAGAGAAGGCAGGACAAGTCATGGGTGGTGGCACGGGAGGTGCTGTTCTCGTGCATGTGGGAACGAACAATGCCGAGAAGGAGGGAACATCGGCCATCGTTGGTAAGTACAGGAGGTTAATCAACACTCTTAAAGAGGCACGAATTGGATAGATTGTATTGTCGGGGATATTACTAATAATTGGAGGCAGGGGTGAGGAATATAGGAACTGTAGGAGGATGGCGATCAACACACAAGTACAGAAGGTATGTATGGAGGAGGGAGTAGGCTTCGTAGACATGTGGTTAAACTTTGTAGGAAGAGATGACTTTTCCATGAGAGATGGACTTCATCTGACAGGGAAGGGTGCTGCAGTTCTTGGGTGTGAGTTTGTCAGGGTTATCGACGACGGCACAGATACCATAACTTATTTAAACTAGATGCGCAGGGGAACTGACAGAGAAAACTCAAAGGAGTCCTACTACAAATACACATCCAAAGAAATGTTCACTAATAATTTCAGACAATGAACTTTAATGTGTATGCTTAAATGCCAGGAACATAGTAAATAAAAAAGTGAGTTAGAGATTATGGTAGCAGATATTGACCCTCACGTAATAGGTATCACAGAATCATGGGCAAATAAAGCTATAGTAGATGCACTGACAGGCTATCTAATGTTTAGGAAGGATAGACGAGAAAGAATGGGAGGTGGAGTCATTTTATATATTAAAGAAACTATCCAAGCATTATGAAATAACATTGAAAAGTGAAGCAGATTGTGAGGAAGCAATTTGGTGTAACATAGTTATCAAGAACTCAACATTAACAATATGAGTAGTTTATCGTAGTTCTAACATAGGACAAGAGGAAGATGTAAAATTACAAAAGTCGATAAGGGAGGTGAGCAAGGGAGAATGTGTTATAATGGGTGATTTTAACCATGGCCATATATACTGGAAATCATTAGAGAGTGCTGGAGGTGACGACCATCAGTTTCTACTTCTAACACAGGATTGTTTCCTTACTCAACATGTCTTGGAACCCACCAAGGGTGGGAATGTATTAGATTTAATTTTGTCTTCTCAAAATGAATTAGTTGACAATGTTAAAGTACACGAACCTTTGGGTTCAAGTGACCATAACCAAATCCATTTTAATATAAAAGTAAAAACAGGGAATACATATACAAAACAATGGAGGAGGAACTTCAACAAAGGCAAACATAAAGAGATGAGAACGTATCTAGCAAATATAGATTGGAATAACTTGCTGAAGAACAAGACAGCAACAGAATGCTAAAATATTAGATTGGGGGAATTATTGAGAAGTTTTGTCCATTAAGAAAACAAGGGAAAAGATCCAAGAAGAAATACCTGTCAAAAGAGGCTATTAAAAAAATTGCTCACAAACAGATGCTGTGAAGGAGATATAAACACACTGGAAATGTAGAAGACTACACAAACTACAAAGAGGCACTTAAACTAGCTACAACTGAAATTAAAAAATCTAAAAGAACCTTTGAAAAAAAATTGGCAGGTAATATAAAAAATGACAGCAAGAGTTTCTATGCTTATGTAAGGAGTAAACAGAACGTTCGAGATAAGGTCGGACCACTGGAAAACAACAGTGAAAACATAATTTCAGATGGGTTCCAAATGGCAGAGATCCTGAATGAGTATTTCAGCTCAGTTTTTACCACAGAAGATATCAGCTCACTACCAGTTCCATTTTCTAAATTCGAGGGCAATAAATCAGAACATTTAGGGCAGTTATTTGTAATTCCTGAAATGATAGCAAAGAAAATAAAAAAATGAAAGATAATAAATCACCTGGAGTTGATGGGATACCACCGAAACTGCTTAAGGAAATTGTTGAGCAAATTAGTACACCACTTGCAAAAGTGTTTAACTTGTCACTAGAAGAAGGAATAGTTCCTTCAGAATGGAATGAAGCAAACATTACGCCACTATTTAAGAAGGGGTCAAGGAACAAGTCAGAAAATTACAGACCAGCAACATCAGTTGTATGTAAATTACTCGAAACATTAATTAGAGACCACATGGTGGAATTCCTTGTTAAACATAAATTAATAAATACATCTCAACATGGATTCCTAAAAGCAAGGTCATGCCTAACCAATCTCTTATGTTTTTTAGAAGAAATTGCAAAGTGGGTAGACAACGGGTCACCAGTGGATGTTGTCTACTTAGATTTTCTCGAAATCCGCCCTCCTCCCCACCTTCCTTCCTTCCTTATTTTCAATACTTAGTGTAAAATGCGATTGTACATCGTTGATGAAATAGGAAGTTGGAAGATGTCGAAACCGCTTTTCCCACTTTTTGCTTTATACTAGATGAACACAGGGGTTTATCCCCTAGTTGGTGTTCATGGGGTTTTCTGCGCAGACAGGCTTCCTGTTTCTTCATCGGTATTCTTGGCTTATGTTTATATAGGTTAGCGAAATGGCCCCACCTGTTTGTAATTAAATTTGTGTATTGGTGGTGGAATGTC
Organism: Lamellibrachia satsuma; assembly: GCA_033239005.1. Classification (NCBI taxonomy): domain Eukaryota; kingdom Metazoa; phylum Annelida; class Polychaeta; order Sabellida; family Siboglinidae; genus Lamellibrachia; species Lamellibrachia satsuma. Next base: position 4,289,115 of record BSQZ01000028.1, read on the forward strand.
TGTATTCTTTGCATTACATGTTCATGACGACTTCTTGATGTATATATGTTATCGTCATGCCTGTAGGAATGTGGGCTCTGAGAAACTTGCCGCACGGGGCTGTACATGTGTTCAGTTCCTGTCTGGTTTGCTTTGAGGAGCTCACATTCCTGTTAATGTGCTTCCCAAAGTGGCTGCGTGATAAGCAGTCCACTTTGCAATAAAACGTCATTTATTTGGCCCTTTTCAATCTCTACGACATCGGACTTGTGTTGGTTATTGCATAAAAGAAGAAACAGCTAATTGTACCGCTGTACAACGCAATAGTTAGACCACATTTGCAATATTGCATACAAGCATGGAGGCCATAAGCTAGAAAGAATACAACGAAGAGCAACTAAAATTATTCCAGAATTAAGAGACCTTAGTTACGAAAGCCGCTTATTACAATGTGGTTTGACAACACTAGAGACCAGGAGACTAAGAGGAGACCAAATAGAAGTTTTTAAAATAGTGAACGGCTATGAGGATGTTGATAGGAATATGTTCTTCAAACTTAAAGAAGGCAGTAGAACCAGAGGACACAAAGTAGCATTAGTTAAGGAGCAGTGTAGGTTGGACATGAGAAAGTACTCTTTCTCACAGAGGGTGATAAATGAATGGAACAAACTGCCAAATGATTGTGTTAATGCTGGTAGTGTGAATATGTTTAAAATAGAATTGACAGATATTTGATAAGGGTGGGCTACACATAGATGATAAAATTGTTGGACTCTCGACAAGCCAATGGCTTCCTTGTCCACTTGCCATCTGGAACATGTTGTTTGGGATAGCAATCTGGTTAAATCTAAATCTTGTTAAATCTAAATTAACTTCTTCCGCAAGTGGCAAGGGAATTTCCAAATCATGATCACAGAGTTGGTGTCCGAGGCCAGTCGCCCCAAATATATAATATGGACCAATGAGTTAATCATCGTGATGCAAAGGAGGTATTCGTACAACTCTACAGTGGTGGTGTGGAGATATTCGACACGATCACATTAGTTCAAACTGGTGGCGTGGTGGTGAAATACTTCATTTACATTATTATTATTATTATTTAAATTTTACAAAATATTCATGCTACATGCACTTTGTTTATAGTTTGTATGCACAATGTACTGTAATTTATGTATTATACAGTGGCTCACCTCTTATAAGAGAAACCACCTTGGCATGCGGCAAAAGCTTACCCAAGATCATTTCTCCCTCACTATAGAGGCCACCTTTATTATTACACACAAGGTGCAAATGTTCTTTGTAGAAGGGGTAGCGTTATATAGTATGTGCGTGCGTGCGTGCGTGCGTGCGTGCGTGCGTACATAAATATTTGGATAACAAGAAGTCCTGCAACTGGCCTTCTTTTTTTTAAACAGGGCACCCCCATTTTCGGGGTCTGGGTCCAAAAAGCTCGCTCTAAGTTCGCAGTGGCTTTGCTATTTCACTGCCCACCATGTGGCGCCACAGGCACAGCACAGCGCCCACACCGACTGGTCGTGCGTTTTCTTCGATCGTGCTACATCAGTCTAATTCACCCAACGATTCATATGATTTTGGTCACGTGGAATATATACATACGCACGCGCGTGCACCCCCTCCCCCAGACACAAACACGCATGCACGCACGCACGCACGCACGCACGCACGCACGCACGCACGCACGTACGCACGCACGCACGCACGCACGCACTCACGCACTCTATATTTGCTTACTATGTTCTAAAATGTTGACAGCTGTTTGGATTAATATTTGTTAGTGTTACCAAAGATCGTTAGTGCTAGTTATTACTTAGAGTTATTTGACACCAGGCAAGACGTTGCACCAGATGGCGCGGTAGTGTTAACTTTTAACGTTGCTCCTTTTGAATTCAAATATGTTTTATTCGCTCATAAAACGGACATATAAAACACGACGTAGAACACCGCAGCAATTAGGATTGTTCTCAATAAAGCCACTGCAACAATGGCTTGGAACATCGCCGTGCGGTGATGCATCATGCAAGGCATTTCGTAGGCAGCAGAATAATAATTCATCCAGCGAGAATATCACATCGGCGTTCAGTAATGGGAAGTAACCGTTAGTTGAGATTTGGGTAGAACACACGAGGAATGCACTCCGTGTTTCTCGGGTGATTTGTTTAAAAGGAATGTACAACGAATGTCATTGGTTAACTGATACGTAACTAGTTGGAGAGATTTCGTATTCCTAAAATTCAAAAATTCTCTTAATTTTTCAATCTTAAAGTGCATTTAAATTAAAAATCACTACGCTTATACACGTGTTTATCTTTAGTGCTGTAGTATATTTACAAAAATTGTATAAAACGGGAATTTGACAGACCAATAAATTATCCGGTAGAAAAAGCTATATTTCACCTTCAAACATGAACATTTATTGGTTGGTCTTTAATTGCCGTAAAAAAGTCTCTACATGTCGTAAAACTAGCATGTTATATTTCATCGTCAAATCGTGTATTTTCAAAACAAATAAGAGATGAAAAAGATCACGATAGCAACACGTCTTGCAAAAATATTATCATTAACCAACCGTAATGGTATAAATACTAATAAATTTAGTGTCGCAATGTCGTTAATGAAATCGTTGTACATTCCCCTTAAGTGGGTGACAATGGGGGAATTGCAACACATGGTTTTGCCCAACAAATTAATATAGGCCTTCGCTTGTCACTTCATGTAAGCAAAGGAATTGTGCGTACACAGACCTTATATTTATCTATGGCACGTGAGTTAAACGCTGTAATTTCCCTTTTCACAAATTGAAAGTTGTGTCTAAAAAACACCACGTCTGAAATCAGAATATTCACAAGTTCAAAATAATGACTATTATGTGAAATTCAATTGTATACAGATTCAACCATTATCAGTTCTGGTATATGTGATTAAATATGATGTTCAAGATAGAAGCAATATAACATGTTCATATTGTTAATTCACTGTGGCCTACCTGTCGTATTGTTCAATTTATTCCATTTGTTTATGTGCGTTACACAATGGCAAACGAGTAAAATAATTCTTATTTGATTATGATTTTTATTAGAGGCTGCCATTTTGATGGCATTGTCTTGTCAGACTTTCGTCACGTGCGGACACGAACGGTTGTAATACGGACACGGACGGTTGCTATACGGACACGGACGGTTGTTATAAGGACACGGACGGTTGTTATACGGACACGGACGGTTGTTATACGGACACGGACGGTTGTTATACGGAGACGCAACAAAAACACTAAGCCACGTATAACATGCTCACCGGAAATCGGGAGTGATCACGTTTAGATAAACCGCTAGTGATTTAGTTGAAATAACTCGGCAGTGATCACGTTTAGATAACTCGGTAGTGATTTCGCTTAAATAAATCGGTAGTGATTTCGGTGTTGCACTGAACGAACTAAGTGCGGGAGCGGAGCTACTTTAGAAACCACGGTAAACAGGCCTGAACGCGGAGCAAACATGACGCGCTTCGAGTTGTCACATTTACAACAGCATCGCAATAAAACGTCGGCCAACTTCCAGCACTGCGGTAACACGTCGGTGATTCACGTATGTGTTAGTACCAAAGACAATGGATAACTGTATCTGTAGATAAGATATACCGGTACATGAATCAGCAAATCGTGTTCAACTGTCACCAGGCTCGCTGACGATTCAACATTTTAAGTTGCCTCCGCAATTCGATTTTTCGCTGAAAATCCAACGCAGGGGCTCATCTAGGCTTGTTGGCAGTGGGTTCTCAGTCAGCCGTAGTCATATGTCAGTCTACTTACGAACCAGGGTTCTCAGTCAGCCGTAGTCATATGTCAGTCTACTTACGAACCGGAGGGGGAGGGAGGGAGAGGGGGAGGGGTAGCGGGCGACACAAGTTCTACTTATATAAGGGTTAATATTAGCCAGCTGCTAATACTTGTGTTTACAATGACACTATTTCCGATGTAGGCCTGTAACATGTTCCTTTACCGTAATATTTGCTACGGACGCAAGGTGGTCTAAGACCCCTCCTCCATGGGCAGGGTGTCTTGAGACCCCTAAGACCCCCCTGGATCAGCTGCTGCAACCTGTCTAGCGTCCACTACGACATGCTCGTTTGTACAAATGTGTTATTTAGTTTTGATGAAATCATCTGACACATTATTAAATTAATTTCGGTTCGGCTGAGAAAAAAAAATGCAACAAAAAAGGCAAAAGTTGTTATTTGTATCATGTCTGTAAACACAAGTTACCCGATCTAACTATCAAAGTAAATTATTTCGATACTTTTAACAAAGGTACGCTCTCTATTGTTAAAACGACAGCGCATGTTACTAAAACTATTCATAATTAAATATCAACCAACCTAATTTGCGATTGGCTAAATAAATTGAGGAGGCAACTTTAATACTTAATTTCTTACTTACTTACTTACTTACTTACTTACTTACTTACTTACTTACTTACTTACTCTCTCCCTGTGCCGTAAGAAACACGCGGCAGAAAGCAGCCGACACCACCTATCTCTACCTACAGCCATTCTTTCAAGGTCTTGTGTCTTAATTTTGGGGTTTGGGCCTAAACGAAACGAAAAGGACCCCGATAAATAAACACTAGGTGGCGCGCGGGTGGAAGTTGCCCTTCCTTGCTAAAATATAATACCAATTACTCGTTCGCGTGGATGAAATTTTCGCTAAATAAGTACCTGTGATGTTACTGGTAGGCCCCCTACTGTAACATTGACTTGTTCTGGGTTCGGCTGTTGTCACTACTGCGCATGTGCGTACAGGGAATTGCGGGACACGTTTGAACTGTAGCCCCCTCCCCTTTCAGAAACGAACTCCCAGCCAATGTTCACGAAAATGTTGGGTTACGAATCTATTGTGGATCAGCCATGTGAAAGGGCTGATGAATGTTTTGCCATGTAACTGTCCATAGACTGGCTAAGGCCATCAAAGCAAAAGGAGTCATACGCAGTAGTCGTTCCCGTGGTATTGGGGCAGAATGAGAAAGCTTTTCAGTCGTTAGATGCAACCTGTTCTCGTGCCTTCAAAACATCAAAACAACTGCATACACAACCCTTGTTCGTCCGCTTTGGGATACCCTTCACCCGTTTGGGATCCCTATGCACACAATGATCACGTCCATCACGTCCAGCCCGCATAGCGTCAATCACGGAATCTCCATAACAAAGTCATAACTACCATCCATAACAAAGTCATAACTACCATCCAAATCAGCCACACCAAGAAGAACTGTTATTAATTAAATGCTATCCATGTCACACTAATTTTTTACTTTTTGAGATACCCCACCCCCTTCTCACGCTACGTAGCGCTGACATTCTGTCTGAAAATGTTATTCCAATTTTGTAGTGTCTACTGCAGTTCCTCCTTGTTATCTGTCACCACTGCCAGGCCGTCCGCACACAACATCTTCCTCAGTAGGCTGTTTTCCTTACGTGTCTCCCGTGTCTTCCGTGTCTTCCGTGTCTTTCGTGTCTTCCGTGTCTTCCGTGTCTTCCGTGTCTTCCATGTCTTCCGTGTCTCCCGTGTCTTCCGTGTCTTCCGTGTCTCCAGTGTCTTCCGTGTCTTCCGTGTCTTCCGTGTCTTCCATGTCGTCCGTGTCTTCCATGTCTCCCGTGTCTTCCGTGTCACATTTCCACTGATCGTATTCATCACCACAGTGAAAAACAGGGATCTAAACACTTTCGTGTCTGAGACCTATTCCAAACTCTTATGCCATAACCCCCCCCTCACTACCGCTGATGATTCCTTACGTGTTGTCACTGCTAAGTAACTAACAAGGTTTCACTACTGAATGGTGTTCGGTTCCTCTTTACAAGGTTTCACTATTGAATGGTGTTCGGTTCCTCTTTACAAGGTTTCTCTACTGAATGGTGTTCGGTTCCTCTTTACAAGGTTTCACTACTGAATGGTGTTCGGTTCCTCTTTACAAGGTTTCACCACTGAATGGTGTTCGGAAGCGCGAAACGCAAATTCAAGTGAGCTTAAAAATATTGTTTTTCACACTTTTCTTAATATATTTTCTACCATTATTCTCTAAATGTCACATTTCCATTTGTGCGCGTAGAAAACAATGGAAACTCAGATATATACAGGTCAGTTGTGTAAGCTCTGATATGTGCACCTATCTTATTAAAAAAGGTGTGCTGCCAAAACGGGCCCCTAAGTCTTTGCTAACATGGGCCTACTTTGGTCGGTAATGTTGTTGTGGTTGTAATTACAATGTTGACTGTGTATAACAGAGTTGTATAATAAAAAATAAGTGAAGGCCCATCCTGTGATTTTGAAAAGGGGGTTCGAGCGTATACAATCTAATCACTATTTTAAACACTTCTATTTAGTCTGCTCTTAGTCTCCTGGTCTCTAGTGTTGTCAAACCACATTCTAATATGTGGCTTTCATGACTTTGTTCTTTCAGTTCTGGAATTATTTTTCCAGAAGACAGAGAGTAATAGTAGTAATATATATATATATATATATATATATATATATATATATATATATATATATATATATATATATATATATATATATATATATATATATATATATATATATATATATATATATATATATATAACTGATTTGGAAGATGACATATCTAGTGAAGTACATAAATTGCAGAAGACACAAAAGTTAAAAATTATACAGATAAACACAGTTGACAGGTTGATCTAGATAAATTGGTTAAATGGTCTAAAAAATGGCAAATGTTATTTGATTTGGGGAAGTGTAAATGCCTACATATAGGACATGGAAACACGGACAAAGAATATAAAATGGGGGATGCTATACTAAGTAGAATCAGGTGGGCTATACATAAATTATAAAATTGTTGGACTCTTGATAAGCTAATGGCTTCCTTGTCCACTTGCCATCTGGAACGTGTAGTTTTGGATGGCAATTTGGTTAAATCTGATTAAAAATCAGCCGGGAATTTCTGGAACGATTTCTGAACATGTCATAGTTCAACACAATTCTCTTAAAACCCCCGAACCCCGTCCCCAGCCGAGGACAGGAATGCATGTATATATTATGCGTAAAACTTAATACAGAAAACGATAATACGCCATGTTTGTTCTGCTATGGACGGTTTTCGGACAGTAAGGAAGGGAAATAGTGGGTAAACTGTGGACAAGGTACGGTGCGTGGTCACCAGTACCGTGCATGTACGAGTACCGTGCATGTACGAGTACCGTGCATGTACGAGTACCGTGCATGTACGAGTACCGTGCATGTACGAGTACCGTGCATGTACGAGTGTAGGCAATGCGTTTACGAAATATGCGATGATAGCTTAGTATAGTAGAAGTGGACGGGGCCAGTTTTACACGCACATTTTTAAAGCGACAAACAATATAGTTGGCGAAGATGATTCCGTAGACAAACATTTGTTTTTATAAAAAGTGTAATCTTTATGATAAATCTTGCTTTAGGGACCCGTTTTCCACGTTGTTCCCTTTGTTGTATCCTTCCAGCCGCCATCACTAATCATACCAAACGCTGGTTCCCTTTGTAGTAAGCATGCAATGCTTCACCTGCTAGTTTGTCAGGGACCTGTTTCAAACTGGATAGCTGGGTGTCAACATTCACTGTATTAATCGTGATTAGTGATGTAGGTATGTCTTGATAAATATTTTTACTTTCAGTTTGATAAACATGAGTATAGTAAATTAAAAATAAGTTGTATCAACTGTGACCGTATGCACGCACGCACGCACGCACGCACGCACGCACGCACGCACGCACGCACGCACGCACGCACGCACGCACGCACGCACGCACGCACGCACGCACGATCACACTGCAAAAGCCAACAGTGCTAAAATAACGAGCGCCTCACACATTTTAATTTACTGCACAACTCGCTTGGCTAGCATCCTTGACGAATACGAACGAGAATTGTGCATTTTATATAAAATATTTAGTAGTACAAAAGTGTTATTTATAATTCCATTTGTTTTACAGATTTTATTAACTACTTTGTTTGTATGGCTATCCCTTTTTAAATGTTTATTTATTGTGATACCTAAGCAATTAAAATAATTTACATTCAATATTTGTCCCATATATTTGCAAGACAGGTTACCGAAATGGAAAGGATATATTGTATTCTCATGATGGTTTTTGCATATCCGAAATGAACAAACCTTCGACGTTGACCCAAGCAAATACTGGGGGATTTTCCAACAAGGGATCTCGTGGCGGGAGATGTTTGTCAAAGGGGCTTAATGATTTTTTTCTAATGGCGCCGCCTACAAATGTCTTTTATCCGAGCCTTTTCCTTGAAATCAGGAGGATGTTTGGAAAAAAAAACGGGAATTTTCCCGCCATATTGGGAGACTCAGATGGTCTGAATAAGCCGGACTCCGAACAGGTGAATTGCATTTTACCAGCGACACGCCCTGTCAGATGTCACACGCATAACGCGCGTCCGGAATAGTGACTCGCTCGTAATATGTGCGACGAAAATTAGCTATGCTCGACTAATTAATTGCCACACTAAACTCATTCGAGCCGGAGATGAAGGTTTTATCTTCTTTTAACGCGCTTCGCAATTCACGTGCGATTCGAAGTCGCCGAGAACGAATCATAAATGCCAACAGGGGCGCTTTGATGTAAGCGGCCGCGTCGGGAAAAGTCGCGGAGATTATTAGCCAAGAAGGCGTCATTAGGCTGAACAGCGAATGAGGCACGGCGCGTAGCATCTAAATCAGGTGGAAATGTACGACAGCATTTATATGTGCGGACACAAATCTGCTGTATAAAGCACAATATATGGTGTGTTCCAGTCGAACACGGTGGTTTAAATTTTGAAGAAATTTGACATTGGAAAAATTATGTATTTAATTTATTTTAATAAGAGTTGCTATTTATAACATTTCGCAATACACAACAGTGACGTTTAAATATATAATTGCTTTGATGAACGTCTTTGATCGTATGTTGATAAAAAACCTGGGCAGCATGTTGTATAAATATGTGTGATGTGCGTGCGTGCGTGCGTGCGTGCGCGCGTGCGTGCGTGCGTGCATGCGTGCGTGCATGCGTGCGTGCATGCGTGCATGCTTGTGTACGGTATGTGATGGTATGTGAACTCACATACGCGTACATACACAATCACCTCAGCGTTTATATAAATTATTCGGAATATACTTTTTGTAAATTCAAATGGTTAATTATATAATTTGTGATCTGTATTGCTAAATTGTAATAGTACGGACACGTAGGATAACGATCCAGTACGGACACGTAGGACACCGATCCAGTACGGACACGTAGGACACCGATCCAGTACGGACACGTAGGACACCGATCCAGTACGGACACGTAGGACACAGGTCCAGTACGGACACGTAGGACACAGGTCCAGTACGGACACGTAGGACACCGGTCCAGTACGGACAGGTAGGACACCGATCCAGTACGGACACGTAGGACACAGGTCCAGTACGGGCACGTAGGACACCGATCCAGTACGGACACGTAGGACACCGATCCAGTACGGACACGTAGGACACTGACCCAGTACGGACACGTAGGACACCGATCCAGTACGGACACGTAGGACACCGATCCAGTACGGACAGGTAGGACACCGATCCAGTACGGACACGTAGGACACCGGTCCAGTACGGACACGTAGGACACCGGTCCAATTATTTCAGAAGTGACAGTTGAAGTTTTGTGATATTGTGAAAAGGGGAATTGCAAAAGTCAAGTCAACTGCTATACAAGATAAGTTGCTATGGTTTTTGAAACAGAAATAGACAAATGCCGATGACAAATACGGTATCACGTCTCACCGGGAATCGAATTTAGGATAACTGCGTATTTGTCACAACAGGTTTAGAAGAGGGCGGGCATGACGCCCAAAGTAAATACATTAATTTATCATAATATAGCATGATATAGCATGATATAGCTTCATTTAGCATGATATAGCATGCATTGCGAAATGCTCGAAAATGTAGCACAATGTATCAGCAGCGGATCCAAGCGGGTCTTAGGGGTCTCAAGACACCCCCTAGGCCATGGAGGGGGTATTAGACCCCCATTTGTTTGTGGCAAATATTACGGGAAAGAACAACGTACACAGGCCTATGTCGGAACTTGTGTCAAAGTAAAGACTGAAGTATTAGCAGCCGGCTAATATTAACCCTTCTATAAGTAGAACGACACATGTGTCGTCCCCCCACCCACCGTCCATCCCCCTGTTCGTAAGTAGAACAGGGGGGTGCCAACAAGCCTAGATCCGCCCCGGTTGTCATTTGCGGTGAATTGTGCTCGCTGTCATTAAAATAAAAAATATCAGGTATTTTGTATAACAAATGTAGCCTTGTGGTGGGTAAGACGTTAAACCCCACCCTGCTCAGTAGTATTGGACGACTAGTCGATGCAGTGGCGTATCTAAGATATCGCAAAGGGGGAGGCCAAATGGGGAGACCAAAGGGGAGGCCAAATGGGGGTCATGGGGAGGCCAAAGGGGAGGCCAAATAGAAAACCAAAGGGGGAGGCCAAAGGGGAGGCCAAAGGGGGCAAACTCAGTCACCAATTAATTAGCCACGCTACCATTTAGTTGTGCAACAGTTTACATGGGAAAAAAATCTAAAATGTAAACCAAAGAGGGTCATGAGCCCCCCTGAATACGCCACTGAGTGGATGTTGTGTAAATACACAGTTAGTAAAGTAAACACAACACATGAATTCATCACATCAACAATATATTTTGTGAAAACAATTATCATATCGTGCCGTTTCTTCAATAGTTCGGACAAACAAATCATGACATCGAATGGCCGTACGCACAAACGTTGCTTCCGGTGCGTATAGTGACACACAGGCAACATAAAACAAATCAATATGACTATAAAATGCTTCCAATTAACACTTATTATAAACAAATCTAACGTGATATCGATACATTATATACACACAATGGCAAATCTAGATGCATTGCTATGGTTTACGTACAACTATAATACATACATACAAACAAACATACAGTGGGCAGTTTGATTCTTATGTGGTGAACATGGCGACGAACAGAGCCACATTCAATTTAATATTAACGTATATCGTCAGCCACTATCCTATTGTGTTCAAATAACCACCATTTCTAGCTTGGCGATCAGTCGTATATGAAGCTGGTTTGGTGATCACCTTAGTCCTAATCTTGCTAATAGCTGACGCGGAATGAGAACGACGCATGTACATTCCGTTGTTCAAAATCTATTAGGCAAACATAACAGTCTTCGCTGAAACTATACAATATGAACACATAACGCACAACGAACCATCTATATTCAATAACAATTATAATATATTATTCTTAGTGTAACGTACACGCAATTCGGGCAAGTACATTATGTCCATGTAATAAAGACGTTGTCGGTAAGCGTGGCACGCCTATCCACAGTGCTGAATTGCTTGATATGTAATCAGATGTGTATTATAAAAGAGGGATTCGTAATATTGTAGTTGATCATTATCCAGACACCTGGGAATTGTTCTCCAGCCATTAGTCGCCCGACACGAGCAGACGACAACCGCGATATATTGCACTTTCGGGTGTTAGCGGTGGGTCCGAAGTTTCTACGAGAAAACGCACAGAGCGAGTTTCCCAGTTCTCGTCAGACGACTTTCATGTCATGCCACCGTCGTGGCGATAATAGGGGCTGGATCGCATCCAATGTCGTTTACATGGCGCCGCGGCGCGTCTGTACTCGGATTAACGCGCGGAACCAGAAACGCGACCGGCCGCCGGCCAATCAACGGAAAGCACCTAACCGCGTGCAGCAGCGAAAACGCAGCGTCGATCAACAGTGCACGTGCACGCGCATGTGCATGTCGCACGTCTCCGACTTGATGCGCTCGTCCATGTGGTCCATGACGCCGTCGGCCATGTCCGTCGTGCTCGGCGTCGTCGGGACGGCCTCGTCTCGCTTGCGCTTCTGTTTGCGTTCCTTCGCCCGTCGGTTCTGGAACCAGATCTTCACCTGTCTCTCGGACAGCGCGATGGCACGGGACAGCTCGGCCTTGCGCTGTATCGTGATGTACTTGCTGTACATGTACTCCTTCTCCAGCTCCACCTTCTGGTACTCGCTGTACACGATGCGGTACTTGTCTTTCGTCCGCGTCTTTCCTGCACAACAAGCGAGAGCGTGGTGTTAAGAGATGTTCCATGGCTTTTGCAATGTTATACTTGAAGTGGTTTGCAATAAACGTTCGTTGGCTGCATGATCGATGTCAAATAGGTCTTTACTTGGGTTTTGAAATAGTGGTGAGTGCGTGTGGATGGATGGATGGATGGGTGGGTGGGTGGGTGGATGGATGGATGGATGGATGGGTGGGTGGGTGGATGGATGGATGGATGGATGGATGGATGGATGGATGGATGGATGGATGGATGGATGGATGGATGGATGGATGGGTGGTTGGGTGGGTGGGTGGAAACATATGGATTACGTAAAGTAATTAACTTCATGATAACTGACGAACGTGTGTACTGTAATGTGCGTGTATAATATACACACACACACATTAATATTATATGTATGTATGTATGTATGTATGTATGTATGTATGTATGTATGTATGTATGTATGTATGTATGTGTAGCTCTTATCTACTGGAATAGTTTGGTTTGTGCGTGTACATTACAATATAAAGTACGACGTCAACACATTCGTTTCCTTTAGTTCACGTGACTATGCATCGACGGCAAATATATAAAATTTAATAAACACGTTATTCGAAATGATTGGATCATGGCATTTTATGACTGTTCAAGTAACATATCAGTGTTGTAATAGCCACACTAACAGCGGATATTAATAAAAATTTACATGTGCAAAAACAGCATACTATCACGAACGATTTGCAAGAAAATATATTAATATTTTACATGTATATGACGCGACATACACTATTACGAATGACAAGGTGAGGCATTCTTGATACGTCTACATTTCGCAGAAATTAAAAGTACCTCACAAAACGTGTCAGAAACAGGTGGAATTATCAACATGTATCAAAGCAGAACACCTTGCATGTAGCCGAAAGCCATTCCTTAACGACTAGCGTGGACAAGTGCCGAGTCATTGTTGCCATGTAAATCGTATTCCATTTTAATTAGTCCCGTCTGAAACGTTGACTGCACTGGCCGAATCTTTGAACGCGTCGGCACTTTGAGAGAGAACCCCGCCCCCAAAGGTGGCTGGCGTTGACTACATATATTATGCCAGATCGCAATCGAAGTTCACTTTGTGGCAGCGCTTATAGCGACTAATTGTCCGTTGTAGAACAGCGTGCCAGGCTGCAGATGGGATCTTCTTTCGACGGCGCTCTGAGCA